>VZRN01000634.1:2369581-2470888 GCA_013397935.1 Dasyornis broadbenti | reverse complement strand
AAAAAAAAAAAAAAAGGGTTGGGATACTTCCTGTGGATTCCATCATAAAATAACCCTTTGGATGCTGTTACTGTACAGTGTTGGATGGGTAAAGATGACGGAAACAGGGTGCAGGAAATGCAAATGTGGCATATATTGAAGAAACCAATAGGCTCTGGCACCAGAAAGCAGAACTAATCTTTCACTGGAATTCATGGTGATTTTATATTTCTTTTTTCCAGTGTGTGGCGTTTTCAGAACCCTTCAGAATCAATCAAGATTAAAATGCAAAACAGACATATTTCTCCATTATTTTTCTCACCAGTGGACTTCACTCAGTAAGCAGTTTGTTACAAGATATTCTGTAGATGAAGGTTCTTGTTAATAATCCGTGCTTGTGAAAATGTTGAATGCATTAGGTGACAGTGAGAGAACACACTCATGGTTAAGTTTGGTAAATACACTTGATTTAGATAGTTCTGAAATGCAAAAATATGCAGTATGATTCTTGGCTTGAGACTGGTTTCTGCAAGTCCTGATTTCCACTACATTTTTTTTCCCCTAAGGTGCTAGTTTTGGACCCTGGTGTGTAGCAGTTATACGTTACGGACTGGCCATCCTCAGCCTCAAAGTCTGTAACATTTTGGTATGAAAGCTGTTCCTTTGTTTGGTTTTGTATCCAAAGGAAAGGCATCAGTCCCTTCCTGTTCTAGTGTGCAGAGGTGTGCAGCAAGGAAGGGGCTGACACTGAAGGTTTTTTATCCCCACTGCTATTTTATCAAATAAACTATTGTACAATATGTTTGAGTAATGAATATAACATAATAAATGTTGTTACATTTTCTATTTTGTAGCCAGAAGATGCGTCTCGTGGGAAAGGTTAAATCTAACAATATGATCACTTGGTGGCTTAAGCACTCTACTGAATCAAGGCCTTTATTCTAATTAGAGAGCTTCAAAATGATCCCTTTGTAAGGATGCTGTAGAAACTTGCAGTATTTCAAATGAACAAACAGCAGGAATTTCTGACAAGTGTTCAGAAAATGTCTTACAGCTGCTTTAAAAGATGAGGGGAATCTTTTATGTTGAAGACTAACTATTTCCCTGAAATCAAGGTCATATTTTAAAAGAAATGTCCCTCAAAAAACCCCCAAACCTTTCACATCATCCCTCTTTTTCATAACCAGAACATCATTTTTTGTTGTTTTTCTTATACTTGCCTATATAATTTTTTTTTTTCTTTTGGAAAATATGCTGTTTCAATTGGCAAAATACCAATCAGAGCTCATTATCAAAATTAATTAACTATGTATCCTTTGATCTTCAAAAAGACCTCTTCGAGATAGAAAGAAAGAAAATATTTCTTTGTTATGACTGTCACCTAAAATATTTTTTAAAATACCGGTGCCTGCATCAAAAATGCTGACCCATGCAACTTTAGTGGGTGTGTCTCACTGCAAGAGAACTTTAGTTTGTCTTTTATTTTGGGGGCAGTTAGTGTGTAGTTCTTGAAATCAGAATTGCTTTACGCTGTTCTTGAAATTTCACCGTCTTGAGAGTGAGGATTTATTCCATGTTACAGCATTTCCTTTCTGTGCCGTTGTTACTGAGGAGATCGTGGCAATGCATGATCCATGAAGGTGATCTGACTGTGCAGCTGTGTGCAATATACTTTTTCTGACTCCAACTACTGATTGTGAAATAAGGGATGAAAGACTTCTTTTAAAAGAAGTTCAGAATGGTGAAATATCAGTCACCACTTCACAGAGCCTTTGGGACACGCTTAGGGCCGATGGCTGTTTGCCACCAAAGCACTCAAACTTTTTGCTGTTGCTTTAACACTGTTGGGCGAGTCATAGGCAAGATTCGATTTGATTTCTGGTCATTCTTCTGACTATTATATTAAATGGGCCAAGTTTAAGTGAGGTTTACCCTGGAGAACAGTAGAAATAATGATGCCTTGCTGGAAATACTGAAATAAGGTATCTGTTGACTTTTAAAACTTTTTTCCTTAGAATCTCCTGGCACATGATACCAGTTTAGAAAAAAGAGCTATATCCCGTTTTCCAGGTGTAAAATCTGCAATCCCTGTTTTCCCTCTTGAGGATACCATTCATGACATGATTGAGGACACTGGAGCTTCCTCAGATCCATTACAGAAGAAGCCATTAGGAGCTAATTGAGGATACTTATTACCCACCTTGGTTCTGAGGACTCTAATTCCTGCCTCAGCCTGGATGATGTGCCCAGCACAGAAAGTGCCACGTGAAAACACCCAGTCTGGGCCCCAGAGCTGTTTTTTACTGCTCCACTCAAACTAATCTGCCTGTTTTAAGAAAGAATCTGTGAGATGTAACAGCTTTGTATAGACACACAGTCACTTACATCCCGTAGTTTGTAGCGGGAGGTTTGGATCCCAGAACGAAGGAGATGCAAATGGAGTTTATAATAGCTTTATTTATGCCTGCTTTTTGATGGTGGGTCCTGGACAATGTCAAACAGTGGGAGATTATCCTGAACAGACCTTCTATTTCCACCAGTACCCGTTCTTCTGTAAGTTTTAGCGAGCAGATGCATTAAGTATTTTTAAGTTTTGAGCAGTAATATGGGAAAGGATAATCTTAGAGACTTTCTCCTTACCACGGATGAGAGTTTTGGTCAAGATCCAGCTGCTGAAACTTCTTAGTGGTTTTAGTTTTTCTCTATTAAAAAAAAAAAAAAGAAAAAGAAAAAAAAAAGACCCAAATGCACGAAAAGGCTCCTCAGTGTTCTATTTAATTCCATAATATCTAGTTCAGATTCTATAACAAGGTTGAGTTTTCTGGCTTTAAAATTTGTTCCCCTTATAATGGACCTAATTAATCTACATATCTTGAGTATCTTTTGCACTGGATGAAGGACATGCTCCTAAAAATTCAGCTGCACATTTCCCCTTCAGATGAACGTGGCAAGGGGAGTTGCATTGTCCTCGCTTTTATGGCACGAGTGACAAATCTGCTTGATACTTTCTTGTTGTGCTACTGGTTAGTGCTAAAAGAACACCTAATCTTGAATTAAAAACCAGTATTGCTGTAAAATAATTAGTAAATGTTGAGCTCCACATGGGTAATTTGCAAAAGCCAATAGTCTGAGTGGGAGCTACCTAAAATAGACACTACGAAGCGCCAAGGAGAAGCTCAAGGGGTCAGCTGGGCCAGCTCTTGACTGATGACTGGGTAATTACACAGAACAAAACAGTTTGAGCAAGTGTCTTCAAGAAAAACTTGAAAATCCAGTCGATTTATTCCTGGAGAATGACCTAAGTGTGAAAGAATGGAGTCAAAACACGTCCTTAAATGAGTCTGATAGAAGAAGTGAAAATAGATACCCTCTTTCCTGAGTATCTTCAAGGGGGCTGTCGAACAGACAGAGACACATGCTGGCCAAACAGCTCCCAAATGTTTCCTTCCGCTTGCGCTGATTATCTATAAAAAACTCCATTTCTTCAGCCAAATTTTTATTTTCTGAGAATATTTGACAAAATGGGCCTTGCAAAGGAGGAACCCATGGTTTGAGACTTTTCTTGTACCTAGGAGTAGACTGGAGCTTAGACCAGATGAGAGAATCTGGGACTTCTCAAGTGACAGAGCTTCATGATTTACCTGACACAACTGATGGGAGATGCCAGTGTCTAAAGGGATTCCTAGGTTAAAACTTTGTCCTTTCTGGAGGTGGTTTCCTTGCACTGCATGTAATTTGTGTTGAGAGGGACACTGGGAACGTGGAGAAATAGCAGTGATTTGCAGTAGTTGTGTTGCTGCGTGGGCATCCTTGTCATGAGCTGGGGGTCCCTTCTGTGAGGACCGACGGGGTTGCAGTGAAGGCTGCAAAGACTTTTCCTCTGCATTTTTGCTGAGGATTTGCACTTGGCACTGAGTCAGGCCAAATAGAATAGATGGATCTTCTCAGCAGACCTTCTCCCTTTTTGGGGCAGGGGGACATGTGCTCTTTTCAGCTTTGGTTTATTTTTTGTGGTTGGCGTTTGTTTTCGCCTTTGAGGCTGGATTAACTGGACATCTGGTGCTGGAGATTTTCTCCTCTTTGTTAAAGAGACATGAGTTGCTTCCATGCCAGTCTTCTGATGTCTGTCCAGAAGATTCTGTAGGCACTGAGACATGCTGAGTTGTGAGTTTAATTATCCTGGCAGGTTGTTAGAGACAAAACAAAAGATGGGAATTGCCACTCTGATAACAGAAGCCTGTACAGAAAATTCCCAAAGGAATACATAAAAATGTAAACTGCTTAGTAATATGGCACTTTTTCCTACTCAGAAGCTGCTTAAATGTGTTCTGCATGCTTCTGGAAATTCCAGAGTTTTGATTGTGTTTACTTTTAATGCTTAATAGACACTATAAAATGACTGTTTATGGGGTGAAAATAAAATAAAGCATTTGCATTTGTTGATATTTTCTCTGAAAAGCAGGGGATTGTTAACTGATGCCAATCAAATTTGGCATTGGATTCTATTGAGTTTGATACAGTTATTTGCCATAAGATGTTTGAACATCTATTTTATATGTTCAATATTAGTGTACAGTTAAACAACCCGTTATTTAAAATATAGTTCATGTTATTGCCGATCATTAACCCTGCACAGATAACCTGCCAAGGTTAAAGCAAGTTGTAGAGCACTTCAAGACTGTCCAAAACTGCAAACTGCTGCATTTAGAAGACTTGGACATTATTTTTAATCTTCTGTTAATTTTTTTTTTCAAGATAATTAAATTGCCATGCAGTCAAAATGTCAATGTCTTTTATGGAATTGGGCCATGCATTACAGGGAATTTGGCATTTGATACCTCAAAGGAGAGGCTGCAGTACAGCCCCTGGTAGCAGCACACACCGACTTGTTACGTGCAGTTTGTCATTGGCTGTATCGGCTGGGGAACCATTTTCACACAGATGTAAAACCACGAGTAAAGAAAAACTGCTTTTGTTAGTCTTATATTTCATTCAGAACAGAATTACTCTTCCAGGAAGACAAAGTATGATGGATGTATTTACTGTGAAATGCAGGCAAACACACCTGCAAGGACATTTGAAGTCTGATAGATAATGATGTCGGAAGTATGTGGCTGAGTGAAATGTCCTGGTTTTCCCCACATTCATTCCGTGTATCATGGACAGCCCGAGCTTTACAAATAAAATTGTGGTTTCTGATCTTGATATTTCTCAGAGATTATGGAAGTAATGAAGAACAGTGGTTAAAATCCAGAAAGACAGACAGAATGTTAGGAAACTGATAGAGACTGGAAAATAAAGAACACGATTATCATGGGCATCTCATATTGTCCATAGATTTGATCTTTGTCTCAGGATGCAGCAGAACTGCAGAAGATCTAGAAAAGAATGCTGAAGGATGATCAGCAGAATGGAACTTTTGTTTTTAAGTGACTCATGCTAGGAGCTTAGAAGAAGAAAACAGAGAGGATATATGTGAATTAGCCGGAGAAAAAGAACAGGAGGGAGTTGTCTCTTCCAGTATGAGAATTAAGAGCAAACTCAGCAAGTGGTTGGCTCAGTATGATTAAAGAAAACAGTTCCTCACACAGCATGAAGTTAAGCTGTGGAAGTTGTTGATCCAGTGCATTGTGTGTAGATAATAAAACTTGTGTGGGTTCAAAGGCAATTGGACAAGTAGGTGACAAATTCAAATTATTAAGACTTACCATATTAAAAAAAAAAAAAAATTCTTTTCAAGACGTCCTTGACCCATGAATCTTTGTATTGTAGAACATTCCCACAGAACACTGTGTACACTCCATCCCTGGCTGCTTGTCATGTTCTCACAAGCTTCCTCGGTCATCTGCTGTTGACAGCTGCTGGAGTATGAAACTAGAGGGATCTTTGGTTTGACCTTGTGTTTCTGTTCTTACAAATTAGATTACTCATGTGTATCTGGTTTTAAAAAATAAATAATAAATTAAAAAATGTGAAGGGAAAAGGGCTAACATCTACTTCCAAGTCTAAGTATAAATTTGTAACTAAAAGGGCAATATATCCTATGGTTCCTTGTCTCTGACTTCTTGGACAAAATGAAGGCTGTAGCTCAGACTGAGATTAATTTCTAATCAAGACAAATCAACAAATCAGGGAATAAAGATAATGTGACACATCTACCATTTATAAAGATGGAATTGTGGTGTATTGTGGGCAAGTGGTAGCAAGTGCTCTGAATAGGAGCATGATCCATTTCACTTAGACTTATAAATGTACGTATCTTACACGTGAGTCTTTTTGATTAACAAAGATGGTGAGCTCCTGTATAAAATTAGAGTTTACAGTTGTCAGACTTGTGAAAGAGATGATTTTTCTCTATGGAACAGTTCTGAATATAACAATGTCTGTAGCTCTATTTAGCATTTCATTGTATATTCAGCACTTTCTTGGGAAGAGAAAGATCTCTTGTTATCTACAGAGACACTCAAAAGGCTTTCTTTCACCATTCTTCAAAGGACTTTTGGACTATTTTATTTGCCTTCCTATGCAGGAATAGCTAAACACTCTCTGGAAGTTCATGAAGCAAAGTTTTGGAGAGATGGGAGAAGGGGGTGAACTTCATGGTGCATTTTATTTGTTTATGTCCCCCTGACCAACGGCCTTTAACGTTCAGGTTCTAGGACCCCAGGGATCAGCAGCAGCTCCTGCGCTGGCTCTGCCCATGCAGTGCATGTTGAGGGGAGGAGAGGGTCAGGTGAAAAGATTCCCTGTGCCAGAGCCTTCGCTGCCAGCCTGGAGGGGTTCCTGCCGTTGCACACAGGAGCTGGGAACTGCCCAGCTTTGATCAGGCAGTGAGAGCGAGAGGAGTCCCTGAAGATCACCCGTCTGCAAGCGCTCAGACTTGGGGAGCACAGCTGTCGGTTTTGCACGGCTTTTGCTAATCTCGAGTTGCAAATATCTGTTCTACTTGAGATGTTTATAAAGAAAAATGCCTCACAAATTAAGGGAATTGCTGTGACTATTTCTGGTTATTTTTACCTTCCATTGCATTGATTTGTGGTTCCCCCTGTGGTTAGAAAGAACAAAAAACAACCAACTGAAGAAAACCCCCGAACCTCAAACCAAACCCTCCCTTTCTCCACTCTAAAACAGCCCCTCAATAGATGAAAAGGCTTTCGGAACAAAATCAGATTCCTTCAGCAGGAATTTGTATCATTTTCACCGGCTTTTTCCTTCCTTTTATGTCAAACCCTTATACAGTAATCTTTTTCTTAATCTATTTTTTCTAATACACTTTCTGCCACCATTGGCTCCTAACAGGTTGCTACATAATTTATTCTATTATACATTACGGTAAAATGTGCAGAGCCAAAAGCTGTGGGAGTTTAGTGCAACCTCTAATGGAACATATATCTAATTTGGAAATCATAGAATTTTTTAACTGAAGCTCTTGGGAACTGGTTTTTTGCATCAGCTTCTTAACAAATTTTTAGATAATTTTTAATTCATATTTCTTGGAGTTAGAGCTGTTGATCACATTCTTTCACTATTCTTTAATTCACATGAATACTTTTTTTTTCTTTTTTTTTGGAAAATAGTAATTAGTATAATACCTAACAAATATCATTATTTCTACTGCTGAATAAAGTAATAGAGAAATGGCATTTTTCAAATTAGATAATGTTTTGTGTGCTTTTTCTAACCAGCTAAAATTTAAAAAATAATTACAAAAAAATCATATCTACATTGTTGTTACCTTTGAAAGGTGTTAAACACATCCTTTGAATGGTACTAAATTTCTGTAATGTAACTTGATGATAAAAGAAATACACAACTTTACAACACAGTTGTTGCTAGGGATTGGCAGCATTTGCAAATTACCAGAACAAGTCAAGACTTCTGGAGTGAGAACCAAGTTAAAAAAAAAAAGTTTCAGGCACATTAGGAGAATGTGAGTAGAATTCTCATGGTAGATGAGAAGTTTTTAATAAAAGGAGAACCAAGAAGTTTAATGCCCTTAAGTTATTATAATGATTTTCTTTTAACAAGTAGAGCAAAATTGTGCAGCAGCCACAAAAATATAGGAAAAAGGTATATAGGTCTTCTACCTTGCAGAATAAATTTGATTAATGTACGCTGAATGAAAATTCCTAATAACTTGATTTTTTCCCCCAGATTGTCTTTTCTGTTTGACAGAGGCAAACACAGCACCCAGTAGGGATGGTTCGTTGTCATTGTCCACAGCTCTCTACATGGACCGGAACTCTATTGCTTTCCAGTTTAACTCTTAATCGGCATCTTTAGCAAACTGTGGTTTCCTGCAGATTTATGGCTTTTCTGTTGGACTCTACCGGAGTGATTGTCATTATTACATGGTGTGAAGCATATTGGTTTAGGTATATTTTTTCTATCATATATTAAATATTGAAACAATTACCTGTTTTGCAATAGTTTGTCTTTGTGGCTAGATCCCACTGAATTATTGCCATATTTTTGGGTGGGAAGACTGATCTGTGCTTTTGGTCACAGAAAGCAGGTTCAAGGCTTTTACTGTACTTGGTAACCGGGTATCTTGGTAACTTGGTATCTCTTCTCTAACCAGTGTTATTTTTAAACCCTGTCTGCTCTCTTCACAACGGGTGTTGACTGCTTCTTTAGGGACTAATTATTTCCTCTATTCCTCAGTGCTGTGGGGTGTTTTTTGGGTGTCAGTGATGGTGGGGAATGTGTGGTGGTTTGTGATTAAACAAATGAAGCAGGTGGAGTTTTTTGTGGCACACAATCCATACACGGAATAAGAAATACAATAATAGCCTATAAAGACCGTTCGAGACACGCGAACTGACAAATCTGTGTGCTTCTTCCTTGGAAAATGTTATTGAATAGTTATCACTTGAACTGAATCAGTTAGAAAATTGTTTTAATAGTTCTGCGGTGAAAATTGCCAGCTGAAGGCTAATTTGTAAAAAGGATTGAAGTCGATAGAATTACTTTTCTAGTGTAGTGAGTGGAAACTGCTCTGGCTCTTCCAAAACTGGGAGGTAGAGCTGTAAATGCGATAGCTGCATATGAATTAGTGCAGCAGGCTGCTTGTTTAGCTCTGTTAGTATCAGGCTTGTGTGTAATCAGCACTGAAAGAGCAAAGAGACTGCTGGTGACTGGAGCCGCTCAGCACACAGGGACCAATGCTCAGCTGCAGGAGAAGCCTCACAGCTTAACAGTGGCTTGAAGGTGCTGACTGCCAATTTGGCCAAACGTGGGTATCAAGCTGTCAGATGCTTCACATTTGAGCTTTTTTGTGCTGTTGTAGCCAGAGTAGTAATTTGTGACTTGGACTTTTGGCATCTATGGAAAAAGGAAGTTGGGAAAGTTGCTTTCTGCTTATTCTGTTTTTTTGTAGCCTCTGTAAGTAGAAATTTTGCTATCTCGTTTTTGTCAACATGAGCACGTGGAATGAGGAGTACTCTTAAATGAAAGTCAGATACGTGGTAAGAGGCTGATCCCAGATATGAGTGGAAGGAATCCTAGGGAGGATCTGTTTTCAAGGTGAACCTTTCGCTTTGAAATTCTCATCTTCTGCTTCATCCACGGTTGTTTGTTTTTACTTCATCCACAGGCTTTTGGAAATGTGTCTATCAAACCTGAGTACAGCAGCCCTGAGGAATAAGGGTTCCCCCAGCAGCTCTTGCTCATGCTTGCTCTGATCAGCTGAAGTACTAATGAGTAATCAACAACAGTGGAAAAATTTACAGCAGGTCTGTGTTCTCTGCTCAGCATGGTGAGCAATATTTTGCCACTGCTAGGTCCCAGCTTGACATCTGGTGATATATCTCAGATGTTTGAGACAAGCTGAGAATACAGAGATGGGCATCTGGGGTACAGTTTGCTACTTTAGAAGCCTGGTGTGAGGAAACCTCGACACCTGGAAGGGAACATTTCCATTGTCTTCAAAGTACAACGTGAACCCTGGTGTTTTACTGTGATGGCTGATGACACCAGTTTTATTTCATCTTATAAATTCAGGTTTTGAGAGCTGATGTGTGACTGAGAATATGGCTGCAGGGGTAGAAGGAATAAAAAGAACCTTCCTGTAAATGTTTAGCCTGAATTTAATCTTCCTAGTGTAAACAATGAACCTGTTCCCTTAGTACACAATTCAGTAAATATTCTTGCAGACTGCAGTCGTCCAAAATAGTTTTGGTACTGATACAGCTAGTAGACCACTAACTCCTAAGCTTGGAGAAAGTGCAGTAAACATTTCAGCATCCAAGAATGTGGATTTTAACAGCAAATGAATAGCTCAAAAGTGTATGCTTTGGCTTTGATGTAGCTAAATATGTTGAACCACAGAGACTTGAAAGAATTTGATAAATACTCTAAAAGAAAATCAGCTTCCTCCCAGCAGCCCAATAAATAATTTTCCCCACTCTCTTTTAACTAGTTTTGCAGAGGAGTGGAATAGAAAGGCTACTCGGAAAACATTAAATCTCAAAAACTGAGCCAAAAAAAGCCACGTGAGCTTGAAGCCTTCCCACAGAGAGATGGAAGATTCTAGGCATAATCCGATCCCTTAATAATCTACATACTTAATCTCTTCCCTGCTGCCATTACAGTGTTCAGCACTGCAGTGTGTGGTTTGTCAGTGCCAGAAACGGTTGTACAGTGTTACAGGAGATAGCAGTTACTGGGATTTCCATGTGGGTGATACAACACGTGATGCAAAATGATGTAACAGTGGTGAATGTGGAAAGTGTGGATAAAAGTCGGAGAAGACTGGATTCTTATACAGTGGGGTTTCTTTGTCGTTGTTGAGACACTGAAAATAGAAAAGAGTTTTGTTGAAGTTTTTGTGTGAGCTTGTCTGCCATTCCCCCTCACTGGAGGGGTTGGCCTCTTAGTTCCTCTTGTCGTTGATACTTCAGACATTTGTAGTTGAGAGGGAATTCAAACTGCAGAAAGGTAGGGGGGACCATTGCAAGGCAGCAGGAAAAGATCCCATGAATTGGAAGCAAGTGCTCTTAATGCTTCTTTCTTGGGCGAACAATTGCGTGTGCTATTAAAGCAAGCGAGATTCTGCTCCGGTTGTATCATGGCTTAGGGGGAAAGTCATCTCTCTGCAACTGAAAGCAATTCACTTGAGAACTTGCACAAAGGCCCAAGCATTGCGCAGCATTGTGTCATTATGAATGTCGGCACAGAAACATTTATGTATTTCAAAAACTGAGATCACGGCTGAGATGAGAGCTGCCTTTCAAATTAATACAGCACAGTAGAAAAGGATTTAGAGTCTCCAAAATGGTGGTACTCAGAATCCCATACACACTCTCTGCACACTTCACAGGTTTCCATTTACGGATTCAGTGCCTATTAGTAGTTTGATAGCATTGAATATGATCTTGGAGTTTATCTTTTGGATTGGATATGGCTGAAAGGAATTCAGCTCAGACACTCTTAGATCACTCTGCAGTGCCAACCAGCATATAAAAGAAGGCTACAAATGTCAGATTTTTTTTCCTGAAGTCCTAGAATGTTGAAACAGACACACCTTTTTAATCGATGTGTCAAACACAGCACAATAATGAGACTAATGCTGGGTTAGAAATTGACTTTGTGGTCTCTGAAACCCTTCTACTCAGGGTTCTGCAGAACTTTGTTCAAGAGGAGTATGTGGAATACTGACCATTGGAGAAAGGAGAACAATTCCAATAATCCTGTGATTGTCTCTACATGGTGCATGATTTTCCTGTGTTCAGTTATTCTGTCCTGGCTAGGTTGTACAGTAAATTTTTGACTTGGAGACTGTTCAAGGTAAACTTATTATGTACATCTGAAGCAACAAATGAGATGTCAAGACAAAGGAAAAACTTCAATAGAGGTGTTCAAACAGAGAACTAAATTGACAAACATCTCAAGGGTGAATTTTTTCAGGCAGTAGAGTATCACAAGCAGGTAACATACAGACTGGAAAACAGACTTATTAGCAAATAATTAGATAAAAGTTTATGTAGAATTATCATCTTTGAAATCTGTCTCTTAATGGTTGCAAGTAGCACATTTGGAGGATTCAGTAGACTCTGGGGTGCTACTTTAGTCTGTACAAGTGTAAATAAACTTAAGAGTGAATGTTGTCTAGGTAGATGTGTAAAGCCTTCACTGGATCTGATCAGTGGTCTTCATGCTAATAATTTTTAGTTATTCTGGTATAAGTGGCTTTCCTCTCAAGAATTCGTGCATATTACAGACAGATTTAGATTCTGGAACAACCCAGAAGTTTCTAAAATCACAGGTCTTGCTACCTGTCCAGAACAAATTGTAAATATATAACACTCTTAATTCAGTAGCCACATATGCACTTCAGACTTACAGTTAATATTTGTAGTGATTGTCATATAAAAAGGTTTACTTGGGCGTAGGAGTAATTGCTAACCATGAATGCCAATGGTTTTAGGTTTCAGTGCATAGAACTTAGCTCTGCTTATAGGATTTTGTTAACACCTATCACTGAAGATTAACCTGATCTCTGTAGCACAGGAAATTAAAAATCCTTTGACAGTCATCTTCAGATTATGAGTGGGAAGGCAAGATGAAGTGTCTCTTAGCCCCTTAGCATGTACCTTTCTCTTCTATTTCCTAGAGGGAGGTAGAAAAAGTTGTAGGGATTTAAAAAGAAAAAGCCAATGGTACTGACAAGCAACACATCTTTCATCTGGGTTACGGTGCTTTTCACTTCTCTGTATGTTATTCAAGTAGCTGAAAGTGCTTTTATGTTTACAATTCAGCTTTCAAAGATTGTACCTGAGAGTAGGGTAAGTTATTGTAATTTTTCAAGTGTTTTAATCTTTGGGTAGTGCCTATAAATATTTAACAGTGGCTACTACAGCACGGTCTCAGTCTTACTGATACTCATGGGCATTCTGCAGTGCAGGGAATAAATGTAAAACTGGGGCGAGTAGAAGAACCTGGCCCGCAATAACTTTTTTCCTAATTTGCTCTCATAAAATTTGGTTTTGTGGTGCTAAGCCCCATCACAACAAAACTATTGAGGTGGTTTTCTTTCTGTCCTGCTTCTCTGCCTTATCCCTGCCTTCTTTCTTATGGAATGGGGTGGACAGAGGAGTTCTGGAACGGAGTGGGCAGGACATGCAGCCATGGGTTACTGAAATGGTACTGTGGTTTCTGTTTGTGATAGCCTTCTGCTGGTTTAATCAAGAGCCAGTTTGCTTCTGTGACTTTCAAGAATTCAAATGAAGCTGGTTTTTTATAGTTGCAGATGGAAAGCCTCTTCCTTCCATTTTGTTTGTAATTCCTTGGAAATAATTTTGTAAAGAGCTGGTTTTGTTGCCCTGGTGACACTGGATATAGACAAGGTTTATGTATAGGTAAGGAAACCAGAAAAACTCTTGAGGATTAAGTTCCCCGTGTGCTTTGTACCCACCCCTCAGGGCTGTGAACATTCTTGTTTTGTGGCAATTCAGTGATTCAGGATCTGCATCGGCTTTTTATGAGTGGAATATTAAGCTTAGAATTTGACTTCTATGAAGGCTACGTCTTAGCTTTTCCAAAATACAAGAAGTCCCAGTTAAAGGTTCCCCTCACAAAATCTCAGAATGGTTCACGTCGGAAGGCACCCCTGGAGGTCACCTAGTCCAACTTCCTGCTCCAGCTGCAGGAACTCACTGCTCTTTGGGAAAAGAAAGGAGGCCTTAAGTCCTGCTTTCCTACAGACATGTCCTTATTACGTAATTGCTGAGCTTTGCAAGCAGAGGCGGAAAGCCTTTGAGGTGAAGGGTGAAGCGCTAAGGAGAGGAAAAGAAGACGAGAGTGGTTTAGGGCTTAGCGCCTTCTGTCACTTCTCTCAAGCCTAAATGTTGTATGTTAATGGCTACTAACTTTTGGGTTTAATATACCTCAATTTCCTTTGTGCTGTTTCCTAGTTCCTCACTTTTATCCAGCCCATAAAAATGAAACAGTTATGTGGTGGATTCCCTGTACTTGGAAAGAAGCTAATATAATGGAGTATGTTGTAAATTTCTAACGGAAGATGCTCAGGGCTTTAGGCGTAAAAATTAAGAGGTTTGTTGTCATTAGTCCTTTTGGGTACACATAAAAAGCTCCTGTTCCTGTAGGTATGACTGCCAGGATCCCCGTGAACAAAGCCTGGGCTAAAAGGACACTGTAACGTCTGGATGGCTGAATTTAGGAGAGAAGTGTGTCTCTCCCGAGCTAAGTAGTGGCAGAGGACAGGTTCAGGCACTCGTTTCAAGTCATGTACCTGCTTCTTTCATACAGCTTAGAGGTAAATCATTTCCTTGGTAGAAAAATAAAAAGCCTAAAAGGCAAACTTCCCCCCCTTGCTGACATGGGCACTTAGAGCTAAACTCCCTTTGATATCCTAATTTTTAAAGCTACTTGATACTAGGCTTATTCATTTTCATAATCCTTGGACCGTAATATGTATATTTTAGTCATAGCCTGTGTCATTAAATCATGAGTTTGGATCTGAATTCTCAAGAATTTAGGAAACTCAAAAGCAAGTTTTGGCTGGTTACACTTTTGTCCCTCTCCCTTGACTGTAGTTTTGCTATTGGAATTGCATTCCAGGTGGGAACTGGGTGTACTTAAATTCTCCTAAGTAGTGGAAAGTGGGCGGTTAAAGGCGCTTACTGACACTCTAAGTGTCTTCTGTGCTTTTGCTTCAGCTGTTCAGGTAGAAACACACATTTTCAGTGGTATTTGTCCAGTTTCATGATAATGAGTTGCTATAATTCATCATGAGCCTGGTTTATGTCATCTTGATTCAGCACGTAAAAAAAAACAAAAACAAACCCAAACCACAACAGAAAGTCGCCTGAAATTAGCAGCATCAGAAAACATGCCGTTCCCTTGTTCCTAAATTCTACAACTCTTTCCCTCGCACATTAGGTGCAATTAAATGGAACGAGGCAGGATGAGTATTGCTTTATAAGCTCAGGTATGCCAATTCGACTGCAGTCAGCTGCTGTGAAATCACAGACGGCACCGCAAACAGCAGGAGTTGGAGAGATAACAGGTGCTGGTTTGAAATAAATAAATATGGAAAAATTTTATTAACTTGAAAGGATTGTGTTTAAACATCACCTGGCAGCGTGTGCATCAGATGAGATGAAAATACAGAGTAGAACAAATGGAGAAAAAGAAAGGTCTCTGTTATGGTAGTTCTCTACTTTGATGTACAGTGTGTGCTTATGAGATACTTAATAACTGTTAAACAAGAAGTGACAGGAAAAAATCAGGCTCAAAAGGAAATTAATTTTGAAGGCCACATTCTTGAATGTCAGAAATCAGATAGATAAGGGGAAAATTCTAGTGTCAACTGTTAGGGGTTTCGTACATGATCTAACTTCAGATTTCTCTGAGTTAATATAAAACTCCTTTATTTGTCATACAGGACTATTTCAAATGATCTACTTCTTTATTTTGTACCACAGAAGAAGTATGAAAGGAGGAAGAAAATAATTCTGATGAACGAGACAGGAGCAGTTTAACCTTTCCTTTGACATTTCTATATGAAACCCACTAAAGTTTATTTTATCCAAAAAGTTGTAGAGGAAGAAATTGAAGTTTTGGGCGGAAATGAAGGGAGTGGAACAGTTTTGAAGCATGGAAATTTGCCCAAATCTTCTCTTAAACGATGAGTCCTTGTTGTCTTTAGTTGGTTAAATTAGGAACAACCAAGGACAAGAGGATGTGAAGAACCCTGTGCCTGAAAGCTTTGGAGAGGAAGTCAGAACAGAGTTTGCCAGGCCAACCCTGACACCGTTAACTGGAATCTTCTGCCTCCTGGACCCAGAAGATCTGAGTCCCATTCTGCACCAGGGCTGGGATTTTATATCTGCCCTTTGGGGCCTTTGTGCAATTTAATTTTTTTTCTAAGGCGAAGTGGACTTGGGCAAACACCCACTTTTTACAGGACTTACAGCAACAAACATTTGAAACCTGACTCTTGGTTCATCATGCAGGCAACTAGCCTGACAATTACAGAATGTAGCATTTATAGCTGACCCAAACCGTTATTAAATCAGAAATCTGGGTGACTATTTCTAAGGTGTATGAAAATCAGATTGAGATGCTTTCACTTGGGCCTGACTTTCTGGTTTTGAACAGATTGGAGCTGTAATGACATCACAGATGGAAGCTGAAAATATATTCATTCTCATGAGATATTCTTATCTAGGGTTTTGAGAGGCCTGGTTTCTATCCTAAGTGTCATATAAATATATGACTAAGTGGAAAAATGCATTTAACTACCGAATGTGACCTTTCTTGTTTGACTCTTACAATTTAAAAGAAGTTGGCCGTGCTGTCAGTCTCTTTGGTACTTTGGGAGCATTCTTCAGTGACAGATGTCATATCTATTTTGCACTGTCTATGAGAAGAATGTAGTTCTTAGTTTGACCAGACATGGTTAGGGGCTTTTCATTAGTTACAGATTTTCTTAGGCTGCAGCATGTTTTTTGAATGAACGTTCTGCGTTAAGAACAAATCAACTTTCTGCAAGTGATGCCAAGAAAGAATGAGCTTCAAAATAAGCTTTTTCTCCAGTCTTTATAAGACGATGCATGTGCAAGACAGTCAGTTATTTGTTCAAGGAATCAATAAGCCCAATTATGTGATTTTGCAAACTCAAACACAGTTTGGTGTCAAAACCATGAAAAATTGTATCCTAAGCCAAAACCTGTAGAGGCGATATTGGGATGTGAATCAGAGCCCCCTGTTCTGAGCCACTGGCAGCTGAAGCAATGTCACAGCCTCACTCTGAGCCAGACTGTCTACACCGAAAATCTCAGTCTTAAGCATCTGTCTTTCCATCATGCTGAGGAAGACAATCTTTGCTCATCCGTGTCCTGGCAGGACCTTTCAGCTGAGGAAGATTGAGAAGTTATTTCCCTTTTTCGCTCTTTGTCTGACTTTCATCTAAGAGGCAATGTCAGAAGAAGGGAAGAGATTGATACTATACAAAATCAAAGTGAGAAGGCAAAGAAACCAGTTCCATGGAAAATTAGGTTATACAAACAAGTATAAACAATCCTGTCCAACTTTATTCAGGGATTCTACAATGGAATTATGTGGAAAACTTCAGGGAAAAAAAAAAAAGTATCAGTCTTTGTATGATTCTGGCATTTCTGTAGAACTCAACAGAGTAATTATTTCGATAGGATTCAAGTTGCACTCTATTAACACAATTTCACTTCTAGCCTAGCTGAAACACAGGTCTGTGAAGCTGGTGTCAGAATATATAACACTTCAGGCAAACGTCTTCATTTCCTTTATCAAAATCAAGGATTCCCATTTTTTCAGCCACTGTTCTACGTCCTTTATGGTAGTCTCAAAGCAAATGATACAGGTCGAGTTTTTCTGCAGTGTCTACAAATGATGTGATTTTTCAGCACGTCATGTAAGTAAGGCAGTTTTGGATGGGGAAGGCTTTGTCTCTATTGCCTCTACTCTGCCTGTTCAGTAGCTGTTTAATAAGAGTTTGGTTTCATTTGTGGTTAAATCAATACTGTTAATGAGTATATGGGATGATTATTAAAAAAAAAAAAAAAACAAACAACTCATCAAAGAATCATTTAGGGGAAAAAAACCCCCACAACCGAATGAAGATAATTTCACTCACGTCCAAGTTGTGTCTCATTTCATGCATGTTTCAAGGCTTCAGAGAATCTTACTATTCTTTTATTAAGTAAAAAGAGAAAGGTAGCTCGGTTGGTGCATGCAGAGTGTTGGCACCTCTGCTAATTGAAAGTGAAGATAAAATAAGTGCACGAAGAAATTATTTCTACCAGTCTTCATCTCTGAGATTAGTGAAAGCAGGTTGTAAAAGCCCTGTCTCAAGTTCAGCAATAGCTCACCTTTGACTACTGGTTTGAAACTTAGGCAGTCACCACTTTAATTGTATGGAGAAACGCGGTGGGGGAAAATTCCATATACAAACGTGAGGGACCCGAGGAAATTTGTAAATATTCCCCAGGTGATTTTTTTCATATAGAACTGAATTTCCATCTCTTGTCATCCTTTGACAGCCAAATGAACAGGGGAGGCACAGTGTGTGTTTCCTGTTTAGTCCATCCTACCTCCACCTGCATTCTTGCAGTGGGCAAGGTTCACGTT
Source organism: Dasyornis broadbenti (assembly GCA_013397935.1). Taxonomy (NCBI): domain Eukaryota; kingdom Metazoa; phylum Chordata; class Aves; order Passeriformes; family Dasyornithidae; genus Dasyornis; species Dasyornis broadbenti. Next base: position 2,452,780 of record VZRN01000634.1, on the reverse strand, counting down.
TGCTGTCATTAATTTCAGTTTGGCTGTGTTGATTTACAGTAACAGAGAGTTTGGCCTGGATTTTTAAAAGGCTGGCTAGCTACGAGGAAATATCAGTCCATATTCAAAAGCTCTTTTATAACCACTGTGGAGTAATTGTGAGTATTTTGGTAGTTTCAAAAGAATAGCAACTCACTAAGGGAATTAAATTAAGCTAATGAAAGAAAGCCTTTTACTTAGAACCAATAAAATGTATTAGACTTTGCAATAATCTGTCTGAAGCGGTTTTGAAGCCCTTTGCCTTGATTTTATTTGAAGTTGAATTGGACAGTACATTTAACAACTGTGGGAAACGATCTTGAACTGGTGTGGGGAACTATTAAATTGGATGTTAGATCTCTCTTTCACTCAACTCTCGCAACCACAGAAGAATTCACAGAGTCTGAAGGAAAGATCTCCCTGGATGATCAGACTTTGCATGGCTGAGATACATTGACTTTTGTAGAGGAGGGGTGGGGAAAAATGCAAAACGAAACGGCTTTTGCCAGTTTGAGATGGCGAGAGTGGTTCCTGGTGGTGAGACCCTTTGCATGTCCCCTGCTCCTTGTGCAGGTGTGTCCTGGCCATCGTTGGCGCTACGCTGATCCAAACGGGTCGTTGACCTTACTCTTTGCATGGTAACTCCTGTGATCCGCGTGTTTCCTTTCTATATTTCGGTCCCTTGAAAAGATTTTAATGCAAAACAACACGGAAATTGTCCTGTTCAAGTGGGAATGAATATTTCATAGAGGACTGTGATGCTGCTTGACTTCGGATTTCCTTTCGCGTTCTCTTGTGTCTTTTTTCTGCCTATAAATAACCTGGCAATCAAAATAGGAAACAACTAATACAAAAAGGTTCATTAGAATACCACATTTTAATACCTTTCTATTTTTAAGACCACCTTTCTTTTCAAAAATGAATAAAAATTTTTTACAGCTTTATGGGTGCTTTTGAAAAGTGTTTAGTTACTTCTTGAACTTAAGCTACCATTTTGTGTCATAATAGATTGACAAAAATTCCTGTATAAAAATGACATCCATTATTAAAAATTTCCCCAGGAAACTTCTAGCAGACAAAAAAATTTGCTAGCTATAGTTATTCCGCCTTTGTTCTTTTTAGCTGTGCTTATCACAACACCGAAATTCCGTTCTTCAGAATTGGAATAACCATAACTTATATCCAGTCATTTCGTGTAGAACACTCTCTCAGTGCATTTATTTCATGACCTGCTCAGGTGCTCTGTCTGCCTGAAGGCTGTTTCTGTCATGTCTTTGCCATAGGTAGAGGACAGAAGGTTGGGTTTTGCTCTGTCAGAATGTTTATTTCTCATTTAATGTGCCACACAACTTTTTCTCGTGGTCACAGCTCGCTCCAAAGACAGTTTGCCTCTAAATTCCGTGTTTGTGCGCTCTTGTACAGAGATTGTCACCAAACCCAAGGAAGCTTCTCATAACCTTCCTGCCTTCTTCGGGGAAAATGCTACTCTACTGAATTTTACTTAGCATTGTTTGATGCTTAAACTTGTATTTGCAGATTTCTGTTGAAACAAATTAGGAACAGAAAGTTTCCTAGTAACCACCACCTCCTTCAGGTTTTATCTAACAGATAAAGTACGAGATGTTTGTTCTAGTGTGCCTGTGGCTTATCAATGCTGTTGTCAGAAAGCAGGCACATTATCAAGCAGGCTACAGGTGGTGTTGACATTTATGGATCCCATTTTCTCTAAATAGGCTGCTTTAGAATCAAAATCGTATTCAAAAGCTGCCTTTCAAAGCAGTGTTATTTCTCTTTGAAGAGAGAATTTTGTGAATCCAGACTATTAGCATTTTTAACAGCTTGCACTTCAGAAAGAAGGTAAGAAAGTCAGCACCCACAGTTCTTCCATGAGGGATTAACTAACTTTTAAACTGGAGGCATTCTCAGCTCTCTGTAATTAGCTCTGCAATAAAATTTTGCTCCCAAACTGCTTTTAAATGGCATAAATTTTGCCTGGTTCTTGTGCAAAATCCGACCCTCACTGCAATGCTCCAGCGCTCTGAGTTTGGAGGAATATCATTAAATATGAAAGATGACGTTGCTTTTGAAAAATATTTTTAGTGAAAATTATTACATGCCAAAACAGACTAAACTTTTCTCCCCAGCTCTAAAGGCCTCATTTTCCTGCCAGTCATCCCTGTGCAGCTGTACCTTTACCAGCAGCCACCTTGACAGTGTTGCACCATCTCTTCACAGAGGGTTTGAAATCGTCTCTGAGCTTTTACTCAGTGTGTGTTTGTATGAGAGCACTTGGAGCAATGGAGTTTGCAGATGGTCTTAGTGGATGGGATGAAGGTGATGGGATGATGACACCTTTTTAAAAAGAACAGAATTTTTTAAATGGAGATGTATACATTCAGTTTTTCTTAACTTCTCTCACCCATTTTTTCTATTTCTTAACTTCTCTCATCATTTTTCTCTGTTGATGCGGTGGGTGAATGACAGAAATGAGACAAGACCCAGGATTGGTAAAGGCAGGGGTCATGTCAGGACTGCATGAATGCTGCACTGGCTGTTGAATTGTTCCCCAGGTGCTGCCTGCCCGGGGTTCTGAGTGTCTGCTCGGTGTAAATCAGGAACCTGTGGCCATAAAACACAGGACCCAGCACTTTGTGGGACATATTTCAGCACGAGCAGCATTTTGCTGGGCATTGGCTGCCCTGCAGTAACTGCCAGCCCCACCGGGCTCTGGGAATTGCAGCGTGCGTGGTGTGCGTGCCCTTATGTTTTCTGTTTAAGGGCAAGTGAGATTATTTAATTGCAGTTAAGGCAGACTTTTTAAAAGAGAGTAATAAGAGACAGTGACTACTACTTCCCTTCACTTTGCACCTTTTCTTCCCTCTCGGGAGGATGGACTTCCTGCACTAATTACAAAGGATCAGATTTGCTTGGAGGATCAGGGCACCTGAAACCATCTCCATGTCCTTGTCCGTGGAAGTGATTGAGTACAAAATGCTGTACCGCCCTTACATTTAATTTCCACTTCATTACATCTCTGGTTAAAAAGAATAATTTTTTCACTATGCCAGGTGCATGTTGCTATTTCAAACATCCTTTTAAGGTGTATTAATTTGGAAAACACATGTGAGGCACAAATATAATAACTGAAACATTTTATTTACTTATGTTTCTAATACTTAGGTAACTCTCAGAATTGCGTGGGTTTTTCCTACCCCATTTAAAAAGAAACTGCATATGGGTCAGAGTAAAAGCTGAAAAGATTTTAGCCCAGCTGGTGTATTGTGGTTCTTGTTTGTTTTCCCTTTGCACAGTAATAAGTGAAGAATCACCTTGAGAATTTCTGAAATAGTTTCCTATATGATACCACGATTTTTTTAAAAAGTGAAGCTGTGTCTTGCTCAGTTATAAATCCTAACATGAATAAAAGAGAAACAAAACTCATCTACAATGTTACCACATGCCTCAAGCAGCAGGAGAGTGATTTTCCCGTTAATAAAGAAATTGCTTGTTTACAAATAATAAAGACAGAAGACACTTCACATTATAACGGGAACAGTTGCTAAACTGATATTCTTTAAATATGAAAATCTAGTTTTAAGAACAGAAATTGAGAACCTCCAGAATTCTCTCTGGACGATCAAAGACTTATTTAAATTCCAGTTGTTTGAAATGCATTGCAATTTGTAAACCTGCAATATGAATTTGCACTTCTATTAAAAAATATCAAAGTCACCTCCCAAGGCTCGTCAGGTGATAATACGTTTCTTTTAGATGGGCAAACTAAGGCATGGAATAATTAATTAGCTGTTCCAGGTCAGTTAGCTTAGGCCAAAACTGTAATAAAAACCCCAAAATGTCCAATATACAGCACACGTCAGTAAACAAACAGTTTCTTACATTCTCTGCTTTGCAACCATACTATAAACTTTTTGAGATCTTTGTGAAGAAAAAAAATTTCTGCATTTCACTAATGCATGACACACTCAAGCGTTGAACTTTCGAATGGATGCTGTATTACTGTGACTGTTAAAAACTTTGACTTAAGTCACCGGCTCATTTTCATCAGAGTAGCATTCAGCAGTAAATAAGCAGAAAATGGACAAGGGGGAAATAAACCATACAGATATATGTATTTTTTTTTACCATACATATGACTGGTTTTTAATCGTACATATTACGTATATATTTTTGGTGTGTTCCCAGTCAGGCAGTGTACACTGGGTTTGTGCCCAGAAGTGAGATGAAGAACACACCAGCTCCAGTTGCACTGTCACCTCACTGCATCCTTGCTTAATTAAAAAGCAGAAGGTGTAAATGCCAGATTTGTCTGGCATTCAGCTTTCAGAGCAATCCCAACTCTGTGGTGTTTTTACCAAATATTTCCTGACGTATTACGAAGAGCCCTTGGCAGGTGCCTTTCCCGCTGTCCCTCACAGGCATTGCTGGCTTTGACCAGCCTTTACCCACATTTGCTGAGCTGCCTCAGCTCTGGCCACTCCTGCACATCAAACACCTCCCTCCTCCTGTGCCAGGCCGTTGCTGCTTCCTCTGCTGCTGGTGCTTGTCCCCTCCAGCTGTGCTCCACAGGCAGGCAGAGATGGAGGAGCTGCTTCTTCCTCCCTGCTCCCCCTCTCGGCACTGGGGAAAAGGTTGCCCCTCATTTTCAAATCCTCACTTTCATGTGGAAAATGCATTTCCACAGTTGTTGCTCAGTTGAATTTCTGTACTGCTGCCCAAAGGTCGAGGAACACAGCCTGTTCCAGAATTGCAGGGAACTCTTAGTAACAAAGGAAGTATTTTTTCAGCTGTTCTGTAGTTTTACACTAAACAAACAAACCAGACAAATACAGGGGGAAAACCAAGCAGACTAGATCTGAAAACTTGTTACTTCTAATTCTTTCCCCAAATCTGTAGCCTGGTGCTGATCCAGCCTATGTTAGAAGTTCATATACTGCCTAGAGAAATAGCCATAATTGTTTCATTAATTTCAAGTTTATAATTAAGTCATCTTCAATGTTTTCAATCCTTTTCTCACAATGTCTCTATGAATAAAACATCTCCCAATGGTATATTGTCTATTTTTTAAACATCCTTCTGGATTCCTCTCTAAACTCATTCCAAATAAAGATACGATCTTGAACAGTACAGTAGGTCAATTTGCTTTTTACAAATTAGGATTTCTGCTATTAATTGGACAGTTTCTAAAGTATGGCAAATCAAGGATTCATAATTGTGTCTTAAAAGACTTGTACAAATACATGAATGAATTTTTCATGCATTCTTGATTTGTTAAAATGTGTTCGTTTCTCAGTGGAGAGAGAATAATAGGCAAGATACTAAAAAAGGCCTAATTTGTGGGCAGAGGAGTGAGAAAAAGCTTAAAAGGTATTACTGAAGTCAGAGAGGAATCTTCAGGTGAGGGGGAGAAAGCCTGGGTGTAGAAAAGCCATTCTTAGATGGGGGACTTCAGCGGGTTGGAGTGGGGAGATGTCACAGATGGGGTGCGAAGGAAAAGAAGAGAATCTTCAGAGGTGCAAAGGGAACCACAGAGAGAGGAGCTGGGGCAGGTGAAGGTGGAGGAGAGAGAAAGGGAGGAGAGAAAGCAAAAAGTATTTTATAACTCAGTTGGAAGGCGCTACACTTGGTGCTAATCAACTCCAGCTGCATTTAAAGGAACTGGCCCCAGATTGAAGAGCCCTTAGCAGGGATTAAGGTCAAGCAGTTTAACACTTGTGGGTGTCACATCGAGCCTGAGCTGAGTGTCCTTAATCAGCTGCACAGCTCTGCATGCAGCACGCGCAGAGAGAGCAGCACTTACCCAGTGAGTGCTGCTGGAACCAGGGGGGTGGTCTAGGGCCTGGATCATTTGACAGCAGGAAATTCCTGTGAAAAGAGAAATTTAGTTTGAAGAAAGGAGAGCTGGAAAATCTTCCGCTGAGAAGTACAGCTTGATATTTTGTGGCTTTGGGAGGCTGTGGAACTAATGCCTCGGCTCTCTGCAAGCTTTTTCATGTGTGTAACTCTTTCTCCTTGGCTACCTACATGTTAAAAGCACCAATTTATCACCAGAAGCTAAGTCACTTGCTGTCCACCTATTTCTGGCAGTTGGGTTTGTGTTTGTGTTGTTGGGGTTTGTTTGTTTGTTTGTTTGTTTTTAACTACAAAAATTTAATTCTAATAGAAATCTTGCTTTTCCATTCTAGAAGCCAGATTTGTATTTACAATTGCCTGAAAAAGCTTCAAATTCATAGTAGCTGTGTGGACAGTCTTAACACTTATTTTTAATTCAAAAGAAGACAACTAATCAATAATACATGTTTTCTCTGTTGGTTATTGGTAGGTTGAAAAAACCAGAAGTCTGCTTTTGCATATAAAGTACAACATCATCATTAAATAAAGAAGAGTTTACTTGTTTGGCTTTCTACTTTATAATACACAGCAGTATCAAAAACAGAGGGAAGATTTTTTTTTTTTTCCTTTTAGTTAAAATACTTTTGCTTTATTATTATTGGTGAGTCAGATTTAAGCTATGGAATCTTTTACACACTTTGAATCAAGATCCTGTTGAAAGTGCCTCTGTTATACTGATTTTTGTTTCATTTCCGTTTTGAAAGGACGCTGGCTGAAAAGAACAAACAGCTTTGTTTTCTTGGTTTTAAAAACAATCGTCTTAGGAACTCTGAAATAGCTCTTTAGTTGGGCTGCTAAAACTGGATGTAGATCTCTTACAGAAGTGATCATGCAGGTTGGGCAGCCTGCTGCTGAAAAAGCGTGTGCTTTTACTGCACCCATGGACTTGGGACTCACTTTACCCGGCAGCCAAACTTCCACGAAGCCTGTTGGAATTCAATAATCTCTGAAAACTTTGTCAAAATTAATTTACTGATTCCAAAATTGTATTGGGACATGAAGTACAGGCAGGCAGGCAGATGGAGAATGTCATTGCTTAATTGGCATTTCCTCTGGAAACAAAACTTAAAATAACATAAGACTGTGTGTATTTATTGGATCAGACCAAAGCTGTGTCTGGTACAGCGTGGTGTGGATGGCAAAGAGAAATGTGAGGATGGCAGGGACTGAAACAATGTTTCTTCATGATACTGGGTAATTTCAGTAACTTTAGACTTCAGCACTAACTGAATTAGAGGTGTTGCATTTGTATTTGATAGCCCTTTATGGAAGGAAAAAAGCAGTTGAGCCCACATAAACTTTTTAGCAGCTACACATCTAAGTATTTAATTAAATACTTTATTTACAGGTATGTGAAGAATCAAATATTTCAGTTATTTTGAAGAAGACTGCCTGTCTGTTTTGAACTTAATTTGAGGGTCTTGCTGCTTTGACAAGTAGGAAAAGAAAGAAATTCCACATAAGGACCAGATTTTAGATGGAAGAGGGGATTGGAAGGCATGGGGTGTGCTGGATTAGTTAAAATCATAGAATTTTCTGAGCTGGAAGAGACCCACAAGGATCATCAAAGTCTAAGTCTTGGCCCTGCACAGGACAGCCCCAAGAATCACACCGTGTGCCTGAGAGTGTTTTCCAAATAATCCCTGAGTTTTGTCAGGCAGTTGGTGAAGGAGAAATCTGTCAGATAAAAAAAGCAGAATATTTGAATAAAATTGAGGAAGAGGAGGACTGGAAACAAAGACCTGCTTGCAAAAGGGAACGGAGTAAGTAGGACACAAATTGTGGAAGAGAAGGATGGGGAAAAACAATCTGGCAGGGAGAGAGCAGGAAAAGGGAGAGATTCTGGTTGCAAGGAGGCATTAAAAGACACATGGGGCTCCTGGCATAGGAGAGCATTTCAGGGCTCTCTGCTGGCACATTCTCACGTGCTGAGGATGGCCTGATGGGAAGGTTGTAAAACAGGGATGCAGTTGTGGCCCACGGAGAACTGGCCCTGAGCCTAGGACCGATTAAAGTACCTTTGGTAACTTGTGTTGACACTTAACAGAAACCAGAAGGTGTTTTTTAAGTAGTCTCTACTTTCAGCTTATGCTTACCAAGATGAGTGAGAGAGAGAGAGGGAGAACATGGTTGCTGGCTTTGTATGTTAGCATGATTTCCTTATTATTTCCCCTCCGTTCTGTGGAGGCTTGATGTTGTGTTCTGAAACAATCTTTATGAGCACACTTAGGTGACCTTTCAGTAATGCCCTTTTCTTACACAGTTTACTGCAGTCATGAAGTTGCAAATGCTGGGAGACTTTTAATAAAATAGATTTGGTAGCGCATTCTTACTGTAGATGGTGATTTATGTTAAAAGACTTGCGATGCTGGGGGTTCTTTTTCTCTTGATTTCGACTTTATGCTTTAACTTGGATGGCCTGCACATTTCCCTGTAGGAGATACTGTTTGAACCTGGCTATAAACCTGGGAGCGCTGCTGTTGGCAAAGGGAGGTGTTTTTTCTCTGAGATGCTCTCTGTGTCAATGTGCACAGTGTTGCGTTCTGCAGAGGTGCAGAAGGGACTCCGGAGGGAGTGCACCTTTTAACTGATGTGCTACAATGTCAAAGAGCGAATCCATACCAAAGAAGGAAATTAAAAAATATCCTGTTCAAAAGCCATACCCTAAGGTATTTAATTTTATGTCTGCGCGAGTATTAAAAGAAAACAGCAAGCCAGAAATCACCTGGTTGTATTTGTGTGTTAAAAGAAATTTAAACACACATCTGAAATGCAACAATGGTCAACATGGGGGGAAAAAATTATTTTTAGCTGTCTGATTTTTATTGAGTATCCTCAGGGAAGGAGACAGGCAGGAAAATTACCATTCCAATCTTCTGAATTTTCACAGGACAAATCCCCTTGTTGGGATACTGGTCATTTGTTCCATTAAAACGCTGAAAAGCAGCATGCCCCTTGCAGGCCTGTTTCTTTTTACTGTGTTGGGCGGATACTTGAGGAATCATGGGATGATGTGACCCTACATGTAGTGAAGGGGTGGGTTTGGTAGAGTAATGGGCTGCCATTGGTAGAGTAATAGAGCAGTGCTCTGCTGAAATGTCTGCTGTGTTGGTGAGCAGAAGCCTGAAAGCTTTGATTCTTATCTACCTCCATTATTACCAGGAAGATTCTATTCATAAGTTATTTATTAGTGTAAAAAAAAAAAAAGGAAAAAAAAAAAATCTGGTGCTTGCAATTTTTAGAAATAGTCTTTTTCATTTTCATTACAAGTTTCATTTAGGAGACAAGAACTATGAAGGCTTCAGATTTTAATTAAATCATGTCCGTTTTTACCAATTTGTCTTAAGTACATGGGAAATATGAACTGAGATTAGTGTTGCATGAAGAGAGAAATCCATCTCGAGTTGCTGAGCTTTCTAGGAGTTAAATTTTTCCTAACATAAATCTGGCTATTCTTGCTAAAGCTAATTATTCACTTGTCCATGGTGCTCAGATGCTATGAAATGGACATGATAGACTGCAGTTACTTAATGTGGATGGGGACAGCCAAAAAATGTACATTTAAAAATTCTCAGGCCAGTTATAATTTATTGTAATACTTGCCAAAGCATGAGAGATGCTTTTAAATTTCTAAAAAAAGGGCAGTTCCATACTCCAAGGAGTGCACAACAAGTTATCCATGTGAAGGGCAGGGACATTAGCTTGGCAGTGCTGCAGGCTGTCTGGGGTGAGGGAGAAGCAAGGCTCCCAGCTGAGGGTGTGTGCCCAGGAGGTTCTGCTCCCTGCCTGTGGACAGAGCGTGGTCACCTTCACTCTCTGCACCTGGATTTTCCTACCAGCCATTGCTGGACAGCATCCCAAGGCATCATTGATTCAGGGAGCAGAGTCCAGTCTTCTGCTCAGGGCATGGCTGGAAGCTGTCAGTGCTTTGTAAAAGTTGCTCATACCTTCAGAGGGTCTGGACTGTTGCGTCTGTTACTGTGTCAGGGTTTCTTTTTTGCAAAATCAGTGAACTCTGCTCACTGGACCTGGTACTTGCCTTGTTTTGGGAAATGTGTAAAACTGTGTACAAAGCTACTTTCCTCATGTAGTAGCAAGTTTTCATTTGATTTATTCTGATTACTTCTGATAACTTTGGTTAGACCAGTAGCCTACAGACAAAATGAAAAACAAAAAGTAATTACAGAAATAAAAACCTTTTGCTTGAAGAAAAATTTTCTTTTGATGAACACTTTTTTTTTTTAATGACATTCAGATGGTGACTAAAAAAAAAAAAAAGGGAAAAAGAATCCAGGCTCATATGTACGCACTGTTAAATGCCCCTAATAAAACTCATAGTTCTTTATATTAGTCAGGGTTTGTATTAACTCGATTGCTGACATTAGCGGCATCTAGGAGTAATCAGCCTGTTAAATTAGAAAGTATTGATTCAATAAGTGACATAAAGTTGTTTTTGCTAAGAAAGTAGGGCACGAAGCAAGATCCTTGACATGGCTGTGGTATGGTGGCAATTGGAAATGCTTCCAAGGACAGCTCTCATTTGGGCACTAACCACAGTAGGCACTTTTCATTCTTTTGGTTCAAGACTCAGCTCTGTTACCGCCCAGGGAAGCCTGGAAGGACTCGAAGGCATCAGCAAGGCGATGGTGTATGGAAAGGCTTTATGCACGCTGGTTCCACAAAAATATTTGGCATCACCAGCAGCTTTCTGTGCATTGCTGCAGCTTCAGAAGCAGTCCAAGGTCAGTACATCCGCAGGTCACATCGCCAGTGTCCTGCTGGATTGGGATCTGTGTCACCTGGGGACAGCACCACAGCAGCTGTTGGTACCGCAGCAAGCACAGTGGGGCTCCTCTGAGGGGCTGCACCTCTGTGCAGTGAGAGGTGTAACTGGAAAGCAAAAGACATCGTGCCGGCAGTACTGACTGAAGATTGTCTACAGAGGCGCTGTGCTAAGAGAAATACAGGACAAGAAGGAATTTTGTGCATCGCGGTGACAATATTGGAACCGTGCTTCAAGGGCAGATTTGCAGTCAGCCTTGCTGACAGGTTATGGCAGAGACAGTCTCATAAGACTGGCAAGGTCTTTTCCGAGATAATGCATGTAAAAGTGAGTCCTGGAAATGCTGATGTGAGTCTGCTGTGGAGCTAGGAACCAGTGGATGTGCTGCTCTTCAGATAAAATTTTTATGCTGAAGATTGCAGCCTTTAATTGCTGCTGTTCAGAACAGCAGATTTTGCAGTAGTTAGTGCTACTGAAATGGTGGATCATAATAGACAAGTTTTCATTATCAAAAATCTCTTCAAGGTAAATGCTGCAGTATTAGTCTTAATATTGCCATACTTCACCAAATGACTGCATTAATCTGATTTCCTGACTGGAGTGTGATAAAAAACCACAAAAGGGATATATACCCAAATGAATTAGATACTTACCAACTTCAGTCTAAACTTTTCCATGGGTACTTATGGTAGCTGGGATATTTGCTCTAAGTCCAGTGGAAAACCAGATGCAAGTGGTTGAGTGGTGCAAACACCCAGGAAGGACAGTGATTGTTTTCAGTAATGTAAAATGTAAATCTTAAAAGCAGCAAGGGAAAAAAAAAAATTGAAATAAAGATGACTTAAGACTGTATTTTAGGATCAAAAATATCTTAAGAGTGAATTGCAGCAAATAATGAAACTGATTCCAAAAGGGAAATGATGAAAGCCTCGTCTCATTATAACTGAGCTAAACAGGCCAATGCACTCTAATAAGAATTCCTGCATCCTCTTTTGACAGACACGTTAGTGACATTATAGGTCTTTGATGTCTTACATTTTTCTGATTCCAGAAATGTATTCATAAAGTGAAATCTGTTTCCACTAGAAACAGTAAGATTTGGAGGCAGGGGACATACTAGCATACGTCAGGTGGCAGTAGAAGAGAATATCTAGAGGACAAACTTAAATCTATGTTTTTGTACATACTATATATGCTTTGGTGAGCTCATTAAATTCTTACAGCATTTCATAATTTTTCATCCTTTCTGAATATTGATTTTTTAATGTGTCAGCTCCTCACTTTTCTTTGCCCTGCTGCAGTACTGGTGTACTTTAATGAAGAGAGAGACCTGGTGTTAGAACAATTTGGCAGTGCATTTTAAGACACTAAACACCTTCAGGACCTTTAAAAAGAGATGCTGTACACAAATTTCCTTTTTACAATAGCTGGGAGTTGTGGGATGGAGGGAAACCTGTGCAGTTTCTTTACACGCCTGTTGACTTCTTTGGTCATGGACACTCACAGGGTCTCGTGTCTTCAGCTGATAAAGATTCTTTAGAGAATTTCTTTAGATCAGTTTAAGAGCTGAACGTGGCTCTGGTACCACTGATTAGAAGATGCTGCTTCTGCAAAGAATTCCTGCACAAGTACTTGTTGATTTCTTTCTGAGTGACTCAGTAAGTGACAGCGAGTATGGGTTCGGTATGGGATTGAAGGGAAAGAGTTTGAGTTGCTCGGGTGAGGCCCTGGGAATGGTTTAGCAGCGCTTCTTGTATAGCCCCAAGTGGCTGTTTCAATCCGTCTCCTCGTTTTCCCGTTCCTGTCTCTAGCGTGAGCTGAGAACAGCCTCACTGCGTGTGGCACACCGAAGAAATGAGGAGCTCGATTGGTGAAACAAGGAGGCAGCAGAGCAGACAGTGATGGCAAACCTGGAGCTATTATTTAGAGACAAGTAGTGACGGTGGTATCATCACACTTGAATAAGATTGACAGTAGATTACATAGACTAAGATATCTTACAGCTCAGTTATCTTGCTTATTATCTCTCCAATAATTATGTTTTTTCCTTAAGACTACTGGAACTGTACTTGTCAGGGCTTAAAATTGTTGGCATTGCGGTTCAATCACAAAGATACGGGGGCTTCTTTATCTTAACATGGCTAAGGTACCCTGATAAACATTGCTTTATGTAAATTATTTGAATTTGAAGCTCTAAACTCTTATTTGACCTTGTAATTGCGAAAGAGAACTTTACAAAGGCAAGGCTACAAACAACTTTAATATTCCTAAACAGACCAAAGGACATAAGTCCTGTTAGGGCTGCTAAAGGTCTGAGCACGTGGGCTGCAGTATTCCCATCAAGCACGTTTCCGCATTGCAAGGCCTTTTCATTTCTTTCTAGCATGGATTTGTTGCAATAGGCAAAGTCTATGCATAAATTACAATCAAAACCTGATATGTGAAATACAGCTTCTGTTTGTACTGGATGTACAAAGTGTTGAATTCTTTTTAATGAAAAAAATTTATCAGTGTCTCTGGAATATAAGACAGATCATCCTGGATTTTGGTGGTAACTATTTTGCTTATGGGAATTGCACCTGCACAGGATGAACACAGAAATCATTAAGGTTTTGGGGAAGAATAATTTTAATTGCCGAATGCCATTTTAAAAATCATCATAGTATTTCTTGCTTTAGAGTAGACAAAGAATATTTTAGTTAAATTATTAATACAAAATATTTTTGTTTGTGTTTTACAAAGCAACAGTATCAGGACTTGCAGCTTTGTTCTTTCCTTTTTAGAATGCTCAAAGTCAAATGAAATTTGAAGAAATGATCAAATTGAGCCTTGATTTTTATTTTATTCTTTTCTCCAGCTTTTTTTTTTTTTAAAATAATTCAGGTTATAAAATCAGTTAGCCTGAAAATAAAATTTATTAAATACTTTTTTTTTTTCCATTTGGGACCGTATATTTTCTAAGGAACTTCAGCTCTGTGACTTTTGCTTATGGGCTATCATATGTGTTTTTTCATACATTCAGCGGATGATAGCTGGTTTAGTGATCATATTGCTATTAGCAACAGATTTTTTTAAGTAGTGCGAAATCAAATATTTAAGCTGTTGTCAATCTGTAAAGGGAGGATTTTAAGCAGGGATCCCTTTGAAATGCAAGCTTGTAACTTCCCAGTCCTTTGTGCATCAGAAGTCTCTGGATGTCTTAAATCCTCTAAAATAAATGGAGGTAGCCATTCATAATTCCAAATAATCTTATTGCAATAGCCAATCTACTGCCCAGAGACCAGGAGCCTGCAGCTCTGTTTGTAAATAAAAAAAGGACAATGCTCATTCCCGAGCCTTGAGTGCCATGGAGCAACTCAGTTCAGTAACGCTGTGTGCTCCACAACGGAGTCCTCTTGTCCTTACCTCCCGTTGGACACGGGGAGGGGCAGAAAAAATCAGTGTAACTTTGAGGTGAGCTCTTACTGCTTTTACGAAATGAGTCTGTTGGAGACAAGAACAGATTTCTCATTTTGTGTGAATATAGTGCTCAGTCTTTCATCCCCAATTTTAACTCAAAACTCTTACATTTCAGCTATTCCTTGTTATGCTAACCCATTGAGCAGGTGTAATGAAGAAAAATTCAGAACAAACAGAACCCGTGAGTGTATGCAGCTTGGGTAATGCTTCCCTCCATTTCCTGGCACAAGGGAACAGCAAGGGCTGAGCAGCACAGTTCTGTGTCTCAGAGCTCTCGGGTCTTGCCCTGGCCAGCCAGGAACACAGGCTCTGCAGCTGGCTGGGGAGCAAGAGAGAGAGTAACAATATCGAGGTTTTCCAGTTGCTGTCCTGTTCGATTTTTTTTTGGTTTTTTTTTTTATTTTAATCTTTAGGAGGGATAAAAAAATGAACTTACCACTTTAGGACTCGAAGGAGTGTTGCAGACATCTGCAAAAAGCATTTGTATTTCCTTCCCCTGAACCGACTGCAAAAAGCTGCTCTGGGTTCCCATAGGGCCTGTGCAATGTATTATAAATTGCTTGACTAAAAGAAGGCTACTCTATTCATGTACTGCTGCTGCCTAAGGCTCCTCTATTAAAACATGGTGTTCACTGGATCATATTGCCATTCCTTAATTTTTATTAATAAATAAGCATAGCTATGCTGTTATTTGCCTACTTTTGGGTAGAGTCTTCTACCTTTAGTTTTAGAATAGTGGAGGGGCAAATAAAAACGTATGTATTGTGTGAAGAGAGGAGAAAAGGGAGGAATACAGAGATGCTAAATATTCATAATAAATTAGGTAGGAAAGTAAATTTAAGGCATCGTGAATTTCAATGCCTGGAATTATGTCTTGAGTTGGAAAGGACCTTAAAGACCATCCAGTTCTGGATCCTCTTTTGAAGGCAGGGACACCTCCCACTGTCCCAGGCTGCTCCAAGCCCCATCCAACCTGGCCTTGGGCACTGCCAGGGATCCAGGGACAGCCACAGCTGCTCTGGGAACCTGTGCCAGGACCTCCCCACCCTCCCAGGGAACAATTTCTTCCTGGTACCTAATCCAATACTGCCCTTTGGGAATTTGAAGCCCCTCCCCCGTGTCCTGTCCCTACATGTTCTTGTAAATCCTTTTGTGAATAGTCTTTCTGCAGAGACACAGAGTGTCAGCAGAGATGGACTCAACACAGCGCTGTGCTCTTCCCAGTTCGGTATTTGTTTCTGGTTACTCTTCTCTGATCCTTCCTTGCGCTACATGCTGCTCTCCTCTCTTCAGTTCAGTTGGATTTCTCGAGGAGGAAGATGTTCCTGAAGTGTTACAAAGGTAGTAAAATACTGCATTTGGTTATCAACAGGAGCTGATGCTTTTTTTTTTTTCCTGTCATGTGTGGCTTTTAAGCCTTTATCAATCACAGTGGACAGTTATCTTGAATTATATTTCCATCACTGATGACCTTATTTTCCATAGTGATATTTTATCACTGTTATACAAGATTGCTGTTTAATTTGTGAGCTCTCTAACTGCAGGCTGTGTGAGAGTACATTTTTACAGCAGCATGTGATAGAGTAACTGATAATAAAAGAACCTCGGATCTAGATTAAAAAAAAAAAAAAAAAATCTGTTGGAGCTCTCAAAAGGAAGAGGTTAATGGGTTCCAAGGAAGAAATGAACTGGAGTGTGTTGTCATTCAATTGTACCCAGGTTTGATTCCTTTCATCAGGCGGAGTAATGACTGGAGGTACTTGCCCTTTCCATGTCATTATAATTTGCAATAAAATGAAATGCTGAGGATTTTCTACATTAGTGGAGGGACAATAATTGACCATTTCCTTCCAGATCCATGGCCTGGTGTTTATTTCAGGAAAGAAGTAAATAAATACAAGAATTGGATTACCTGTATTTTAAGGGTTCAGGTATACGTAGTTTGGTTAGGAAAACAGTTTGGAATGGCATGCACTGGTATTTTACTGACACCAATATAGTTCAGAAATCCCTGAAAAGGGGAGATTAGGGATAAAATAAGAAAAAATCCCTAATGTCTCAAGCCAGCTTAATGCTTTTGTCTGTATGTTAGCGATCGAGAGCCTTCCTTTAGGTTTGATGTTATTCAGAATGTGGAGTAAATGGATTAAAAGTGAATTACTGTTATGAAACAGAATCTTCAGCAAACATTATAAGAAATACATATTTACTATTTGCAGAAAAACACTTCTTCCTTGGTTTTTATTTATAATCTCCACATCATTAATTTAAAAAATAGAAAGCAACTCTACCACGTACTGTCTAAGATCCAGGTTTGTTACGTCGACAGGATATCAGACTATTATCAGACATTTATAGGCTCTTATTGTGTGTAATGATATCCACAATATTGCTGCTTGTTGTACATTTTATCTTTATCTGGACAGGAGGAATATATAACACGTACATTGGGTTTACTTGCTATTCCCTTCTTGCATTCTAAAATGAAAATGTGGTTGCCTTTTAAGAAAAGCTGTCCGTATACATTTTCTAGTTGATGTCTTGAATCACAATGCTCATGTCAGATTGTGTCCGTGGCAGCAGAGAGCTGAGCGAGGCACCTCCAAGAAAGGAAGCAATTAGATGCCCCTTTTTTCTACAGTGAATTCTCATTTTTAGAGTTCACTCTGATAGCAGGGGTTGTGTGTTCTAGGACAGGGCAGGAATCGAACAAGTAGCTGGAAGGAAAATGCTAACAAAGAGAACTGCCATGGACACGATCCCTTGATAGGGAAGAGTAGAGATGATGGTGAAATTTTTGTTCCTCTTCATTTAGGAAACTCGAAACCAGTCATTCTGGTTTTCTCCTTAATTGTCTGTGATTCTTGTGTGCATGACTTATTTCCCTTTGAACCAAGAAAAGGGAGCTTCAGGCCCGATCATGTTAAGGAAACTTACTATGCTAAGGAATCTCCCCTGTATTTCTTCAAATAGATTAATACCCATCCTTTCCCTTGTATTAAGGTCAGTTTATATTAAGCTGCTTTGGGCAGTTCTTCAAGCAGCTGCTATAGATATCTTGCTTGTAAACTTAAGAGAGTGCCAAAAATAATATATCTAAGCATTATAACCTGCATCATATGGGAATTATACCTACTAAAGCTAAAAGTTAAGTATCTCCTAAGATAGTAGTTTTGGTAGCGTCAGCAAGAAGCTATTGCAGCAAGATTTGGAGTCCCCAAGCAAGATCGGGATTCAGCTCTGCTGGGCACAGTGCTGTAACCTGGCAAGAGCCAGGCGTCTATTCCAAAGCTTTACAGCTTCAGCACAACCTTTGAAAAGCAGAAATAAATCAAGGCAGCTTAGTGAAGACCATGGCAGTGCCAGTGAATCTCCATAATGCCAGGGACGTGCTCTTCCTGCTGAAGTCAGAAAGGCCAACGCCACCTCTTCGGTCAGCTCAGGTGGACATCGATGTCCTGCAAGTCTTCCACAAAGAAGCGTCCTCCAGTGAACGTACACCAGCACAAAGGGAGGGATTAGCACCCTGTGCAGCGGCCTCCTGCTCCTGAAATACTGGTTGCATTTACCTGTTGTCTGGTTGAATTGAGTGATAGACTTTAGTCCAGTTCCAAGGGTGCCTGTAATCACAATATTTGGATCCGCTTTGCTCACATGTGTGTTAATTGTGAGAGTAGGTAGGAATGCATCACCAATGCAAAGCTCTGCATTTAGGGTATTTCATCCTGGCAGCTGACCAGAGCTCTCTGTTTCCCTCCCTGAATGAGGAGATTGATCAGCAATTCCAGGAGCTGGAGTATGGACCACCATCATATTTAAATACTGATTTTCATCAGATGACTGGGGTGATGCTGGGGAATTGCTGGCAAAACAATCATTTCATAACCTAAGTACAACTTCAGCACATAAATCCTGCTTGGGATGAAATGGAGGTAGCTTTGTCAAGCTGCATTTTGGTGTTTTGAAGTTATTAGATTCTGTCACAGTTGTGAGAAATTCTAATAAATAGTAATATTAGAATACATGTGATCTCTCTTTAAATCATAAATCAAACTGCATTTTTTTCTTTATTGTGTCTCTGTTTAACCAAAATATTTTAGCCTCTCTTATGAATCTAAATGGGAGGAATAAACAGCCTGCTTTCAGGCTTCCAGTATTAATATAGATTGTCTCCCAATTTATTTATCCTGCTGTTGTGCTAGTGAAATGTGGTTTTTGAATTACGTATTGCATTCTGTCATTTTGGAATGGGCGTTGGATTTGTCACGTAGTGAATCTCGAGTTGCAGCAGTAAGAGTTCTACCCCTCCGCTCCTGCCCACTGTCATGCCCGTGAAACTGACAGCTCTGGCCCTACCTGCATAAATCATGGCACAGCTCAGCTTGACTTTGCTCTGCTGACAGCTCTGAGCAGCTCTGCCTTGCAGCTGATGAGTGTGGAAGCCAGACTCAAAGCCGAGTTATACAGAAATACAAATAAAACAGGTTTGCTTCCTTTTATGACGGGTTAGAGAAATGCAAAGGCAATTTTAGAACTGGGAAAATGCACAGAGTGCCCTGTGGGAGACAGAAAATACTAAAAATGTATTGAGGGGTGAACATTCTATTGTGATTGTTGGTTGTAGGGTATAAGCAGTGGGAAAAATACAGTTTAATTTGGAAGAATGTAAGGAAAGCTGGCTGGAAAAGGAGAAGACTGAAGTAGGAGCCCAGGTTGATGTGCAGAGGGTTGAAGTTGACAGACACTGTCCCAGGCTGAGGTCAAATGTACAGGACCTTTATAATACTAAGTATATCAAGACACTTTTCTTAAAACCAAAAAGTTCCTTTTCCTGAGGCCCTCTGCCGAAAGAGAGAGGAGAACACCTTACAGATTGGATATTTGGTAGGCTTTGGAGATCTGCCTTTAATGTCTGGATCTGTGCAGATTTCCTAAGAATGGCTTTTCTGCCCAGGCCTTTGTTTCTCACAATTCAAAGAGGATGGTGACAACACCTGGCTTAGTCACAAAAATCCCGAGAGAGCAGGCTGTGAGCTGTGAGGGGCTCACTGTGTGGAGAGGAGCTGTGGACTGCTCTGGCTGTTCTCAAGGAAAAATAAACAACTGCTGCCTAATCTGTAGTGTCATTCTATTGCTGTTACTTCTTATGCAAACAGACTTAGAGAAAGAGATACCCGCCGACCTATTTCATCAAAAGGAGTGAGCCAGATCAGGGCCCGAGATCTGATCACAGCGTCCTACTGGTGGGAATGAATAAAGTTAAAATTCACGATGGCATAATTCCCATTATCACCTCAAAAGCTGTGGAGAAAGGAAAAATAATGCCGTTGCTTATATCAGTTGCAGAAAGATTTTTCTCAAGGGAAAGCTTGGAGATGGGGAGAGGGTAGACTAAGGAGGATCATTCTGGAAAATGACTCAGTCTAAAGTGGCAGTCAGAAGAACTCATAGGAGTCAGATGTCATTGTATTTTCTGCTAAATGCTGTAGATTTTCAGTGTTTTGTGGGTTTGGGTAGGTTTGTTATCTTTCTGAATAAATAATCATTTAAGATGCTCGCATTCCATCTCGTTGTTTGGTAGTGTTTCAACATTCTCATGCAAGTAGAATCTAAAAAGCAATTATATGTAACTTGGAGGAAAGAGTGGTGACTTCAGTTATCCACTGGTTAAATGCTTTGAGAGAATTTTCACTGCACAGCATGTGTTAGTCTGGTTTTAACCGAGTAAGGAATTCTGGTCATTTGCCTTGTCAATAAAATTGAGATTTCTTGGCTTTGTGCCTAGCCTCCTTCAGTTTCCTCACCTCCTTTTACTTGATAACCTGCCTTAACAATAATCTGTAAATGTCTTCACAGAAAGTTTTTGTGTTTTGAGCGGTTTAGGTGAAAGTTATTGGATAGATGCATTTTGCAGTTGAGTATTTTCAGCCAAAACAGTTCAGAATTCAGTTACCATCTTTGTCCTTATTTTCCCACACACAAACCTTTTTTTCTTTTTTTCCTCTCTTTCTTTCTTTTTTCCGCTTTCTCTCTTTCACAGTCGAAACATGTCTGTTTTCAATGCAGCCATTTATAATAAACAACAGGTGTTGTGGGCGTTTCCAGGCACATACAGGAATGTACATAATCCACTACTGGACTGCAGGGAGAGCTATTTTTGCCATTAGCAGAGTGTGGAGCCTTGGCTCACATACTGAATTCTGGCAAACTTTGCTCTGTTAAGTGCAAGTGGGATTTTATTCATTGTGTAGTCTCCAAATAAATATATGTGCCTGTCCAAATGTATTGTTAAATTCTTCAGAGGGAAGGAGCTTAGATTGGGAGACTTGCCATTTTTCTCTAATTAGGAAACAAACAGAACAAACAGGGACCTGCATAATTAAAACTTTTGTTTATCCAAAAGAAATTTTAAAAAAAATAAGCTATGATTAATGTATACCTACTTTGGAGTTCAGTGTAGATGTGGAGCTTTTTCTTCCCTCGAACTCTAAAACATGAAGGTTTCGATATAAGATGATTAAATCTAATCAGCTACCAATGGCATTGCTGCCCAGTATTTAATCTTCCATCTGATGAAAATCTCAGCCTCTGTTAAATGCTAGAAGAATTTTAGTGCTTAGGGCTCCTTGTGGTGTAAATTAGGGTCGTGGTTTCGGGATTTTGTGTTGTGGCTATTGATAGCTCAGGGAACTAGTTATGGGCTGGTTAAAATACCTCCTATGGCAGCTTAGAAGGTGGACCTTCCTGCCTCTTTCCCTACAAACTACTGAGCCTATTATAACATTTTGTCCATTGTAATTATCAGAAACTGGGATTTTCACTGGTGAGTGTGGGGGGTTTTGTTCTGAGCTGACTGAAATTTAACACAGCCAAAAAGCAGGGACATGGCTGTACATGGAGTACACACCTGCTGGGGTAGCTGCGTGTTCTGCCACTGCCGTTTGTATTTTATTCACTCCTCTTACACCAAATTACAAATGCCCACATTCTAATGCACTTCACTGCATACATCACATTTTTCACAAGGCTTGTTTTTATTGGTGTTATTGAAGCTTTGCATTGCTGAGCTATTTAGGGCTCTATATATATTCAAGGTTTGATGCTTCTCTTGTCTTCCCCCTCTTTCCCCCCAGTTTCCCAGTATGTGTCAAAAGTTCCTTAATGTGTTGGTTCAAACTGGATATATTTTCAAATGTGACTTTTTCTGCTTTTGTTTTCTTCATGAATAAAAGAAATTCTCATTACATTCGTCTTGTGGTGTGTGTGTGTCTCTATAAAAAATAGTCTTTGAAATGTGAGTTGAACAATTTCTTCCGAACTGATTTAACTTGTAAATTTATGGAAGTCTCATCAGAAATTCCAAGGACTTACCTTAGGTCTGGCATCTCACAAGTGATCTGTTTAGATGGCAGTGTGAAGTATTCTAGGGGTTATAGCACTTTCACTACTCAGGAAGAATTAGTGCAAGAGAAAGTTAAGAGCATATCCTTGGAAGAAGACATTCCTGTTTCCATTGAAAAGATTCTTTAAGAGCCTAAGGGGTCAGAAAGATGGAAGGTACAGTTTTGAACTGGCATCTTTTGAATTGTACATCGGACCAACATATAGAAGAATTATTGACAATTTGTCTTTATCTTCTTTATCTGATTAAACAGGATTTTTGAAAATCTCATTTACCAGGTAACTACCCTGAACTTGGGCTAATGTCGTTTGTATAAAGTGCTAGAACCACATGCTGCTCCTGCTGTTTTAACGATCTCAGCAAGTCAGCAATTTTTCCTTGAAAGGAGAAACTAATCACAAATAATTAGCATTCAATTTTCTTCTCTTCCCTGTTGCTCGTGGTTGTGGTGACAGCTCTGCTTTCCTTAGTGCTTCTGACAGCTGGCCATGGCTACTCAGCCTGAATTTCGGAACTCTGTGAGACAGTCTTCATCAGCTGTCAGATTGCATCCAGAGAGAACATGCAGTGATCAGACATTTTGTTTATTGGCCATTGACAAGGTGTGTACCAAGGCTCCAGGAGGGTGGTGTTTCTCTTTCAGGAGGTCCGTGAAGTCCAGCGTGGTTTTTGGAGAAGGCTGTAACACCCAACACCCCCACACCGCCCCTGCTCATTTCTCAGAGTCTGCAGCGCCTCCGTGGCTGCTCACGTGGAGAATCAGAGTCCTGAGAGCGCACAAGTTCTCACTGAGGAGTTGGTGTGAAGAAGAAGGAAAGCGTGCCTGTGTGTTCCTGTCACCGCCATTCTTCAAGTGACCTTTTCTAGGCGGAGCTGCGGCTCCAGCCCTCGGGGATGGAGACAAGTCTGGCTCAGAGCCTTCTGTTGGATTTGCAACTGCTCCAGGTCACCAACTCTGTTTTCTTTTTCTCGGCATGTAATTTTTTTAAGATTACCTTGAGGTTTAGTTCAGCAATAGGGCAAGCCTGACTTAGCAGTCTTTTAATGAAATCATTGTTTAACAAAAGAAAAAAAAAAAAAAAAAAAAAAAAAGGCTGTGTCCGGTCTTGTGTTCATTTCTGTTCATTTAGAGTAACTCTGCCCATTCTAGAGTGCTTATGCTTTGTACCCTCTGTGCATGTGCCCACGGATGATGACTGTTTAGGGGATTCGTAATTCTCCTAAGGCTTGATCCAAAGCTAATTGAGGTCAGTGTACAATCTCCTGTTACCTTGATTGAAGCTTGGATCAATTTTTAGTGTTGTCAAATTTATGGAACACTACATGAATTTTGAGCACTTTCTCAATGCTAAGTTAAAGCAGATTAGGTTAGTGAATGTATCTTTTGAAAAACACATGCAAATGTTATATATAGATCTGGACTTGCTTTGAAAGCATGACAGCATGCAGAAATGTGTATGTTCTGTTGTTACCTTTTGAATATTTTTTTCTTTTAGATCTGATTCTACGTATTTGAGAGGTTTTGTTGGTTTGTGCCTTGGTCTTTAGTGTATAATCTATACAGTACTTAGGTTTCGTAGTAGTTTACTCAGTTTTCTACTGATCAGCAGATAACTTAACCTGGATTTTTTTATGGACTTCTGACAGAACTGTCTATCATGCAGAAACTTTGTTGTTACTACTACTAATAAAAGCACACAAGTCTTCATTTTTGACACACAATCCTCTTTGGGTCAATTCCACTTTATTTTATACCCTGACATCTTAGATATTTTCTGAGCCTTTGAGACCCTTCATTGTAATCCCAGCAGATGACACCGGGGAGTGAAATCGTAATTTTCTTATTGTCTCGTCTGTTGAATACCTGTGCAAACCTTATGCACGTTGCTGATCGAAACACGGGTGTGCTGTCCAAATATACAGAGATCCAGAACTACTTCTGGATTTGTCAGATCCTTTGCTCTGCATTGGCCACTGCTTGTAAGTCTGCCTTAATGCCTTGCTGCTCTCATTTTGCACTGTCCCACATCTCATTGTTTGTTTACTGCAAAATGTGTTTGGAGCTGATTTGGCAAGTCTTTAATTTACAGCAGGGATGTGCTTAAGGGTAGGCTATAATGCAAACTTTCTGTATGTTTACAAAATTAAAAGAAAATAATCGTTTCGAACATATTGCATCTGCTGCTGTTTTATGGGTGTGTTATAACAATTTTATGCAGCTCCATTTAACATGGAACTAAAACTGAGAACACAGTTTATTAATTTAGCAGGTTGAACTTTAAAGGGATTTTTGTTCTGCTGCAGAAAAGGCATTGTAAACAAGAACTTAAGGTAGCAAAATAATAAAATTAAACAAGGTAATCATAAATTATCCCTATTCAGAAGGAACAAGTTCAGTGTTGCCTCTTAGGGGGAAACAATGAAGACAAGAAAGGCAAACTTAAATATGTTTTGAAACCTAATAGGAACACATTCATATTTGCAGTTCTTATGAGGAACAGGTTTGGTTTTTTCCTTGGCTCATTTTCATGTTTGAGTACAACTGTCTCAGACTTGTAACATGAGGCAGTTTAATAAGCTTAAGATTATTCAGTGCAGTATTAAAAATGAAGCTGCTTTAACAGAAACGTACTGATGATCTGCACTGGAGGAAAACTCCTTTGTATCCATCCCCTGCCTAGCAGGTTTTCATGGCCTGTCAGCTGTTTTTTGGTATTGGACCCACAAATAGATCGTACCTGAGGAAGGCTTCAGTAAGCTGCAGCTCAGACAAAATTTCTTTTGGTGACTCTGTGCCCACGTGCACGACAGGTACAAGGTGTGCACTGTCAGCCAGGCATGGCTCAAGGAGACCATGGGTCAGGAGACAAAAGGCAACATTGCAGGATTTGTGGTTACATTCCATTGTGAGCTGCCATCCATTTCGCAAAGTGATTCTAATGTTAGTTTGTACTCTTCATTCTTCATTGAAACCTATTTAGACATCTTGGACAATAAGTTGTGCTGTAGGTTTCTCCATGCGTAGTTCACCGAAAGCATGTTATTATGAAAAAGAGTAACCTCTTCAATGGAGCTTACAAAATGGGGCAGATTCTATAAAAAGCCAACACTGCTTTCTGAAATAGAGCAGTATCTCATCTGTTTTTCATCTGTGAGTTTAAAGTCTTATTTTTGCCTTTGTCCTTCACTCTGTATCTCTATTCTAAAGATCCAACAAAAATACTAATATTCCCTGGCAGCATAAGCAGGTCACAACTCAGATGAGCTCTGACTATTGTTCCCAAGGGAAACAACAACTATGTCACACTTGCTTAATTTCAACATACATATATTCAGAAATTTTGGAAGTGAGGATATACACTGAAAGTTATATTCTTAATGTAATCAAATATGATGAAATATTTTATTATGTGACAGCTCAGCTTGAAAGGGAAAATCATATTTTTTTTCTTCCCATGACTTATTTATGGATCGGGGGCAGAACTAAAAAAGCTACGGAAATGTAACACTATTAACATCTAAATATTCAATACTGGATGAAAATAAGAATGGACTATAAACTTTTGTTTTGAGTGCAGAGTGGATGGTTTCTGAACTGTGACTGTAGATTCTTGAGAAAAAGGTGAAATGAATTTTCCTGTCTGTAACAATAAAAGTGACTTGTATATGGTTGTGATCTTTATGTCCAGTGAATGCTAATAAGAAATGCTGTTTAATGGTGGGATTTCAAGAATGTATCTGCACTTGTCAATGCACCTAAATAGGAAGAAGCATTACAGAAAGTTTCATGGTTGCAAAAACAAAGCCACGCATGTAGTTGCCTAGGGCAACAGAATGGTTTTTCTGACTAATTTGGCTGCATTAGAGCTCTGGAGAGATGAGCTGCTGCTGCTGTGGAGCAGGAAAGGTCAGCACCAGTGTGGGGTGTCTGCTCCTCCGAGGAGCAGCACCATCACCTCTCTCCTGTGCCTGGCTCGGGATGCTGGGAAGGACTCAGATTCTGCAGCTCTCTCCCAGTCTCACCCATCCGCTCCCTGCCCTTCCCTGGCGAAGCTCAGCCCTTTATTCTTGGAGCAGCAAAACTCACTTTTTCCTGCTCACTGAAAAGATTTTATCCATAGCAGGAACTGCCCATTCAAGTGGATATTTGTTACAAAATTAACCACTATTTAACTTTATGTACTCCAGAGCCAATGCAGTGCCTGTGCAAGTGTTTCACTGCTGGAGAACACCTGTAAACTGCTTTGACTGCCTTAAGCAGGGACTTCCTTGGGCTGACGTGCTGCTTTTGTGCTGGATGTTTGATTGTTAAATCAGTGGGGTTTTTTCTCTTCCCTACCTGCTTGCAAAGACCCCTGGGGGATGGGCAGGGAAGAAATAAATACAAGATTCTGAGAGCTGAGTAACTGGTACTGAGGTACGTAAAAAGTTTAGTAATTGAAGAAAGCCATTTCCCAATACAATCCTCTGCATATGTAAGGAGAAAGACAAATTGGTAAATAATAGCAAATCAGTCTGAATGGCAAAAAGAAATCAGTGGTTCTTACAGCTCTGCGTGTTACAGAGAGGATGTGCCTTGCTACTGTACCTGCCTATTCCTGTTTTAGCAGTGGAGCAGATACTGGTATAAACTACTGCACTGCACTGTACCTCTCACACTCAATGATAAGTGCTGACTTCTGTGGTTTATTTTCATCAAGGTAAAAGTCTTTCAGTCTCAAAATGCCTCCTGAATTAGATCACAGTGTCAACAGAATAGAAAGTTATCCATTAAGAAGCAGCACGCTCATCATACGCCCAGGTACATGTGGTTTCTTAGGTAACTGTGAAAAAGGAAATGTTTCCCACTGGTTTAGATAAAATTTCTTGTTGAAGTATATTTACACAGTTTGAAAGAGAGGGAAAGTAAATGCTTATCTCGCTAAAACTGGGGATGTTGAAAGATTTGTGATGTGTCATTTACTGCACATGAAAATTATTTCAGTGAAAAAGCTACAGGGCAGCAGCATGGGCCCTCAAAAGAGAGGCTTCCAAGGAAGAATGGAGCAATCACTGCTTGCCCAAAATGAGGACATAAACAGGGATACCTGAATCCACTTTATCCCTACTGTCTTACCACTTCTTGATTGTCTGCACGATTGCTCAGTTGTGGGAATAGTCTCACTGCCCCTCCCCACCCCTGTCTGATGCACAGAGCTGAGTTGCTTTGCGTTGGTGCTGTCACATCCAGACAGAACCAGAACCTGAGACCACAACGTGAAAACATACACATGGAAAATATTAATTTAAATAACATGAAAAAGTGCTAAATAGCTACACTTGCTACTTTGTCTACATAGAAACGAAAGCTAAAAATGTTTTGTTGAGTGTTGAGAGGTGGTACTGTATGAGCTCTTTTATTGGCTAAAACCGAATACATGAAAAATGTTTTCTTCTCACACTTTTCATTAATCTGGCTCTGTATTGTTGCAGACAACACTGAACATCAGAGAAGCAAGATGCCTACTAAGATTATATTATAAATTCTCATCACATTTCTTCTTTGCTTTTTAGTGCTTCCTTACTTGGCTTGACATTTTCATATGAATAAAGTACAGTACCAACATCAAGTTGTTCTCACACAGGTTTACAAAGTAAAAAAAGAAGTCATTTGATAAACATGCTGAAAAGGTGAAGGAAAATATTGGAACCCAAGCTACAAATGGAATGGATTTTGTATTTTATCCTCCCCCATCTTGTTCTTATTCAGAAACATTGGTCAGTTCTGTTAAAAGCTCCAATAGCTGCTAATGCAGTGCAGGATTTCCTGATGTAGGAGATTGGTTTTCTTCCTGTCCTAAGGTAAAATGAAGAAAATATCAGTGTACATACTAATTTTCTTTAAATAGTGGTGTGATTTTTTTTGTTCTTGCCAGACCTGATTCTGACTCAGCTCACAAGACCAAGTCATTAACTGTTCTGTCCTTGAGAGCAAATCATACACAGTGAATTAATACTAAAGAGCACATAGTGATTCCCATAGAAGTATAGCTGGACTGCATTAGCTTAATTTGCTAAGGCTATCTCAGAGCCAGTCTGCTATGAATTTGTGCATTTTGCTCATCCCTCTGGTGTTTCATTCTTGTCTTCCCTTTAATTCCCTCAGCCAATTCTGTTACAAATATCTGTGTGTGATAGAGAAACCAAGGTTACATTACGGGTCAATATCTAATGCTCATCCGTATCCTGTGGGGCTTCAGAACCAAATTATAAAGATTTTGAATGAGTAAATTTGCATATATACTAAGAGTTTGATGCAACTCTGGTGAGAATTTTTAGAAGAGCCTAGGGTATAAAAATATCAATAATCCAAAGTACTAATTAAAATGTCATTTGTTTAGAATATATGGTTCAGGTTCTCCTCATACCTTGGATGAGAAATGGTTTGGGTTTTTTTGCTTAGGTTGTTCTAATTGTGTGGCGTTCCTTTGTTTGGGTTTTTGTGTGTGTGAGTGGTTGTAAGCAACATGAATAAGTTTTGCAGAACACGTAGCAGGTTCAGCATTACCTGTCAGTTTGTGCTTGAAATGAATGTGGGCTACAACATTTACTTTGTGCTTGAAGCTTTCAGGAGTTCAGAGTTTGAAACTGGTTCAGTTGCTAATTGATGATGCATAAAATTGTACTATAAAACACCATATGAATTTCCTTGCAAACATTCAATTAGGATAAAGTGTTTTCCAGAGCTTTGCTGTGTAATGAATCTTATGCTGGATCTTTTTAAATCTTCACAGATCTGAAGATGGGTTTTCTCAGTTGTGAAATATTTTCTAGAAAGCCCCAGTTTGCTTTGTTTTGGGGCACCTTCAGGAGGTGTTTGGGGAATGCGGGTACCTACCTAAGCCCTGTGTGAGAGGGGAAGGCGCAATTTATGTCCCGTGTGACCCTGAGGTGTCCCCACAACTCCCAGTGTTCTCAGCCAGGTACAGGCTGTGTACTGATGGCTTATTGCAGGCCAAGGTGGATCAAACACCAGGTCCACATTCAGACCTCCCTGATGCTCAGAAGTGCTGAGTTTTGTAGCGGCTGTGCTCATCTCTAATCTCTACAGACTCCGTAATATGTCGGTATTTTCTGTTAGCAGCGACAGGAAGCAAACCTGGGAGGAGCTCACTCCGTTGTGATGCACTGAAAGAGCATGAGCAAACCTCCAAAGAAGTTGTTTCGGCGTAAAGTATAAAAAGAGAAGTCTCTAACTGAGTTTTATTTGTCTTGGAAGCTTTGCATTTGATTTTTGTTCTTAATTTAATGTTGTGCAATGCTGAGAGAGTCCAAACAGTTTTAGTTTAAAAGTACCAATTTCTGTTGTCCTTAGTAGGTAATGGTTTAACCAATGGGGAAAGTTTGCCAAAAATAGAAACACAGATGGTCCGATTTAACTGAGTGGGGAACAATTGTTTGTTTGCAGAAAAGCACTGAAAATCTTCAAGAAACTTGCACTATCTTGGAAAAAAGTGTTCATTTTAAAGCTCTTTTTGAAATGTTCCTGCCACAGAATTTTTTTTGCGCTTACCAACACCAGGAGTATCTGTGAAACCAACGCCATTCTCAAAGATATCACATGGATAACCATGGAGGTTGTGATCCCATTCAGGTTTTATGGATAAATTATTATTGATAAAGCCCTTGAATGACTTCTGCAAAGAATTCCAATACACATAGCTTAAAAAAAGAAGAAAAGCCCCTGCTGCGAAAGCCTGCAGAACTGCTTGAATGGGGAGCAAAAGATGAATCATCTTTTTGAGCAGAGGTTTTATTGACTCTTCAAGATCATAGAAATAGAAAAAGAAAACAACATTTGAGAGCTCCTGAATATCTTTCCATAAAAACCTGAAGGATTCTATAATGAAAGGTGACTTTTCTCAAATTTGGTCATTTCAGTGTTGCTCTGACATTAAACATCCACAAATTGTGCTGAGCGGCAAGCACAGTTAACAACATAATCAAAATCCAAAACTCTCCTGGTACAGTTGGAGTATAAATGTCTGTTCAAAAAAGAAAAAAAAAAGTTATTTAATTGTCTCTTCTTATTCAATACTTAACTTGAAAATCAGTATAGAAGGAGAGATGGAATATTAATTTTCCTTCATGATCTTTTCTACTTTATTGGAATATCTTGTTTAACTTCCAGAAATAGCAAGTGTCTTCAAGAATAAAATACTCCTTCTGTTAACATAGGGCTCATGACAACCTGCTAACCCTGGAAATTTAAGATATGTTATCTAACAGTTGTAAGTGGTGACAGAAGAATATTTCTATTCTGTTTTTAGTCATATGCCAAACACCTCTGAAAGAAAGGGGTATTTCAGTCCTTAGAGCTAAAAACCTCACATTGAAATTTCTGTTGGAATTTCTGTCAAAGGTTCTAGAATTTATTTTTTTTTATCTCTGTGTAGGCTTTTTGATTTATTTTTTGGCATGGATTTATTTATTTATTCAGTGATTGATTGATTTGGGGGTGTGATTTGTTTGTTTTTCCCTGGAGTGACTTAATTCCAGAGTTGTTGCCTAAATGCCCGCTCTGGCACAGCTGTAACTGTTTAGTTCACCATTTCGTGTGCATCTGCAGAAGTATTAAAATGTGATCTCCCATTTGCGGCCACTGAGCCAGGCAGTGGATCC
This sequence comes from Dasyornis broadbenti, assembly GCA_013397935.1. Lineage (NCBI taxonomy): Eukaryota > Metazoa > Chordata > Aves > Passeriformes > Dasyornithidae > Dasyornis > Dasyornis broadbenti. The sequence continues at coordinate 2,422,547 of VZRN01000634.1, read as the reverse complement.
ACTCCTTGTCTCCGTACTGACCCCTCCTCCTACCCTAGCACTGTTTTTCCTAAAGTATTCTTGCTTTTTCAATACGAACTTACTCCTTATTGATCATATGTTCATGCTTTAGTCCTATTTTTTTTTTTTTATCATTGTTACTGTTTTAGTCCTCTACTGCCTGTGTTGCCTTAGGAAATCGATTGGATGGATTTTTTTCTGTGCACTTATTTAATAATATTAGAATCATATGTTCTAATTGCTTTGACTCTCCTCATCAGTCTTTATAATTTTGGGTTATAATTTTATTAGTATCGTGCTTATTAACTTCATTTTTGGTTTTGTTTTTCCCTACCTTTTCTTTTTCTAGCTTTCTTCCCCAACCTTTATCTCTGCATATGATTTGGTAGTTTTCAAAACTTTTCATTTCTGAGGTGACTGTTCTTGTCCTGCCTTCTTCTGCCTCTTTTTGATGTCATAACATTGTCAAGCCACTGTTACTGATGCCTCACAGTTTACCCTTTAACAGTTTTTTCAGTACTTTGCATGTGGATCAGTTCATGAGTATTCACAAATCATCACCAGCGAGACACAGGCGTACACACCTCCAGAGCCCAGGAAAATATGTCAGCTGAAACTTGAGCAATATGTTGAATCAGCTCTGCAGCCAGGGCTCGTCTGAGGAGCAGGAACTGAAGGTCTTCGAGTGAGCAGTAAACTCTGCAGTGCAGAATGCTTCTAAAGAATACAAAACGGAGCAAACTAAGGGCACCAAACCAAACTTATGGTCGGCCTTAACAAATGGACTGGGTGAAAACTGCTTGGAAATTCACACCCGTAAAAAAGGGGTCTCGAAATGCTCCGAGCATGAGGCAAGCCGTGAGCGCTGTGTGGTCAGCACTCGGTGGTTTCCAGATGCTCACTGTCCATTTTGCGCAGTGAATTGGCTACTCACGACTAAAGTGAGCATGGTAAAAGAGGGGGAATAGTCCTGAATGTTAAATGTACTTTGCTTCTGCTACAAATGATCCCTAAACTGGAAACAGTGGTGGCGCATTGAGACTCTCCCAAGGCTGGTGGCATTACCATCCTATGGATGTCATGGGCAATCAGTGTAAGCACTGGTACACAAATTGTTCCTGGTAATCTAATTCTCATGTGAGCACACATTTCCATAAACCAAAGAACTGGGAAAGAGGAAAAACAAAACCCAGAGCTAATTCTATAAACCATTTGCTAATTAAAGATCCAACTCAGGCTGCTTCACTGTCTACTTCATCGCTTTGACCTAATTTGTTCCTGAAAGAAAGACAAACAACTTCCTTCAGGGTGTTGTTTTTTCAGCGACAAAGGATCTCAGAATTATATGTTCTTCAAAAAATTAAGACAACCAACAGCTCTGGAATATTATTATCTTTTTTTGGTGTACCCATATATATTCTCTAGAAATTTTTTTGGCACACAGATCGATGTAAATTCCTAAACAGATTTAGAAAAAAAAAAAAAATACAATGGTTCAATGCAGTTTTGGGGGAATAGTTCAGCAAACAGATCTTGGAAGTTTAAGTGTCACGATGTGGCTTGTTTCCAGTGCCAGGAGCACTTCCATTACAAGTTAATTTAGAGGCCTAGCTGCTGAAATAACATCATCATGCTGGGCTTGGGAATTTTCTTCTTATTAGATGTTACTGATTTTGCAAAAGGCAAACACAGGAAACAACCCATCCCATGGATTTATTGTGCTTTGTCATGTGCAGTCTCCAAAACAGGGCCTTCTGAAGCTTCTTTGCAGGAGCATTTTCATTTCTGCTCCTGCTGAGTCAGCAGCAGTTCAACTTCTCCAGGCTGACAGAATGACAACTGAACTTTTTGTTGGCTACAGGTGTTTATACTTATTTTACCCTAAAGCATATGAAACCCTGCTAGCAATTTAAGGTAATTAACAGCTTTCAATGCAAACACTAATGCAAACGTTTGTATACAGTAATTAGACCTTCTTCCCATTCTCCCCTAATAAAGTAAAATGTTCCTGATAGCTCCTATTAGTACTTGCTAACTTTTTAAAACCTGAACAGTGTCACTGTTAATTGTTTAAGAAATGCTCTGATGAAGTTGCTTTGATTTCCTAGTAAGAATTCAGTTTTATTCCTGTGAACAGGTATTGTTTTGGCTGCAAATGCACACTCCTGGGGTCTGCACAGCTCTGGGAAATCTGTTAAAGTTTCTTTCATTGCTCCTCTGGGTTGAAGAATAGGGTCCTCTCTACATTTTGCCTGGAAACTTTTGTCCTTTTTTTTTTTGTCTGGAAACAAATGGCAAATAATCTTCAAACAATCATCAGCATCTACAAAAAAATTAATGTGAATTTTTTACTGTATCCATGTCATATGAAAGAGTGAAAGGAAAAGTAAATATGGGCAGCAGAAATAAATTTACTACAGAAAACCAGACATCAATTACTTTGGAAAATTATTTCAAGAACCATTTCTGAAAACCAAACCTGTATTCTTTCAAGAATATTCTTTTTCCTAAATATCTTGGGAAGAAAATCTTTGGTCTGATTTAATGGAGTTTATTCTTGACTGGCTGATATAAAGGGCAGTGAATTCAGGTTTTCTGTCCCTTCCAATTAAACCTTTGGTGCAATTTTAATAATCATTTAATGTAAAACGAGATCTATCCATGCTGAATGTAAGCCGGCATGTAAAGCTGCCTTGTACCCTAATGATACATTCCATTCTCTCTTCCATGCTGTACTCAGCGCTTCAGAATTTTACATTTTTTCCTTAAGACACTCAGCACTACTTGAAATGAGTACAGCACATCCTTGCCCTTTCCTTGGTCGGATTTTGATAATTTTGCTATAATGGGTTCCAGGTTACCAATACAATGTTTCTTGGCTCCTGGTCATTAGCAGTGCCTCAGGCAGTTTTTCAGGAAGATTGTTAGCAGAAACAACACTGGGTGCCCGAGGTAGGATGTGTTCAGAGGAAAGGGATGTGATGGCAGTGAGTGAAACAGTAATTTAGATGGTGTTGAACTCCTTTAGGTTTAAAACACTCTGAGTACACTAAGCAGACACGAACCATCCTGCTAGGCTGCTCAGCCGAGTCTAATAACTTCTTTCATAGAAATTTGGTTTTGTTAACAAAACAATAATTTCAATTTTTTTTATTATCTCTTCATAACCCTCAGAGAAGAAAATCTGAGAATCCCTAAGATTTTGAGAATACTAGAGTTAGTTTATTCCCATTTCTTTGTAATGGATCCACTTGCTAGATCTTGATAGCTTGCTTACATTTTTTAATACTCATTTCAATTGGTGACCAAGACTGTTAAAATGTGGAAATACAGCTTCATTAAATTGAAGTGTGCATAACTTAGGGGCAAGTTACATTGATGGTTAAGTGAATTTGCAAGTGGAAAGAGCTATTAGCTTAATGCAGACAGATAATACAACTTGAAGAGAGGGTGAAAGGGTAAGGAAAGTATAGACAGAGGTCAGCTTGAGAAAAAAAAAAAAGGAATGAATGTTTTCCAAGTTCACTGGTGCAGAAGGAAAAACCAGATACTTCAATTTCAAGTGCAAGATGGTCTTTAATGAGTACAGAACATTTCAGAATCTTTCCTTTAGCTGACCTAAGACAAACATTGTTTTGATTTTTTTACAGGTACAGCACTACTGGAATTTACTAAATAAGTCTGGAGTGACTTTGGAAATGTTTGCAGAGAAGTTGCCCATGGCTGAGGGGTCTGTGCCTGTAGCCATCAGTGGAAGCTCCACTGACCAGAGCATTGTGGGTACTTCCAAAAGGAATGTGAAGAAAACCTCTTCCCATTCTCACTGGAAAAGAGAAGGCTCTGAGGAGACCTCAGTGCAGCTTTTCAGTGTCTGAAGGGGCTTTTCAGAGAGATGGAGAAAGACTTTTTACCAAGGCCTGTGCTGGAGGACAAGGGGCACGGCATTAAATGGAAAGAGGCTGGGCTTAGCTTGGACAGGAGGATGCAATTCTTTAGAATGAGGGTGGGGAGGCCCTGGCACAGGTGCTCAGTGCAGCTGTGGCTGCCCCTGGATCCCTGGAGCATCCAAGGCCCAGTTGGACACTGGGGCTTGGAGCAGCCTGGGACAGTGGAAGGTGTCCCTGCCCTTGGCAGGGGGCGGCACTGGATGACCTTTAAAGGTCCTTTCTGTCCTAAACCATTCCATGATCCTATGAAAACTTCCTCCCATGATGGGATTAAATGAGGCTGGCATTTCTGTTCCTTGCTGAGATTTGCTGGTTTCATGTTGGTGTGCCTTGTGTGACAGGAGCAAGAGCTGACTCCTACCGTGGTGTTAAGGGCATGATTTCCTAAGTGAGCATCTACTCCGCTGCTGCTGTGAAAAGGAGTGACTAGAATTCCAAAAGTTACCCAGTACATCATAAATTGCATTGAAACCTAAGAAAAGAATGACAATTTAATTTGCTTAGCTTGAAATTTGATAAGAAAATGACTAGAAATAGTACAGTACTCTTCTATTTAAAATATTAGCTTAGCAACATATCCAGGTGTAAAACCAAACAAAATTTAGTCATTCAAAAAGCATTTAACAGGTCTAATTGGAAAGCAGTATCAAAATGGATTTTTTCAAACTTGTGAGACAGTGTTTATCACAAAGAGCAGAGGAGACAGTCAGCAGGACATTGATTCTGTCCCACTTTAGCTGTGCTAGGATAATGACTAGTCGATGTTCTAATAAAAAAGTTTGAAAATAAAATGCAAGTGATTACGAAAGCTGTAAGCATTTAAAATTGTTCTTAATGATGTAGCTACAGTTTCTGTTACTGGAATAGCTCTTGCTGATTTGTATTGGTTTCTACTCTGATGGTTGTCTGGTTACAAATGATGTTTTCATCTACACAGAATTAAGGGTTTAGAAATAACTTTTCAAATTAGCCTAATTAAATGTTTATTAATTTTTTAATAACTATGACAACAGCTTGTGTTTTGCCTGAGGTTTTTGAACAAAAACTGCCTCACCCTTTTAAAAAGGTTAGGAAACTGAGGGAAGGAAAGGTTAAATAACTTGTTTAAAGCCATTAAGCCCAGACAACAATCACAGTCTTTAATTTGCTAGCCCATGTTTTATTTTAGCACACAATTATAACCCAATCCTGTGATGATAATATTTCATTCAGCTGGAGATGGACTACAGTCTCAGAGAAAAAAAAGTTGGTATTTTATCTTTTGGGGGCAGTTCATATCCATTTAACTGCTTCGCCTCCTGCTGTCACTTTAAAATGGGTGCATAAACCATGCATTATTATTAAAAAAACATGGATTATTTTTATACAGGAGACTGTAGTATTCACTTATAATTTCCAGATGTTTTTTATCTCATATTTAATTCTCTCTGCTTTTTATCTAGTATTGCAGAAGTCAGTGGTGTTGCTGTCTCTTCACACCAACATCTAGGTCTTTTTTCCAGTTATAATTTGTTAAGTATGTGGCATTGTACACAAGCAAGGGAGCAGAGATACCTTAGTCTGTAACTCTCTTCCTTAGCAAACTTTTGTGATGGACTTTGTTACAAGCGTTTTGTAAGAAGTCAAATGTTATTGTCATACTGTTTCAGAGGAAGAGACCTGTGTGAGGAGAGGAGCAAAAAACCCCTCAGAATCTAGAGCAAAACTGCTGCTTTCTTTTTCCATGTAAAATATGTAGAAAGACCTACAGCTAAACAAAGGTTGAGATCAATCTATTGATCTGTTTTCCATTTCAGACCAGGAAGCTATTAAATTTGGGTTCTCAAAGTTTATTTGAATATTTTATTAGTATCTTGACAATAATTGTATCCTGGATGAAGCAGGCAAACTGTTCACTCTTAATGGAGTCCAGTCTGGCTCTGGAGCCTTGCTGGCGATTCTTACATGACTTTATTCTAGAGCTGCTTGTTTTGATACTTCTATCTCTGTCTTTGTACTGTGGATTGGAAGCTGAAATAGCGCTTATCTCACACTCTTTACAAGAAAAAAGATAAAAACTTCCATTTTTTGTTAGTTTCCCTAGCTGCTTTTTTATTTTCCTTTTTTTTTTTTTTTTTTTTAGGAGACTTTGATTCTGTCACACACTCTGAGCTTCTATATGCTTAGAAACATCATTTTGTTCCTTGGTTAATTGCTTTCTCATGCTTTTTAAACTTTTAATTTCCATCATTCTTTAATCTGCTGTCGCTTTGCATATTGTCCCCTCTCCAAGTTATTTTGCCTTAAAAGACGTGTCCTTTGGGACTAGTGGGCCTTACTAGGACAGGCAATTATTGCTTGGATATGGTGCTAGTTGCAGACAGATTAGTTCAGGGACGGGTTCAGAAGCTGTGAAAACTGTGCCTTGGGAAAAAAGGCCTCAGAAATCAACAACTCGGGGTTTTTGGAACATTTACCTTCTCAGAAAAAAAAAGGGCTTCTGGATTTAAACAAAACAAGCACATAAACTCAACTCTAAAAATAACAACAAGCAGCCAATAAAACAAACAAAACCCTGCTTTGGCTGAGCTGAGAGAGCTGCAGACAAGAAATGTGTGGCCAAGAGCTCTCATGCAGAGCTGTGAGATGCAGGAACTGCACACGGAGGGCAAAGGGCAAGGCGGGCATGGATGGCAGAGCTCTGCTGCCCGTTCCCTCAGGGCACTGCCACCTTCCTCCCCACCTCTGGTCCCGCCACTGCTCAGCAGGAATTGCATTCTGGGCCAAAAGGCCAAAATATTTTGTTAGAAATAATATATCAAAATTACTCTTTAGATTACATTAGAATATGTTGATAAACCTTTAAAAGTAGGGGGGGAGTTCTTTACCAGTGAGGCTAATTTCTCGAACTAGGGTTTCACACAGAAGCAAAACTTTCTATATACCGGTTTTTGTACATAAATCTACTGTGTAGCCTGTCTTTACAGATAGAAGTTCTTTACCTGCTGCAGCAATGCCTACTTACATTTATTCAATTAAACAGCTGAATATAACTCCTGTTAAAGGGTTTGTGTTGTTTTTCCTCTTCACTGCCATTTATCCAAACTTCATCTGCGTCAGAATCCTTCACTCTGCTACAAAGCACTTATGAGTCCAAAGATGGGTAGTTAGGAAGTGTCCTTGCTTTTGTGTAGAAAACCTCATTCTGCAATTATTCTTTTCAATTAGAACAGAATGCAGTCTGTGAGTGTTTCTCTCTTGTATTAGCCTCAGTTACAATTAACAGGAATGTTAATCATCTCCTCCTGATTTCTCTGGCTTCAAACTGGCACAAGGGTCTGGCTTCCTGCTAATCCAACCAGAGTTATTGTTGGCATGCTGGTGACTCCAGCTTTTGTGTCTGCCATAGTCCTGTTCATTTAAATCGTGTAGTATCTTTTGTCTCTTATGAGCTAATGTTTTTATGTCTTAAAACTCCAGCTCCTGGAATAAACAGATTTAAGGCTGAACATCAAGTGATGAGTTAGCTCGACTGTTTGTTATTAATCTTTACTTTCCAAATTATTTCTTCATTTTAGGTGGATGTTTCATGACTTTTAGTTTGGGCATGGCAATACTTAACCTTACTGATCTGCAAGGATAAACACTCAACTGTGTTCTTCCTGTGGTAAAACTCCTCTCACTCAAGTGGTTCATGTCAGGCTTAGAGGAAAAATACAGGACTGGATTGTCCTTGGTCCCTACTTGTATAACATTCTTGATACACTAATAGCTAAAGTTTTCATTTTGTGTTAGCTTTTTGTGTTAAGACTTTTGCCAATGCAAGTGGTATATTTACAGACTGAGTTGCCTAACTGTAGCTTTGGTGATTGATTACTTAAGTCCACATAAACTGTTTTATAAAATGAAAAACTATTTTTGACATCCGTTAAATGAGGATAGCCTTGTTTAATAGCTCCAAAGGAAAAGAATCTGGTAATTGAAATGCTAACAGATCCATAACTTTACTCCATTATTATCTAAATCATTTTGTAGATATTCAGCACAGTGTCTTTTCAAATCCCTTTGTGAGCTGATTTTCCCAGTGCACAGGATCTTGATGAAAAGAATCAATTAAGCCTGGAAAGCTCCTATGGTAAAAATATCCTTAGTAAATAAATTGTTATTGTATTAGATAAAACATGCTGATTTAAAACAGTTGATAAACCCTACCTCTAGTCTGTGGCATATTCTCTGGAAAAACTCCCAGATTTCATGGAATGAATAATGCATGAGTGTCTCTTTCTGTGATTGAGTTGACTGCTCGGGATGTATCAGAATATTCTGTTGTTTGATTCTGATTTGTTCTCTACGGAGAGCTCCCTACCCAGCGCCTCCCGAGGCGGGGGAACGGCGCGGAGCCGCTGCTCTCCCTTCCTGCAGCACATTGTCTTTGCATTAGACAGCATCAGTGATGAGAGCAAGAGTTAATTTTGAAGGTGTAGTCATCAAAAAATCAAAGAGGTGAAGTGAGGAGATCAAGGCTGCTCGGGGATGTTGGTGTAGTTATTGCTGTCAGCTGCCTTGTCAAACAGTGCAGATAATCCCCTCTCTTGGCTTCCCAGTGCACGATGCTGGGTGTGCTATCATCGTTTTCAGCTCTTTGCACTGCTGTTGAATTCTTGCCCCACGGATAGCTTTGGATCTTCTTATTTTCTCTAGAATCAAATTTGAACGTTTAGGTTTTCAGCCTCTGCAGTGTGTAAATATAAAACTACACCTTATAAAAATGTCACACGTTGACGATAAGTACTTCTGCAGCAAAGTGTACTTATTTGAAGACATTCTTAGGGGCTTGCCCTGAAACCCATATTAAGAGTATTTTTTTTTTTTTAATTCAGGGTTAATTCTAACACTAAAATCAATGAGAATAAGGGTTAAAGGATCACTTTGGCAGTTACGACACTGGGGTTTTTAAATTGTTCAAAGTCTAGATAGCAAGGTATGGGGTGGGGAAGCAACTCAGGAAAGGGAAAACTTGGTGGACCAAGAATGAAAAGTAAGAACGCAAAGTAAGATGAAAAGTAAGTTAAATAATATAAATCAGCAGATTATAAGGATGAACAGAGAGGGAAGTAAACCAGAAAGAATGTACTGACATTGTGAGGGTAAAATGAGTGAAAACGCATGGATGAGCATAGGGGCATTAGGGAAACATGATTAAAGAGGTGGAAAAGCATAAAAAATTGCAAAACTAGGAGATATTAATTCCAAGAAGATGGGATAAAACTGCTTATGACAGAAATATGAGGAGACAAACCCAAAACTAAAGCTGTCAAAATACTGCAAAAATTAATATTCAGATTTCTAAACAAATGTTCTTGGTTTCACTCCCTTTCTCCTGTTGCTTCTTTCTACAAACTGTCAAAACACTGAGCTGAGCCAGGGTGAATGTCCGTGGAGGGGAATGCAGTGATGTGTGTTAGGGGTGTGTGCAATTCCTCTGGTATTTACTGCAGGGAAGGGATGGACCACGCGGGCAGTGCATGACTTTTTTTGTGACCTGATTGTGTAACGCCACTGGAAATTTGTATATTGCACTTCATGGACTTGAGGAAGGTGCAATTCTTCTTTAAAATACTTGAAATTTGCCAAATGGAATTAAAAAAAACTCAGAGAATCTACGATAACTGTATAATCATATGTACTTGCCTGCAATATAGCATGTACATACTTCCAAGATTTTCCAATTATGCTTTATAATTTATTCACCGTGGTCCAAGCAGTAAGCCTGAAAGCCACAAATAAAATAATAGAGGACATCAGTAATACTTGAAGGTGCCAGAAGCAAGACTTGGAAGGTCAGAATGAAAAAAGCCTGAACAAACAAAAAGCCCCCATCCTGTTCACCATCTCCATGTAAGTCATTTCACTTCTGGGAGAAACTACAAAAAGCCAGCCCGGCTATTCCCAGGGGAGAGGTTATTCATGAGCGCAAAAGTTTACTGGGTCAGGCCCTGAATCAACAAGGCAGTGACTGTGAAAGACAGTCCAGAGGAAGAGAGTGAAAAGGAAGGTTAATGAGAAGCACCGGAAAGACATTCATTAAAGTGGAAATTGAAGTCACCTCAGCTGAGAGGAGCGAGCTCGAGAGGAAGAAAGTGAGCTTGGCTCTCAAAGTCAGGAGGAAGGTGAGCTGGGAAGCCGTGGGGAGCAAATCCTGCCTGGGCAGGAGCTGCCAGGGCTGCTGAGTGGCAGCTGACCAGCAGGTTCTCCTTCAAACACCGACTAACGCGTGCTGACTGCAGTGAGCGTCTGTCGGAGCCGGGAGACAGGCTCTGCATCAGGGCTTTGTGCACTGTTAGGCACGTGTTCAGAGACAGGGAAGCAATAAGAACAACCTTATCTTTGCACAGAAGGTGTCAGGGCTTTTTGGCTTTTTGGCTTTATTTGTTTGGGGGCTTTTTTTGATTTGCAGCAAGAGGAAAAATATTGGCAATACAAGACTATCACACTGAAATAGAGACTTTGGTAGGATTTTCCCACTTATTCTTGCATTTCAGAATTCTGAAGTTAAAATAGTATTCTGCCACATCAATTTTTACATCCAATTGATATAGAAATTTTGAATATTCAATTGGTAGTGATGTGTATTTTCAACATTTGCAGCCCCAGTGCCATAACGTATCCCGGAAATGAATTTATTTGGTTTCCTCCCAAGCCCTTTTACTCATAGTGGCAAACCGACAGAAGACATGGATGATTCAGTCATGTTCACTGCCTTTGTTGCTTATGCTACTTCTTTAATTTGTTATTATTATTATTATTATTATTATTATTATTATTATTATTATTATTATTATTATTATTATTATTATTATTATTGTGGGGTTTTAGTTCTGTATTTCTAGGAAGGCACAGAGCAGGCACCATGCCTGGATGTGCAGCAGCCTGCTTTGCACACCATCACCGTTCCCTTTGAGTGACGCACTAAGGAGTTAAATTTTCCTTTAGCACAGTTCTTGAGTTTCTTTGGAGCACAGAAGCCTCAGCGAGTCAAGAGGTTGTCTCCTGAAAAAGAAAAGCAGCTGTTGTACAACAGTTCTGTTCTCTGCCCCTGTGTTGGATTTGATAGAAACTCTCAAAAGCTGTAAGGGCACAGAGGGTTTGCTGTTTTTTCCTGAGCTTGTGTGTCTGCAAGGAAACCCATTCCCTGCCCTTCCCCTTATTATAAAAAGTTGGGATGTCAGAACTGACAGCCTGGTATATACTGGGACAGCGTGTCAGGAAAAGGAAGTGTTGTGGTAGAAACAAGGCACAAATAATGCCCAGCAGGTCATGCAGTGAAAACAAATGGTAGAGATGGAGAAAACACTCATCCTTGGAGCTTGTGCTGCCTTCCTGTGTTGGTGCTCTTGGTAAACAAACAGCTCAGGGGTGCTGTCTTTTGCTTCTGAGAGTGGCTGGTTACTGCTATAATATTTGAATTGCAGGTGAGCTGTGCTGTAACTGTTACCCTCTGAGCTGAGAGCGTTCAGTTTGTCTGTATGGAGCGGCCTCCATGCAGCCTGGGATTGTGTCATCATCAGAGGCTTGTGCGTGGGAGTTTGGGATTTCCGCAGAGAGTGAGATCCCAGTGGATGCTTCCCAGCAGAGACATAAAGCTGTGCCTGCCTTGGCAGGGGAGGCGAGCAGTTTGTTGGGTGAAATAAAGGGAAAACTATTTCTTTCACTCTGTAGAACTTGCTTTGTAGCAAACAAACTGTCTGCGTATTAATGGCCAAACCATCCTGGAAGCGAGAGGAGGGGCAGGGCTGTAACTGTTGGGCAGGAGGGAGGAAAGGGTTTGTGTCTGGGGAGCAAGAGCTGCTCCAGAGCAGTTGTGCTCACTGCAGTCAGGAGCCCCGGCTGTGCTGAGCTGCACAAAGGCCGTGCCTGGACCTGCTCAGCTCTCATGACCCAAGTGTGAATTGCTTTGCTTTCCATATTTGCAAAACACGGATATTTTGTCAGCGTGGTCACTTCTTCCAAACTCTGTATTATTTTTAAGGGTTATGTTTTCATTTTTATTGCTGCAAGTTTTCCACACTGCCTTGAATTTATCCCCTTTTTACCCTCTGAGGCCAAGAATTCTTGACACAAAAAAAACCCGCACCTACCTCAGGATGTTTCTAGAAAGAAATGTCAAAAGTCAGCCAAATCTTGAAAAATGCATTTATTTCTTCAATGACTGTTTACAAGCATTTTAGGATGATTTGTTCCTTCGTACTCTGCCCGTCCTTCCATTTTCCCTGGGCCTGGTTCTCAGGTTTCCAAAGTGGGATATAATCCTATATAAATGCAGTTCTAGCAGTGCCTTGGGAGCAGCTTCCTTCCCTGTGTGCCCAGCCCGTGCTCCGCAGCCCAGCTGCTGCTTCAGCCTTGTTCGTCTCATTAGATGAAAATGCTCCTTTAGAGGTAAAAATAAGTAAGACTTTTTGAAAGATTGACTGATGGAAACAGAGCTGTGTTTCTGGAGGGCACTAACTGAGAATTTTTTCTACTGAAATGCAACATTTTTGTGTCCTGTTTATATCACTTAACTTACCCAACATCAAAAACAATTACAGCAATTATGAAAGACGTTGACTTTTTCCTTAGGGAAACTCTGTGCAAGAAAACTCTGGTTATGTCTTGGGGTTTGTTTCTGTCTCTCTTAAAGTTAATATTTAGCATTTATCCTAGAGGAAAAAACTGACAAAAATGATGGGTATTTCCCCAAAGCATGTATTTACTGTATCAACTGAATTTAAATTTCATGATTTCATTTTCCTGAAGTCTTTCTTAGGATCAGTAATTTTAAAAATCCCTGATCCTGGTCTGTCACACACGGAACTAAAAGAAGAATTACAAAAAGGCAGAGACAGAAGTCTCACACAAGAAGCCATCCTCTTCCCACTCAAAGAGCCATTCTCTTGTAAGAAAAGCCATTCTCTCCCAAGAAGGCCCAAAGAGCTTGTTCATTGTTTGGACAAGAACTATAGCTGTCAGTCATCATTTGTCAAAATTCTTCCCTCCTGTGAAGGGGCCACTGGTTCCTGTTGGCTGCCACGAAGTGGAACCTGATCTGCGGCATGCAAAAGATGAGATAATGAGATTCACTTGACTTCCCATGAATTGGGGTTGCTGAGCATGATTAGAGGGGAGTTTTCATTACCTTCCTGGGAATTCTGAAGCTGCAGATTTACATGTTAATAGTAACGTTTTACCTTTTAAATGTGCCTTTTAAAGTGAGTTCTGTGTTTAAAATTGTGAAAGAGAAGCTACCATCTTTCAACATCTCAAACTTCAGAGAAAATTCAGTTTACTTCACAGTTATAAGGATGAGCTTTTTGTTTGGTTTTTTTTTTTTTTTTTTCTTTTAAGTTAACATCTCTGGAAGGTCTGTGTCGAGGTCAGGAAAGTGAGCCAGAAAGAAAGATCCTGCCAGCCAAATCTACCCTTGGTTAGACTTCTGAATCTGCACCAAGAACTAAAAGTTGCATTGATTTTGCTTTACAATTTGATTTTTGTCTAACAACTCTGTTAGTGTGCTATCCAGAGCAGAGTCTGTTTTTAGCTTTATTGGCTCTAAGAGGCCAGGAGTGGGGAAGGGGCAGGGAATGCATTAGGCAAATGTCAAGGAAAATGTTCCTGTTTCAAACAAATAGCTGTGAATTGGAATGTTCAGAGGGAGGAAATGTGGAGGCAAAGATTTCTTATACTGATTTTTAAACCTGAACAACTTCTTACGAGCACTGAGAGTGCAAGAGATTACAGAACTCGTTTAACAGCCAGAGCCTTATTTTGGGGCCTTTTCAGTTCTTTGTCGGTGTGCTTGAGGTGACTGTTCTGTGGAAAGACAACTGTGTGTGACAGATGCATGAAATCAGACTTCCTATCCATACGGAGTTATGCTTACCTTGTAAGTGAAGTTATATATATCAGCTCTGTAATAACTTTTTGTTCTGTTAATAATCCAGCATCTGAGATGGGCACCTCTGTTATGAAGTTGAAATCCAAATAAATAAAGTAACCTGTGCCATAAGTGTATAATTACAGAAGATTTGAGAGTTGATTAAAACTGCTACAGTTACAGAGGCTTCTCGCAACATTAATGATTTCTGGCCAATATATTTTGTAGAGAATTAATGAGTGTCTAGGGTTATGGGTTTCTCCATTTTGGCTTGGGTCATTAACATACTCATTAAAGCAGCTCTTAGCTGCCAGGTTTTTTTTTTTTTTTTTAGCTTGGAAATCTTCCTTTGCTGAGACTTGCATGCACTCAATTTTCTGGTTGGTGCCCACAGAGCACCTTGTAAGGTGTCGAGCAGCAATGTCTACGAAAGGGCATGAGGGATGCTGTGCCACTGCCCTGAGCAGCGTGGAGTAGCTCCTGTGCTCCTCTAGCGCAGTTCAGGAGCCGTCCTCAGTGGCTCTGAGTCATGGTGCTGTGAGACATTTGGAGGCTGTCCCTTTCTCTTTACCAGCCAAATGATGGTCTCAGAACCCTTAACAGAAAAACACAGATTTAAAAGGGTGGAATAAGGCCTTGTGTGAACTATTTAGAACAAAGCCATTGCGAAATGGACGTTTTAGTCATGACACTATAATCGGTTTTCAACTTCTGGTACTTTACATTGAACTCCAAACAATATTCAGTCTGGAAAATGATTTGGGTTTGTTTCTTTCAATTAGAGCTTATACTGTGTTCTAATGGTTGTGGTAAGATGAATATTTATGACAGTTGTGAGACTTCCTGTATGTAGTGTATTGTTCTGAGAACAGACTTGAATTTACAAAATTAATAGAGCTGCTTAATGATTTTTTCCCACTCTTTCATACTCAGCTTTTCCTAGGAAAACCTATTGATGGAGTTAATGATTCCTCTCAGAGTAAAAGAAATGCAAAGGAGAACTTTGTTCCTTGGGAGAGAATAAAAAGACATCCAATGTCATTAGGGATCTAAATCATCAGGTGGAATTGCCCATTTCTTTGTGGGGATATGACCAACTCCACCAAACATGCACGTCCTCCATGGAACTGGGGCTTCATCCCTTTTGTATCAGGAAGTTTGGAATATATCCCACCTTATTCAAATTGGACACTGCTGCACGACTGGCTCTGCATGTTTGAACATTGTGGATCTTTAATGTTTCTGCAAATGGAGAAGGTGATGCTGCTGTTACGGTTTGTTGTGTATGTGAATAACAGAAAAAACAATTGCAGTGGAAGGAGGGCTGATTTTGTGACACACAAGCAGTACTGGAAAGCAGAATTAGAGCCAGGCCTTGTTCTCTCAGGGAGACCAGATCCAGCTGCAGCCTGATCCCAACTGGAATGAGCTGGGTGCTTTGCAGTGAGCAGTTCTGTGCTGGGCAACAGATCTGAATAGATCTGGGTGCTGCTGGCGTAGAAATGAAAATCCAGAATGTTCCGTTCAGATCCAAGTTAATCCTGGTTGATATGATAGACCCTTTAAACATCTCCAGAGGAGAAGACCCACAGCACTCACTGCACACAGGAAGGACCCAGGCTGACTCATTATTTTATATATTTGTAGCCCAAGGTAGTTTTTCAGGCACCGAGGACAATTTTTTGGGTAACTTTGTCAGAAAACTGTGCAGCACTTTGTGGTTTAGAGTTGGAAACTATTTCAGTTATCATTTATATCCTTTTCTCCTTCCAAAAATAATCATAATACTGAAAAGTTTACTATAGATTTTTTCCTCTGATATACTGTATGACTTACATTACAGCAAGCTTGAGTGATCACAGATTATTGATTTTTATTGTTGATAAAAAATTTCATAATAACAGTATTATCTCTGATAAATGATTTTGGAGTACATTGTCAAGGGAACAGTCTTCAGCAACGTGTTCTGTGTGTTCTTCACTGTGCTCATGTGCTGTCCATGGAAAAGGACTGATTTTCTAGGATTAACTGCTGTAATTTGTTTAAGCTTACTGACAGTGTCAACCTCCTTTAGACTAATTTATTTTTGGGATGTTTTCTTTACTAATTTTCCAAAGTGCTGCTTTTTTTGTTACTGAAGAAGTAGAATTGATAATCCCCCTGCAAACATAACAAACTAACACTCATTTCCATTCATCCCTGAAGTTTCTATACTGAGCAGGAAAGAATACGCTGCTAAAAATTCAGGGACAGAATAGATTGATGAAACAGGATAGGGAAGTAAAATAAATGCAACCACATCTGTTTGTACCAGAAAACAAACAAATTGCTTAAGAATTTTACCACGGTCTCAGAAGAAAAAAGGACAAAAAAGAGGACAATCATCCTTAGAAAGCTGCCTATTTCCATGATCTTGGTTCTCTGCCATATTGAAACAGACAATTAATTCCCTATTTTCAGCTTCAGTTGGGTCATTCCTTGTGTTTTAGCTGGTTGAGTTTCTGGAAACAGCTTGTTAACCTCTGGGTATTGTTTTTGGTAGACCCTTGAATAAGAAGCAGCAGGTTAGGACAGGACATATAGTCCAAAGCCTTCATTTCATGTATAAATCCTGTGAATTCCTGCTGGAAACCTTTTCCTGCTGCGGTGTCAGGCCAGGCAGTATCACATCACACACCCACCCAGAAAAGCTCTCTCTGCACAATTTGCGTTTTCTTCCCCTCTGCCATTAGTGCCACCCTAAAACAGTTGTTCATCAATTGCTAGTGCTGATGAAATGATGAAAATGCAAGTGAGGTTTCACCAATGAATTTTTCTGTCTTGGTTTGCTAGTTTTGTTTTTGTTAATCCCGTGGTATCTTTCTCACATCCTTAAATTTCAATATACTATTTTTACTATATTAGTTTTCTGACTGCTCAGCCCTGTAACTCAGGTAGCTGGAGTGCCATCTTGCTTTTGTGAATGTGCCAGTCTAAGTGGTGAATTTTAAAGGCTCTTGCTGAAACTGATTTGTTACCATTATTTTTGTTCCATCTACGTGCAAAAACTGCCAGTGGGAAGAGCTGCAAGTTTGCTGAAATTACCACGGCAGAACACGTGACTGCAGTGATAGAAGTTGAGTCGAGAGGCGTCTTTTGTTCCCAAAAAAGCTTTGTGTTTGCACTGCAGTCACTTTTTTTTGTGGCAAGAACTCTATCGGTCCCTTAGAATGACATTTGATTTGTCGTGCTGGTTTGTAACCTCCCCTGGCAGTTGTGGTTTCTGTGAGCACAGCACACACAGAACAATATCAACTGCTCGTGGAGTTACAGGCAGGCAGTGCGTGACCCTTCTGTGACATTGCTTTTAATTATGTGATCTGTGTGAGTTAAATGGGGGAAAATTAGCATGTAGAAACGGAGCCTTATGTGCTGCTTTTGATGTCTTGGAGGTTTGTACCAGAACTATTAAATACCTCATTTTTAGCAGCTCTGCGTACATGAAGCAGAATCATTTCAAGATGGGAACAATGAACCATAAGTCGTAGGTTATGTGTTGATTTTTTTTCCTTTTTCCAAGTGACTTTAGGAAGACTCTCATACTTTGTAATTAATTGGCCAACGAGGGAAATCTGCCATAGGAATAAATGCAGTTCAAGTAGTCTTTCCTACTACATAACATTTGTTGGGAAACCTTTTTTTCAGAGACTGTTAAAACATGCATGAACGACTACCAATTACTTAGTCCAGAGAGAGTTTTGTACCAAAAAAAAGAAAGGAAATTATCATACAATAATAATAAAAACAGTGAATATGTCACCTAGGGCATGAACGTGTGTGCTTCTAATAACTTCAGGCTGTAAGCTATCTGCCTAATTAAATTCATCAATGTGCTTCAATATCCGTTCAAATAGTTGATTCCAAATTGAGGAAAACTAAAATTTATTTGCATGAAATGCAGAGTTTCCAGTCTCAAAGTGACATTGGATGTTTATCCAGAATGTTATTTTCTATTTCTATCAAGTCTCTCTCTGTGATTTATAAGAAAAAAAAAAAAATACTGATATAGATAAAGAATCAGCTTTTCAGGAAGAAAACCTTTTGTTGTAAAAGAGGGAATGTCTGCTGGATAACCACTGCATGCATCCCTAATTCCTGGATGCTGGGAGTTGGTTGTGCTGCAGGATAGAGTAGGAGTGTGATGATCCTGTGACATTCCTGTTGGTGTCCTGTCCCTGCCATTTGCCACTGGACAGGCTGCCAGTGAGAACAAGGGCTGGTGCTAGGGAGTGAGAGGGTGGAGAAATAAAGAGCTTGCTGGTTTTACGTTGGGTGGGTGACAAAGTGAAGCTGCTCACCCTTGCAGCCAGAAATGAAGACTGAAACAAATGAGGGAAATAAGATGTGCATCTTAAGAGGGAGAAGTAAGAGAATGGATACACCTCCTTCTCTCTCTTTTTTCCTTTTCTTTCTCCCCCCTACCTACTGGTGTATAATTCTTTCTTCCTGAAAATTGTCTTTTCACATCTGAAATGGCAGTGGTTGAACCGTACATCACGCTGCATCTCTGTGTGTGTTTGCTGGTGTTGATTGACTGTTCAGGGAAAAGGGAGTTGCAGAGAAATGGGATGACAGTGCTGGGTGTCTAATGGTGTGGATTCTAGATGAAAGTGGGAAAGCACATTGTTGTTTCACAACAGAGGTGATAAAAGGAATATAAATTGTGGCTAAAGGATAAAATGTACGTCAGCTTGTAATTAAAGATATATGCAGTGAATATCCTTCCAACAGAGTTCCCCCAGAGACATCTTTCCTTTACACTAATATGTTCTGATGGCCCTAGATCTTCTCATCTTTCATCCTTACCAGTGAAAATGCTATGTGTGTTTTGGGGCTTCATCCCCCCCCGCCCCAATCTGCCGTCTGAAGATACTTCAACAGCTGAAATGACTGTGACAGAATTCATTACCCTGCTTCTCCTGTGTTTCTAGAAATATGCTGCAAAATAGCCCATAATGAACAAAAGACGAGCGGGGTAGAGTTGCCCCATGCCAGTTTTCTGCCATAACCTCTGGGTTTTTTCTAATCCATGTTCTGGTTTTATGATCCCAGACTAGGCAGAGCATTTTACCCAGGAATAAATGGGAATAATTCGAGGGCTATTTCTCTGTTCAGCACGTGCTTGAAGGTAAGAGCCTGGGCTGAGGCACCATAAACAGCTGAGCAAGGATGAGTTATTTGCTTCTGGTTGGAATGAGCTTTCAGCTTCTCTGCTCCTTCTGCTGTGTCCTTGCCCAGAGATAGAACCGCTGCTGGGGTCTGCATTTCTGGGTGAGGCACAGAACTGAAGGATTCAAATGCAGGGACAATGGGTGTATCATTAGAGCTGGAGAAAGTTGCAAAGTGAACAAAAAGCCAGGCGGGAATAGTTTAGGATTTGTGGCAGCAGAATGGCAGGAGCATGAGGCTGGGATCATAAAATCCAGAGTACAGTGGTGCTCTAGATGAAAGCGTGAAGGCTTTTAAAGCTGCTGGTTTTAGTAACTACTCCTGCGTAGTCTCCTCCAAATCTGTTTCTTTACTTTTGTTGATGAATGGAAACTCTTGTTCTTCATTTGAAAGTCTTACGTTACTTTTTCACAATATTGAGACAGAAGTTGTGCACAAAATATGATTTTTTAATGTCATCGTTATGGTGTTTCCTGAGGGAAAAACAAAACAAACCAAACAAACAAACAAAAAAAAAAACCCCAAACCACAGCTTGACCCAGAAATCTATCAAACTACATGAAAATCTCATGGTTCCAAGTGGACAATTTATCACAAAGCATAAGCATGTGCTGGATTCATAGGCAAGCTTGTCTTGATCAGAAATCTCACAGGAATATGAGCTTTGTTTCCAGAAAAACTTGGGCAATTTCTGATTCTTTTTGTTGAAGTAATGTCTAATTTGTGAGGCTGCATGGGTTAGGTGTGAAATCAGATGAACTTCAGTAGTTCCAGTTGCGTTGCACTGCGGCTAATGCCAAAGACACCCTGTGAAATGAAATTGCTGAATTTCACACAGCACATGTACACAAGAAAAAAGCAAAAAACCCCTTGACAGCCAGTAGAGAAAAATCTGCATTTCCCTTGTTCTAGTGGCAATAGAATAAAGGATTTCTTTTCAAAGTAGTATTATGTGGATATTAAATAAACCCAACCATTTAATTCTATATTCTAAAGTAGCTTAGTCTCTTGCCTGTAAGATTCTGCCAATAAATTCAAACTGGATCAGATACAGCTTGCAGAATCTTTCAAGCATTTTGCTCTTATTACAAAGGCTGATGCAGTATTTCTGAAAGTCCATTTTTTTTTTCTTTAATTAATTTTTTCAATTGCAGCATGCTTAAGTTTATACTGAGTTTCTGCCTGGATGTAAACAGGTTTCCTAAAAATAGATTTCGGAGAACAAGATTAATGTTTGCCATAGTGCACACAGTTATTAGAAGTTAATGTTTAAAGATGAGGCTATGTCATGGTGGTTATTTTGGGATTTTCTTTTTGGTTCTCTTTTGTCAATCTGTTTTCCTTGAAGTTATGTAAGGCAGCTGGACTTCAAGAAGGAAGACTGAGCAGTCCCAGGAAATCCATGTCCTGCATTTCTCCTCTAGATGGGCAGTACTGATTCCAGGTGGATAGGGACAAATGGTGGTTCGGGTTGTTTGTACTTCTAATGAGCGATGCAAGCGAACAGAGAAGGATCAGTGCAACTGGCACAGACCTTATGGAAGTAGAATTCACTTGATTCATGCATGGCAGGCAGTGATATGTTCCTCGGACAAACCTGGAATTAGATTGGTTCCTGTCCGTGATTTCTGAACTCCAAGTTTTGTTTGGTGATTTCCCTGTGGTTTTTTTCATGTTTATGCAGCATCTCATCCACAAATGCCTGCTGCAGGGAGTGTGAGAACCTTGGCAGCCTCCAGCACAGGAATGTGTGCTCGTGGTGCGGGGGGATCTTGGTACGGTTCTATGGCAGAGCTGTGGTCTGCTGGCCCTCCCTGACAAACGTGGGAGCTGACAGACACAATTGTTGTACCCCATGCAGTCTCACGCTCTGCTCTAGGTTTGGGATTCAAAGGCCATTTAAGCCGTGAGGCGTTGAGTTTTCATTTACATTTGGTGGAAATCCTTAAGGCTGCAATATCCTTTGGGATATTTAGCCATGGATAGTTGGTCTCTTGGTCACGTCTTTTTTCTAACCTGTGATTTTGGAAATAATTTTCTGTTAAAACTAGATTGGAACTAAGGATGTAAAAAGTGGACTTTCTGGTTATGTGTAGTGTTTTTACTCCTATTGTAGGTGAATTCTGTGCCTTTCTGTCGGTATTCTCATATTCTGTTGCTTTTTGACTCATGTGCAATGTTACCATTGTCTGCTGTAAGATCCCTGAGAGTGTCACACCAGGTGAAGGATCTCCTGGATGCTTGCTGCAAATAAAAGCAGTGCACAGCTGAGAAATACACTCACATTGCCTTTGCTGTGGTTTCCAGCAAACCTTAAATCAAATTCCTGAAGGGAGTGGAAACACAAGCTGTGTCCCTTGTCAAGCATTCCTCTCAAGAAAGGATGTCCAATAACTGTATAAAAGCATGTGCAGAATTATTGCAAGCCTTCTGGGTCTGCTCCACCAAAGCTGTTAGTGTTCAAGCACCTTGTTTTTCTGGTTGTAAATCTGCCCCTTTAACTTAGATTTGAAGGACAAGGCTAAACACAGAAGCTGAGAGTTCTGCCAGGGTGTTCATGCAGTGCAGGTGTGAGCTCCTGTACGTACGAGGGGGGTCTAGGTGAAAAGTCGAAGCAGAAACACAAGATGGGGGTTGTTTACCAGAGACAACTATTTACACTGCTGCTAATCCATCCGGGCTAAGCTTTTACAAGGCACAGGTTACCTAGGAAGAAACCAATCAATCTTTTGCCCCCAAAGGAAATAAAAATAAGTTTTGTTTTAAAAGCAGAGATAAGTTTATGAGTTAGAATAGTTAAGCTCTATTTGTTCATGTGTTCATTTTGTGTAGGTGGAAGGGATATTGGAATTTTCCTCGGTATAAGCTTAGAAGTTCAGTAGGTTATTCTTTTTATTTTGAATTTAGATTTTTTTTCAAAGGAGAGAGGAGGACATTCAGGCAATTTCCCAACACCATCTATATTTAATTTAGGATTAGCAGTAAAAAACATTAAGTTCACACCTTCTCTCTCTCTCTCTCTCTCACTTTGCTTTTCCTGTCACCTTCTTAAGAGTTGACTGAAGTGCACCTTAAAACATGTTTTATGGCATTAAGATTTGTAGGAATTTAGGGATCCTGAGCTATCCCCTGATTTATATGATGATAATGATGAGAGGGCTGTGTTTAGCTAATGTGTAAAAGAAAAAAATAAAATGCCAGAATAGAAAAAAACCCAACTAGTGGATATGTTAGGATGTGTTAAGTGCCAGTGAAGGGAATCAAATGAGAAAAAGAACTAAACAGACTCCCTTTTAGTTCTTCTTTCACTGAATTATTATAAATACACTCTGTCAGGTGTGAAATCAGCATTTTTGTTGGAGAAGTAAATAAGTTTGCAGAAAAACACTTATGTGTAAAAGCATCTATGTAGCCTGGGGCTGTTGGAAAAAATGTAAGCCAACTCCACTTCATAATGCCATTTAGTTACAAACTGGTGCAGAGAATTTAGAAATGTTTTTCTTACTGTTTTCTGGAGTGGTTTTTTGGTAGATATTTGTTTGTTTGGGGTTTTTAAGTGCTTAACTATTTAATTTCCAGTGACTTTGGACTAGCTAGTTGAAAACATTGAAAACTCTCTCTTTGGAGCCGACAAGTATTTTAAAGAGTTATTAAAATATGGGACTTGACTTTCCTATGTCATTTGCCCATTTTCTGAAGTTTCTCTGAATGTGAAGATTATTTTTTTCCCTTTCGTTAAAGCAGAGCTAAAGGAGAAAATAAGAAGTACGTTTTCGGAGAGAAGATGCATAAGGAAACCTGACTGGTGCCAGGGCTGTTGTCTAGCAAGGTAATCGAGTTATTCCTAATGAGAATAACTCATAAATAACTCCTTTCGTGAAAGCTGTGCTCTCTTTTTGCCAATGAGACGATGCTGATGCCCTCACTGGGCGTTACCGATCTCGAGTTTCCTGCCAGAAGAGCTGAGGTTTGGTGTAGAGTGGGATGTCCATCCAGCCAGCACATGAAGTAGAGGATGGTCGATTTCCCATTTGATTTTGCATGAGAGTAAAGTGACTTGGTTTCCTGGAGCTGCTCTGGAGAGGTGAAGGTGAATGTTCTTCATGTGCACCTGGAATAAAACCTTGGCAAAGGGGAGCTGCTTTTCACTCAGTTGTTCAGGGTCTGATAAGCCAGGGCTATTGATTCTTCCTAGTCAGTGTTGGGGTTTGTTAGTCTCATTAAAAACCATTCTTTCCCTCACAAGAGTCACTTTTACCCTCTTTGATCAGAACACTGCTATGTCTTGGCCCGGTTTCAGCAAACGCCCACGTATCTGCTGTTGAACACTTTAGTCTCTTCCTGTCTCTTTAAACTCATCCTTTCAAAGTGCACGAAGGAGAACAATTTTTCACATCAATAGTGAGGAGAAGCTAAGCAGCAGATATAATCACACAAGTATCTTGTATTGGTTATAAATAAAATTTTAATCATTAAGAAAAAAGCACTTTTCATGTAAAAGATGCTTGAAGAGTTGTGCTATTTTTTAAATTTCCTAGTTTAACATCCTATTTATAAAACCTTTTATGCATCTGAAATGACCCTTGGTAAGAGAATCTCACAGCACATCAGTTCAAGCTGTGGTTAATTGTACCCTGTGTAGGGGGTTTAGATCTTAGTGTCATCCTGATTCTGATTTTAATTGTTCAAGAAGAACACATGATTAACATAATGTCTTTTCCCCTCTTTTGAAGTTCAATGTTTATAACCCTTTAGGTAGCAAGGTTCTGTTGATAACTAATGGAATCAGTATGCTGATTTTTATTTGTGATGCGTGTGCAGTTTGCAATAAGGGATATAATCATTGCGGGCTCTTGTTGCTGAAGTTGTATTTTTACATTTCTTTCAAATATTATGTGCAATTGAGAATGGGAAGCAGTAGGCAAAAGTGTTCGGGAAACTGAGAACTGCATTTCAACCCTTGAACTTTCATCCAGGTCTCAGTGCATCTTTTAATTTTGGACATTGGGAAAAGTTCTCTTCAGTTCTTCCTTGACATGTTTTCGTACACGTCCATTTCTGATGAGACATCCAGCAGAAATTCCTCTGTGCAGTGAATCCCTGCTCTGGTACCTGAAGAGTGGGGCAGTGGAAGCGATGCAAAACATTACTTAATCTAATATTCTGGTTGTTCAGGGAGGGAATTGCATGTTTCTTTTATGTGAAATTTCAATCGATATTTTTCCTCTGAACTCAGAGCTTCTCTGCATTTCCTGCTCCAAATGTTCAGCTGCAAACACTTGCTAACCCTGATTAACGATATGTAACCTATCAGTGGGGTTTCCCCTCAGCATTGGTTTTCATACATTTTTGCTTGTGTGCTTGTGGAAATCAAGAAGGTGACCTCCTTCACTACTGTAAATAACTTGTGCGGGGAATGAAATTCATTATTTTGAATACTGGGGCAACTGTGTGACAGATGTCCAAAACCACAAATGGGAAGCGTGTCTTCTGGATGGCCTCAGCAGAAACGGTGTCAAGTCATTCCTGCTTTTAATGTCTCCGATGTCAGCAGCACCCTGGGGAGATGTGTCTCCCACTGGACTGGATGCCTGCATTTTCAAAGGCACAGCAGAGGTGATACCCCAAACCCCTTGGGAGCACACCTCAGAGTGAGGAGGATTTTCATCTTGCTGGGATCAGTTTGTAAGGAAGCCTTGCAAGCAGATGTCTGCCTGGAATTAGCTGCGCTCTCGGTGGGATGAGGACAGCACACCTGAGTGCAGAGCATGTTCAGAATGGCAAAAGGAGATTCATTCGTGTCAGACATGTCTTTGAGTTGATAGTCGTGGTGAAACACAAGTGTGCTTGGAAACAAACAGGAGATTAAGTTTGGCACAAAACAGCAGGATATAGTTTTTGCAGAGAAGGACTAAATGAGAATGTTAGGACTTAAAAGCATCACTGAATTTTCGAAGCTAACAAGTTGTGTAATGAGGAATGTGTATGCTCTTTGTGAATTGGTATCTCTTAGTTAGAGGGTACTGTAAATAATATTAATATGAATAACGTAAATAATATTTTACTGGTTGCTAAGGGAATCAGACTCACTGGATTTCTTTTTTGTTGTTGCAGTGAAAATTGGTGTGTATTTCAGAATGATCTGGACAACCGAGCATGCAGTTTTCACATGACTTTCTCTCTGCGGATCATCCAGACAGCTTGTTATAAAAATAGTTTATTATTTGGATCTCTAGATACAGTCATTGGCAAATCTTGAACTTTTGGGTCTTTGTTAAATTTCTTCACCCCTAAGACACCACGATAATAACTTCATGTAATTTTGAAAGAGGTAAATAATAGATTTTGCTTTGCTTCTTATGGCAGTTTCGAAGTACTTGATGAAGAGAACTGACTCATCAATTATGTGACAATATTCCTGGAGCAATTCATTAATGCTTGCTCCTCACAGAAGGTGTGTAAGCTGCTCCTGTGCTCGGAATTTCGGCACATGGCACGTGTTTGGTACAGGCTCGCTTTTCTTGTGGAAGTTTTGCCATATTTAATCCATACAAACATTTTTCATGGCTTCTGTGTGCTTCTAAGAAGGAACAGTTTGCTGGAAAATAATTATTACTTTCAGACAAACTTCCATGCAGGCTCTAAGCATCTGCGTTGCTTTTGACTGGAGTGTAGCCGTGTATTAGCAAGGATGCAGAAGCCTCTCCCATCAAACTGGCTTTTGATGGCACTTCTCTTTCAGTCTCCTGCTTGAAGTTGGTTTCTTTTTAGTATTGGGAGTTGGTCTTCTGTTGCTGCAAGAAAAAGAAAATCTCTCTCTAGCAGGAAAAAGATTTCCTGTCTCCTTACGGCTGGTGCTGTGCCATACAGAGAATTCTGTGGCTGAACAGACTGTTCCTTGATACTGCAACTTGGCCCAGTTTCCTGCAAGAGAAAGAAAATTGTCTGTGGCTTGATATGGTGAATGTAGAAATCTGAGCTAGAGCATGGCTGTAAAAACATTCCTGTAGCTGGCATGTCCAGTACAGGAAAATCAGTGCACATCATGCGAGACTCCCAGAGCCTCTTGGTACCTGTAATTTGGAAGTTTCTGGTCTTCAGCTCCTGCATTTTCTGTCCTGAATGCGCAGCAGCAACACTTGCTGTACAACCTTCTTTTGGCCCAGAAGGTGGCAACTGCATAGGAATTACTGATAGAGATATGATCTCTTAAAAAAAAAAAAAATAAAAAAAAAAAAATTAAAAAAAAACAAAAAAAAAAAAAAAAACCCCTCAAAAAACCCAAGAACCCAAACAAACAGAAAACCAGCACTGTCACCAGAAGCAGGGATTTACTGAGGGTCTGAGTTACAGCTGCTGCCTTTGAATGTGCAGGTGGGTTGGTTCAGCTACACAATATATTATGGATCATTTCATGACGCTGGAAGTACATCTCCAATATACAGTTCATGACGGGAAGCAGCTTTTTATTAAAGGATTCAGATGTTGGCATTGTGAAGCACTAAAATTTTATTATTTGGATTCTGAGAGGTCTGGGGATGTTTACCAGCCAGATCATGGATTCCAACCAGACATTTGTCTGCGCAAAGATTTCTTCTGGTGTTCTCAGTGAAATATATAATAGGATTTGGCCTGTCAGTTCAGCTCCTGACACACAGATGCCCAAATTACAGGAGCCAGCAGCATTCTTAATATCAACTGGATGTCTCGTTAGTGTTCATAGCTGCTGGGTATGGAAAATCACCCTGTGAAGACTATGCTTCATTTAGAACTAATCATCATTAATTTTCAGAGAGAAAAACTGCTCTTCTTGCCAAAATACAGCACCTGAGTTTTAGGTTCTCTCACTCTAGAGCTTGATTTCTGTTTCTTTGGGTAAGTCCCTTGCCTCCCTGCTTTTGTTTTTTGGACTCTAAGAAATGGGAGCTGCTTGCTGAAAACTTATATTCTCAGCTTTCTTTGAAATTGGAGTTAGGCTGGGACTGGACACACCTCTGCTTTCTCCGTAACTCTCCCTGCGAAATCTGCGAATCCGGAACACGTGGATAGAAAGGGTACCTTGTGCAAGGTCATTTGCCAGAGGAGTTTTCAGGATAGAACAAACTATTTTAAACACATCTGCCTGTAATGCACATTGCTCCAAGCTTCACATAATCAAAAGGACAACGAGGCCGCTCTTTTGCTGGGTTACCTTGCAGGTAATATCCAAACCTTTTATGTAACCTGTGCAAAACCAAAGCAAAACCCAGCAAGAAAAGCCCTGCAGCTGTTCAGGTGTTGAAACAACGCCAACAGTCACACACACAAACCTTAATGGAGGCTTCCACCTCAATGGAGAAATTTAACTCTGCTGCCTTGTAGCAGAAATCCCATCATAGTTATTTTAGAAATGGACATTTGGGTTTTTGCACCTAAATTTTTGGATGTTTGTGATACATACACCAGTGCAAACACATTTGTTCTCTTCTTCTGTTCGTGATTCAAGGACTATATGGGAGAAGCAGTAGCTACAAGGAAGAATACGGCTTCTTGATCATCATTAAACTTGGGGAGGAAATTCATGGTATTTAGGCAGGTTAATGGAGGGGAAATAATCTTTTACAAAGCTGCTTTTCCTCTTCCCTTTCTTGTTCCAATATTTTCTCCTTAAAACTCTTCCACTTGCTTTTACCCTCTTTCTGCATATGTAAGTGT
Source organism: Dasyornis broadbenti (assembly GCA_013397935.1). Lineage (NCBI taxonomy): Eukaryota > Metazoa > Chordata > Aves > Passeriformes > Dasyornithidae > Dasyornis > Dasyornis broadbenti. The sequence goes on along the minus strand of VZRN01000634.1, from coordinate 2,394,806 downwards.
AGAGAAAAGAAATAGCCTTAATGATATGTATTAAAAAATCTACTTTATAAATCCATTTGTTCACATTCATCTTCCATTCACATAACTCACAGCCTTAGAATGCTAGTGGGCTGTTCTGCAGTTTAGCCAGATTCTTGTACTCTTTTTACTCTTTTTTCATCCCCAGTCCCTCATTTTATTTCATTCTGTATGCTCTCTGAACACAACTTTGGGAGCTAATGAATTAATATTTGAGCTGTTTAGCAGTCTGTTCTACCGCAGCCCTTCTATCTCCGTCCCTACAATATCCTGAAACGCTTTATGTGTGGAATAAACAGCCTTTGCAGTCCATGACTTCAAAGCCTGAGTGCTCTGCTACTTTACTGAATGCAGTAAATTTTAAGATAGATTGTAATCCCATTGGCTTTTAGAATGCCTAACAACTTTTAGAAACTACAAATCATTACATAAATGGAATAGAACAGCAGTGTACTGAACGTGCAGACATTTTATTGTGCAACGATTTCATTGTGCAAGGAATTTATATGTCTGTGTAATTCTGCTATAAATACACATCTGCCAAATATTCTTTAACTTAATGTGGTACACAGAACTTTGCCATATTAATTCCTTTCGTCCTTATAACAATCATGTTTTAATATGAGCTGATTGAAGTTGCATAGTCTGTAGCAAAAGATTCATTGGATTCTCTAAAAGCCTCTCATAGCAGCCTATATTAAACCGTGTATTAAAAGTAAAGAAAGATTTTGTGTAGGAATAAATCTAGCATGCCAATAAGAGCTTGAAAGGCAGCAATAAGGTTACATCTTAGTTTAGAGGCCTCCTGGTACTGATGGAAATTCGTAAATTTGTCACATAGGGGAGAGAATCCAGCGTGCTCCTAATCAGGTAAATGCTTTGTAGTCCAGATAAAAGCTGGATTTCAGCTGAGCTTGGCCAAGGTGCACAATGTGCAGGCATGGTTACTTGCCCACAGAAGATCTGAGCCTTCCCTGAGTCTGATTTCTGTGTGGAAGTTCAGGTAAATGGCAAAGATGAAGCTCATATGGAGCTGGTCTGTCTGCAGTGTCCAGGCTCCACAATGGAAGGGTGGATTACTATTTCAGCAACACTTTTATGTTCTCAGGATAATCCACGAGCAGCCTGTGGTAAAATAAATCCACATGAGAGGCCAGGCAAATGCTCTGACTCAAGACTCAGAACCACCCTGCTACAGTCCAGTAGCTGGGTTCACAGATTACTTGGAATCAAATTTTTGTGGTTTAATATGGGAAATTCTCAACTGTGCTGAGCTACAACGAAATTAAGAGGCTGAAATCCAAACTGTTGAGTTGCTGTTTCTCTGTGGTGTCACGTTTCAGAGCATTGGACCAGTCAGTTGTGGATAGCCAGCTATAAACTGAAATAGTTGCAAATACCACTTGTATAATTGTGTTTATTCAATGTGTGCATTTCTGTCCAGTGCCAAGTGTCATTGGAAGACATAAAGCTTGTTTCCATGAGAGCTAGAAAAGAAATTAGGATGATATTCCCAAGAAAAGTGAAAAGGGCATGGTAGCTGAGCAGTTCCTATTTTACCTTTTTCTTCAGTGAATAAAATATACAAATCTTGAAAAGTTGAGGCCACTAATACATAGTTCTTGTGTTGATTTGAAGACATTACTGTGGATTTTCTTTTTTAATGTGTGTGTCTGGGAACAGTTTCAATAGCCTTTTTTTCAGCACTATCAGCAGTGGTAGTCTCTGCAGTGTGACAAGGTGCATGGCAGCTCCTGTCAGATGCTTCCTGAACACAAAATGTCACTCTTTATCAACCCCTAATAATCCAAATTGGCTCTCCATCTTGGCAGCCTAGCAGGCTCTTCACACAATACTCAGCCCTGGGAAACTTTAACAAACTTTTGCAAACCTTTGTTGTGACCTTCGCTCCTTGGAGTTAACTGAAATTAAACACTGAGTTTAGTCACTCAGGCTGATCTTGTAATCATAGTTGCATATTTTTGTCATGGTTATGTATTTTTATTTTAGATATTTGAGCATAAACATGTTGAGTTGCCTCTCTTGTGAGCTTAAAAATATATGTGTTCATTGTTGCTGCTGCTGAAATAACAGGTTGGGTCACATTGTAAATTCTAACTCTGGGAATTGGTGAAGTGTTCCTGGGAGGTCACCAGTTCAGGCAGAGCTCTCACACAGGTATTTCTGCCCGTTCTGGCCAAGCATTTAATGAGCCTGGAACGTTTCTACACGTTTTTCTGCTCTGCTTTACAGATGGTCCCTAGGTCATGCTGAAGGACAGAGCAATAGCAGAATGAGGATCCTGGAATTGCACTGGTTCTGCTGATCAGTGGAGAATTTCAGTTTTCGCTCTTTCTCGTGCCTTCCATGGCTGCTTAAGGAAAGTGTGCCTCCTCTATTCCTCATCCATCACACAATTATTTAAACTGTTGGAGCAGGTAGTTCTACTGCTCCTATTTGTACTGCTGATTTAGCTTGTTACCCAGCTCCTCCATGCCTGACAGCTCTCCCCTCTAAAATGTGTATTTTAAGACTGCTTACATGAATAAACTGGCTTTAAAATTCAGGGTTGGGTGATAGTACTATGAAAAGTCAACTTGGTACAAACACTGCATACAAAATCTTTAGCAGGAAGTAGCAGATTATCTGGGCAAGATTATGCAAGTGCCAATTATGTGTCTTGCTAAATATGATTTTAAAAATCGTCCCTAAATTTTCCTGCAGGTTTGGGATGAAACTTAGACCTCCAGAGTGCATTTCAGAAGAGCGAGAAGCATATGTTATTGAAGAATATTAAATTCTTAGAAAAACTGAGTGCAGCTTGGGATGGGGGTGGTATTTTGGTTTTAAATGAATTCCAGTCTGGAAAGATATGGCACTTGGGAAGCTTGAGGTGATATCATTCAGCTTTTATTCATGATATTGCATTTATCATGTTATATAAACACCATGTGTTGGTCAATGCCCCTAAATGCCAGAGATGGGGAATGGGTGACTGACTCCTGCTCCAGCGCAGGTTTCACCGAGGCACAAAGGCTGAACGAGGCCTCTCCAGACCCTCGAGTCCCCCCCGGCTCAGGCAGGGGCAGACAGGGTGAGCTGTCTTTGGCTGTGCCATGGGGGGTTTGAAGATGTCTCTGTCCCAGTGTTTGACCACCCTTAAGAGAGAGAAAATAAAGGCATTTTCAAGTTGTCCAGATGAAATGTTGTGCCTTAATTTGCTCTGGTTACCTCTCAGTCTTTTGGTGTCAGACAGAATGTGGATTAACACACTTTTAGGAATGGATATACTCCTGGTTTGTTTAAACTGGGTATAACTCTTTCAGGATTTTATTCAAAGCTTTTAGGAACTATCATCCTATTTTAAGAAGAGGAGGTCAAAAATTCAAGGTAGAAATCTGCTTCTAATTCTTTCTTGTTGTAAGTCTTTGTTTTGTGGGGTTACACTTAATTTCTCTGTATTTAACCAGAGCTAAATAAACTTTTTCCTTATTCTGTGAGCATCCTCTGTCCTTAGGAGAAAGGTCCTACACCAGTAAAAATGTTGGGGGTGTTTTGTGAAATGCTAACTGATGCCTTTGGGCACATTTCCTGCATTTATACAATGCACAGATGTATGCTTAAAATAAACACTTCAAACAGTCACTGACTTGCTGTGTTTTTCTGAAAATGTTATTTTCTTAGCAGATTAATTGACTTGACAAAATATATCTCCTGAAGCACCGGTCCTTAACGCTTCCAGTAAATATCTTTAGCCCTTTTTAGTGGAAGCTATTTTGTGTCTGGAAGATTTTGTATAAATGAGGTGATAAAGAGTCACTACAGATAAGATGAGCTTTTGTGCTTCTGCTTTGTGTGAGGAACTTCAGCTTTACTCAGGCTCTGAGAGGGCATGTGATTTGTCTTCCAGACTTGTGGCGTTCTTGAGCCACATTTGTTACCTCCTTTGAAGTGCTAAAATTTTTCTAGTGTGTGCATTAACCTGGAAGAGCTTTATTTCTTTCTCTTTTCAGAAACAGAGACTATTAAGAGTGTGAGTGTCATCTAAAAGCGAGGTATATGACTGTGTAAATGTTAACTGCATTAAATGTGCTGCTGGCATAGAAATACCTCACTTAAATCAGTAAGTTGTAATTATAGAGGTCAGTAGGTCTCAGTTCTTCTTCTGACCCTAAGAAAGCCCCTGTATGTTCTCCTTTCCCACCAGCACAAAAGAGAAGTCAGCCGAGCAAATTCAAACTTGTGATATGTTCCTTTTTGCCTGCTTAAGAGTGTATCAAAATGAAAACATAAATGTATTTCTTGCATTCTTTATCTAGATTTAAAGGGTATATTTCACTTTAAATAATGTCTGGCTCATCTAGTCTATCACATATGAGCAATATTTTTTACTGTGTAGAGCATATGTTTCTTCTGTCTGCAAAAAAGTTCTGTGGATTTTCATTCCTTCCCATTTTCCCAGCTTTATGCTGCCCCCACTTATAAGAAAGCAGAGGTCACACAAAGCGACTTTTTAGAGTTTGTCTGCTGTAGTAGCTATGAGCCTCACACTTTCACTCCCTGCTCCTCAGCTTTCACAGTTTACCTGTGAGATTCAGGATTTCTCAGACATGGAAATGTCAGTGACAGTTTGGCTTAGTGTCAGTGTTGTGCATTCTAGACTTGAGCTGTCAAACAGACTACAGTGCAAAAGGAAATGGAATTATTATTCCTCCACTTAAGATGGGAGATCATAGATATTTGCCTGTGTCTGGAACTCTTTGTGTCAAAATATGTGCCTCATCCGCGTATAAATGTTTCACACACAAGTACTGGAGCACTCCCGTAGAACTGCACTTGACCTAAATTCCTGCACGGAGATTTGCCCCACGGAGCTCCTGATAAAGCAGCTCAATCCCGCACGGCAATGAAGCCACTCTGGGGTGTGCCATTGCTCCAGAGGCAATGCCGCTTGCGGAACAGCAGAGGCTTCTCAGAGACCAAAGGGTGAGGCAGGCGTGGTGAGGAGCTCCCACACACAGAGACTGAGAACAGCGCAAAAACTGTTCTGCGCCCATGGAGCTCAGTCACTCTCACACTCCGATGGTGAGCAGAGCATCGAGCGATAGGTGGTGGGATTCTGAAACAAGGAGACTGGCACGGGACAGATAATGATGGCACCTTCTTTCAGCACAATTTTATCCCGCAACTTAGTTTTGAAAATACTGTTTTTAACATGGATTCTCCTGTGAGGAGAAACTCACTCTCTAAGATCTTGGAGTGCTTGGCGGGCAGGTGATTACAAAATTGATTTGTGCCTAATGGACTTGGGCTTCCTGCAGTTTTTCCGTTAGTCTCTTCCACTTCAGCACCATATTCCATATTTTCTGAGCTCTCCTGAAGTGTTAACAAGCTCATCCATTTCCTCCCATCTCCAATTGCTCCTTCTTCCACAGCCTTTTCAAACCCTTCCCATGTTCTAGCTGAAAGATAGATAGCAAGCACCATAATTAATTCTGGTTAATTATTTGTTGGTTGGTTGAAAAGAGAACTATGGAGCTGACACGGAAGCCTTAGCTGTAGCAAGATGCACTAATTTTGATATTATATCTCTATCACTCTGCTAATTCCTTGTCCCCTCCACCCGCCCACCCCACCCCTCCCAGTCAGGAATTTAATGCCCTGTGGAGCTGCTGTGCTTTTGTCCTCGTGGTTGTAATTGGTCAATCAGCTCTGAAATTACCAAGTATGACTGACACCCAGCAGTGTGCTGGGTGCTTAAACTGCCAATTTGCGCATCACAGTGGCATTGTGTCAGCTGTCTTTCCTTAGAAAAGTAGGCAAAAATATTGAAAATGCCCTTCTAACAACAGCTAGAGGCAGTGTCGGGTGAATAGTTAGAGATATTTCTGTCGTGTCTCTCTAGATCTTTACTCCTTTAGGTTTCAGGTCTGCCAAAGACGGTCGGGCACGGGTAGGTGGTCACTTGTGATGTTATTATCTCATTAACAGTTCACCCTGAGCAGGATTTGAACGCAGTGACCAAGGGATGGAGAGAGCAGCTGAAATTATCACCTTCCTGAAATGTGACAGATCCAAAAGTAAAAACGGGCTTCAGCTGAGCATCAGAAACTTTGTGTTAAAGAACAAAAGCTTATGAGCTGCTGTTATTTAAGCGTTTATATTTTTGCATCCTCAGTCCATGCATGTAGTGCTGGCTTACACATTTAATCTTCTTTCTGAATTGTTGGTTGACTGCTGAAGGAGTTGGAACCAATATAATGTACAGTGCCACAGAAATCAACCTTGATTTGAAAGCTTAACTATGGGTTTGTCTGGATAGATAGTCAAAGGGTTTACTGTGTCCACTACCTCAGCAAAATAATTCGTTTTAATTTCTGTTGTCTTTCAGTTTGCATGAAGCCACACATTTTGAACAATTAATAATTTAATACCTTTGGATAATAACAACATAAAGAAAATAATTCACATTTTCCAACTCCCCTGACAGTCTGTGTTGGTGAATTTCTTCCTAGAGCTTAAGATGAAGTCCAACTTCCATGCATTCCATGTATTAAGGTTTCCCTTTGCCTGCCTTACCCTTGCGCTGGCAGGCTGGCACGTTCTTGCCACGTTCCATACACGACTTCCAGGTGTGTTCTTCCACGTGCAGTGGCAGGGCTGCTTGAGCTCTCTGCAGAGTTCTCTACCTGCTCTATGGCTCCCTTCCAGAAAAGAAATGGCAGAGGTAAGTGGGTGTGGGTGAGTGTCAAAAAACCACCAAAAAACCTCCTGAGATTTTACGTGGGATGTCCGATCTTTGCACGCATTTAGATTGTTCTGGTGTCACTGTGGGTTATATACACAATTTCTGCTGTCTTAAGCTCCTTTAGCGAAATTCACTTTCTCAGCTTCTGACGAAATATGTCGAGGAAACAGGACTTTTGCTATTTGAACAATTTCTTGTTGACTGCCTTTGTCCTTCTGCTCTTCCCAGTTTATCCATTTACATAGGTTACAGCAAAAGCACCCTGAATGAATTGATAATTTAATCTAATGTGAAACAAAGTATTTGGAAGATGGAAATGGTGAGACTGAGAAAACTACTCAAAATTCTGAGCTCGTAAATATTTTAAAGTGATCTTATGCAAAATTCATCCAAAACATGATTATTCTTCTTCTTTTCCATCTTATTTTATATCTTCCTAAATCACTACCTCTCTTTCCCTTCCCTTGCCCAAAAAAAAAAAAAAAAAAAAAAGTAAATTAAGTACTGTATTTATGCAGTTACAATTCTGAAAATACAGGGTAGTATTTACAGCCTTAAAGCCATGTCAGTTTTCAGTCATAGTTTCATACTTTGACATTCCTTTTCATGTTGAAATAATCGCAGGAATAAATGATTTCATTTAGATGTCTCGCACTGCATCTGCATATGAAATAGCTGTTAAATGACAGGAAGCTCTGCTCTAATTAAGGGGTAGGATTGCACGTCGCCACTCCTGGGACCAGCTCTGCTCCATCCAGCAGGGTGCAGTTATTCGCATGGGAGTACCTGGGAGGGGGAATGGTGACAGCGGAGCTGCCGCACCCCACCTTTCTGAGGGCCCTTTATGTCTCCACGTGAGAGGAGCTGATGAAAGAGCTCCGATTACTCACTTAAAACTGTCTGCTGAGGTGATACAGGAGTTGCCTGTAACGCCAGGAAACTCCTTTTCACCAGAAAGGTTTTACAAAATGGTTGAAATTACAAAAAACACACACCCTGTTGTCATTTGAGGTCCAAGAGATACCTGATTCCTCCTTTGCGGGTTTGACTGATCCACTTTTGACAAGTGTTGAGTCTGCTAAAATAGCTGTAAACTGAGGAACACGAAGTACTCGCTCAGTAGATAATCTAAGCCAATTTCCATTAAAATAAGAAAAATAATTGTAAGTTCTTTTCTTATTCTATTATTTGCACAGTATTGCAACATTATCCAAATTCAATATTCTTTATTGTCACAAACAGTGTGAAGCTGTTTATCACATGGAGTCTGTTCCGTGGTCACCACTGTCCCCCTCTACAGAAAGAGGAGAGATTTCACATTAATGTCGACGTCACAATTCGGTGTCTGTACCAGAAATATATTGGTTTCCATGGGAACTAATTATTTAACCAAGAAAGGGGAGAGGAGAAGCAGCAGATTTTGGTAATACAATTGAAAATAAGATCAGGTAATAGAAGTGATTATAAAACCTGTGGAACTTTATGATGTTCTTTTAAGACCTGCAAATATGACATAATCTATACAGAATATTGTGTAAGTGCATATGCTTAATAAGCTGATAACTGTTCTGTGTTGGTCTTTTCTCCACCGTGAGACAAACTCTCCTCTTTCAAAGCCTGGATGTTCTCCCAGTGGATACATGGTCACGATCTTCTGGGAGAATAAAAGTGCCCCTCTCTCTCCACAACCCACCTTGATGTGTTCCATGGGAGGGCACTCACAGCTGCCACCATTCCTGTTCTGTCCAGCCTCTGTGTGATGCTGTTTATGCTGATTCCTTTTCTCTTGGAATCTGTGCTGCTGCTTTCTGTTCTTGGGCTACTTTGGGCACTTGTGTCCCACCTTCTCACCACTGTCCCAGGTACTGGTACAGCCACTTGTTTGTAATTCCTTCGGGCTCCAGCCCAGCGCAAAGCAGGAGCTCTGTTTTGTTTCTGAGATGATTGCAGCTGCCAAGGGTCCGTGTCCCTGGTGACCCCACTGAACAGGCACTGGCAGAATTCTTTTTAATCACCTTTGCCAGCAAAATGCTTTGTAACAGATGCTTCCTTTGTGAGATGAGAAGCTCACCTGGCTGCTTTAATGGTGTAGGTCTGGTGATCTGTGAAGAAGCGGTCACCTTTAAAGTGCTGTGAACTTTGGGCAAGATTTCTCTCCTCCACAGGCAGTGGATGTGCTGTGTGCACACTGTGTGTCACAGGGTGAGAGCACAGACACGGACTCTGCCTGGAAGTAAGTCCTGCTTTTCTGTCACTGCTGTTCTCTGAAATCCTGAGCTCTGTAGCTGCCACTTAAGTTTTTTTTTTTCCCCTGCCTCTTTCAGATGAGAAATGGAAATGCCACTGGATGGGGTCCCTTTTACATTTCCTGCGCTGAGTAGAAAGAGGAGAGAAAAGCGTATCTCGTTTTGAAGTCCCGTGGCTTTAAACTGCCAGAGGGCAGGGTTAGACGGGATATTGAGGAGGAATTGTTCCCTGTCAGGGTGGGGAGGCCCTGGCACAGGGTGCCCACAGCAGCTGTGGCTGCCCCTGGATCCCTGGAAGTGTCCAAGGCCCGGCTGGACACTGGGGCTTGGAGCAGCCTGGGATAGTGGGAGGTGTCCCTGTCATGGCAGGGCTGGCACTGGATGGGCTTTAAGGTTCTTTCCAGCCCAAACCATTCCACGACTCTGGATTCCCAACTATATGGGAATTTCCACACAGACGGTACCTCGCTGGGACAGAGCACAGGTTCCTGCTATAGGTACTGTTCGTTTTAGGTGCATGCAGTTGTTTTCAATCACAACTCTGTTCTCTATTATTCATGAAAAACTGACTGAGTTTACTTGTGATCTGCTGCATACGGTATATAAATATTCTCCATATGTTTTTTATCCATTTTTTAAAATATGATGTGTAACAAAAATTATATGAAGACTTCAGTACATCAAAAGATGTCAATATATGAACCAGGTGCATTCTATAGTACAATAAAAATAGATAAAATTCAGTATAGATCAAAGAAATGTCATAAGCCATTGCTACATTTCAGAAGTAAACATTACTTAAAAATTTATTAAAATGCATCAAAATTATTTTAAGGGATAATTTGGAAGAGAACTTGATATAATCTGCATTTGATTTTCATGGAATTTTAAGAATAAAGATTATTTTTATTGAGAGAGTCCATTATTTCTAGAAACATGACCTCTGTATGACAGAAAAATCTACTGAAACCATAAAGTTAAAGGAAGCAAAAAATATAGGAAACCAAAATTGCTTTAATGACTTCTGCTTGGTTGCGTTGCCTTTTTTTTTTCTTTTCTTTTCCGTGTTCTTTTTCCTTTTTGTGTAAGGTTAGTCACTTGAAATTTAAATATTAGATTTATAAATCAGGTTGTGGGAAACAGGAGGAGAGATTGAACTTTACTGATGATTTAAAGGTCCTTTTTCTCCCATTATTTTTATTTATATGCATGTACATATATCCCAAACTTTTAATTGCTAAAGTGTTGCTAAGTAAGCAACTTGTGTTTGATTTAATGGTCTCCATATGATATTTTCCATCTCCTGTTTACCATGGCCATTAAATGGGGGAATGGATTTCATTAGCAGTTTGTGAGAGTCGCCGTGCCGAGGGCTGGGGGGAGGCTGCTGGAGCCAGCCCTGCTGGCAGCTTTGGGGTTCGCTCCCGCCTTTGTAGGCTCTCGGCAGCCAGGAGCGCGCAGGGGTGCGGCAGGGAGGGGCTGAGGCTGGGGCAGAGAGCGGGGCAGAGAGGCTCTCTGGGTTTCCTTCTGGCTCAGGATGTGTTCGGGGCAGGAGGGGGTCTCTGGGTTCCCTCCCGGCTGCATCTTGCACAGGGAGCTCTGGATGAGGAGAAGGCTCCTGCGGCACATGGGGAGTCACAGGAGCCCCATCTGCACCACCAAATGGGTGTGATACAGGAGCAGGGCACCAGCTGTCCCACAGGGGCATGGACACACTGAGAAGTGGCCTAGTGTCAAATCCTAAATGAAACAGACCTGAATATTTTTGATTTTGACAAGAAACAGGGCTTTGCTATCCAATATTTTGAAAAATCTACATAGCAAGATACCCGATTTTAGTTTATTTTACATTATTTGGCATGTTCTCCAGTTCTCTTTGGAGCAATACAGCAGTACAAAGAATGCCTTGTTAATTTTAAGTGTTTTAAAAAAAACCTCAGTATCAATTTTTGATATTTATTTTGATGTTTACAGTATTCCTTTTGTTTTTGTCTTGATTCTTCCAGTCTGGCATATACTGTCTGCTTTTCAGTACTGCATTTGTTCTTGCTTATGAATCTCCAAATGGCACAGCAGAGCCCATGTTCTCTGGAGTGAAGGGTCCTGGGGTGTGCAGCCAGCACTGTCCGAGCTTTGGGCGTGAGAACTGTGTGTTTTTAGAGCCCTGGTGTTTTACCAGCCCCTTTGTGCACGGCAGAAGTGTCCCGGGTGACACATGGGACCATTGTGTGTTCTGTCCCTGGTGCGCTTCAGACCCAAACCCAGACTTTTGGTCAGTTTGTGGCTTTTTTTTTTGGCCATTAAATTCTGCTTCAAAGTCCCTTCCTCCCTACTGATGAGAAGCGTAAGAGTGTTCCTTCACGCTTGCATAACCTTTGTCATCAAAGCACTTTACTGGCTTTTATTCCATCACTTTATCTATCTCTGATGTTTGCCTTCTCTCTTTCTCTGTAGTGCAAGTACAGCTCGTAGCTAATGTCCCTTAAATCCCAGAGGTACACTACGACCGAGGAGGAAAAAATAAAATTCTTATATTTTTTAACTTCCTGACCCAACATTTCTCTGAGGACAGAGAAGCAAAAGAAGATATCAGGGTTGGCAGACTTGTGATCACCAAGTGGTTAGAGGGTAAGGAAGCAGAAGAGCTATTTTTGTGGCGGAGGCTGCTGACCACAGTTTTAGTAGCTTGAGAAATCATAGCCAGAGGTTTAAATAAGCCTTTGTTTTTTTAAAAAAGTCAATGGCTGTTAAGGGCGTTGAAATTGAAAATTGACTAAGCCATTGACTTCTAGAGAAGAAAGGCATCATGAAAAATTCTCTGAAAAGCAGGAAGATACCAGTTTTAGAACTAGAGGAAAATAATTGCCAATGAAACTGCTTATTCCCTCCTTTTGGGGATTTGAAAGTCTTCCTGGAGGGTCTCCTTCCTGTCAAATTTGCAGCTCCTTTTGGCAGCCTACTCAGTACTTTTGAGGAACTGTAGCAGAAATATATTGGCAGTAAAACAGCTGAAACTTCTGGAAACAATTGAATCTTTCAGTGTTGCACTGCTATTTTATTGGATTAACTGTTTTATGAGGTATTTTATGGCAAAAAAGTGTGGGCAAGGCACAGGCAGTGTTGCCGTACCAAAGGGGTGCTCAATATCCTGCAAGGCACAGCAAGATGGAAGTGAAGTTTATTCAGTCACCTTCCTCCAGAAAGCTGCAATTGCGTGTGAAAGCAGACTGGGAGGGAGGAAGGGAAGTGGAAAAAGAGAAATTATTTTTCTGAGAAACTGATTTTAATGACGTGAAGCCCTATTAAATTAAGAGGAGTCAAATAGGATTATTGGATGTTAATAGGTTTAGCTCTGGGTGTATGGGTGTGAGATAGCCAAAGCCAGTCATGTCTCATGGTATCAACTGACGTTTTCTTTGGCCTTAAAGTTTCAGGTCAGAAAGTAGAATTGTTATGTTTGGCACAAGTTAATGTTTGAACATTTGTGTGTTTGAGGAGATACTAATGACTGAACAGTGTTAACAACCGAAATGTGACTTGTTCTCACTGTTTGAGGATCTTAGATTGAAACCAGTTCACTATTCTCTGGCAAGATAGTTAGGAGATTCACCCTTATTTATTTTTTTTTTTTTTTTTTTGATACTGTTTTCTGCCTGGAGATGTTACACCTCCAGAGCAGTTAATCTGGCATTTTGCTCTACCATGAAACTGTGCATATCTGCATAGTTGAAGGCAGAAATGTCTTCCTAAAGAATAGATTATGATAGAAACAAATTCAAAGAATTTAGAGAAGAATACTCTAGGAAAAAAAAAAAAAATGTAGTGTTTTTCAAGACTGGAATAGGTCAGTGTTTGCTTTGCTTTTGTTGTTTGATGGATACCGGTTCGTGGTATCTGCAGATCTGAGTCATCCTTCCCTCTCTACATCAGGGCTCCTGCGAGGACGCAGCTGCGTTAGCTGCAAGGTCTCTTGGCAAGCAGGAGAGTACCTGCATTGGATCTCACCCTAAAAATGTGTAATCTGTGCTCTCTGGAGGGCCAGGAAAACTGACATCAACGAGAAACTGCAGCTTGAGAAAATTCTTCTCTAGTCTGGCATATTCAAGAGGCAGCTCTCCAGGCTATTCTGTCACTTCCGGTGGATTTCTGCTCGGTGGCCTGTATTTTTTACACTGAATTTAAAACTCCACATTTAGAAGGAGGGAACTTTTAGAACAAATTAGCTTGGATGGGAGCAAAGATGACGGGGAGTTGTAGTGTGGGGAGGGCTGGTGTGATGCAGACAAAAAAAACCACAACAATTAAGTTAAGGCTAATATGACTCTGAGGATTCTGTAACTCAAAATGTCTCTTTGTGTATGTCTGAAAATGTTGTGTCCAGCCAGGGTCCCACACACAGTGCTTGTGTTTTCTGAGAACCTTGGATTTTAGCTTTAATAGCAGATGCTGCTGTGACTGAGGGTTGTTTTGTTTATACGACCTCTTTGAACTGAGCAGTGTTTGTATCAAATGCTTTTGGATGGATTACTGAGCAAAAGTGGTAGAAGTCCTGTGTCAAGTGGCAGAAATCTGATGGGTTGTATTTCTCATATAACATGTTTGCTCCTGAACCCCAAAAGAAGGCTGAGGTGAATGGAGGTGTGCAAGAATAAATCTTTTTTCTCTATCATGGGTCAGAAACAGCTTTTCTGTGGAGAATGCATCCTTTCAGAAGTTGTTCAGAATAGTTATGGGAAAGAAATTAAAAATATTTGCTCAAGAGACACAGCATCCAAACTCTATTCAAAGGAGCTCTTTTAAATCTGCAGAGAAGTTGCATGAAAAGTGTGGGTTTTGATTTCACAGTTTCTGTTAATAGAGGTGATATTAACCTTCATTTGTTTGGTAGTTAATGAATCCCTAAAATTCAATCAGATCATTGGTATGTTGAAGTATGTTGAAATATGTCACAGAGTTATACCAAATTTACTAAATCCCCCCTAATTCTCATAAACCTGCAGACCTCTTTATATGTGTGACTGTTGGCCCATGCAATTGAACTGCATTCTCCTTCTCTGATAGATGTGGTATTGTTTTTAATAGAGACAATTTCATTTCTGTGCTGCCCCTTTCCTCCTCTGCTGCTCATCAGATTATTTTCTATTTGTTGCTTTATTACATCTTTAAAGCCTTATGGCTTTCATGTAACAGATTTGGGGGAGGATGAAGGTATTTGTTCTTAGTTTTGCAGAATTTTTTAGGAAATTGCTGATCTTTAGAATAGTTGCACACCCAGAAAGAAACCCAAACAAACAGAAAAAAAAGCCAACCAGCCTTGAAGTAGTTGAAAGAACCGATTCTGGAAATGTAAAATCAAAACTATTTGTAATGCAGGATCTAATTTTACCTTGATTTATAATAGAAATTGTAGAAATAATGCAAAATATTTGAAAACATTTACTTTTTAAAAAAATATGTATTGTATTACTACTATAATTTCTCTTATTTTTTGCTATTTTAATTATTTTATTATTATTTTATTCACCATGGAGAGTGGTGGAAGAAAGAGAGAAGTGAAGTAGGATAGAAGAGTTATTCCTGAAATAACTTTAAAAAAACTAAACAGACAAACACAGACTTCACCAGATATGCCGAGGGAGGTATCCAGCTCAGTTCTGGAAGTGCGGGCCTTTTTTTGGGTTGCTTTCTCGACCTGTTCATGCCCAGGCGTGTCTCAGCTGCCCCGCGAGGATGCTCTGATTTGGGGTACCCTGTGTGTACACCCACCCTGAGCCAGGCTCACACGTTACTGACATGTGGGAAGCAATAACAGAATCAGAATAAAGGAATGATGAAACTCAGTTGAGACAATTCGGTCTGTGGGGCAGGCCACTGCTCGCTCTGTCTTCATTTCCCCAGGCAACTGGTACAGTCCTAGAGGAAGCTCAGCCCCAGCAGTCCTTAGTCCTTCTGGACAAATATGCAACATTATCACTGTACTGGCATTAAAACTAATACAGGAAAAAATTATGGACCAGCTTGGGAGCTTTTAGGACAATCTTGCATTCTAGCAATGGTCTGTAAATCCCAGACTGAGAACCATCCTCAGAGGAGGAGAATTCAAGGTCTGCATCCTCTGGAGAGGGACAGTGAGCAAGGCTGGGGTTTTTTGTCTTCCCGGGAAGTTTGTGGAAGAACAGCCCTCTCCGTATCACCAGGCATCTGTGGTGTGGGATTTTTATTCTCTAAATTTAAAGGGCAGCAGCAAAGCAATCTGTTGTTTGTATAGAAAAGAGTGATGGTAAAGAAAGAAAATACACTCAAGGGAATATCTACTCCACTCTAAGATGCCACTTGAAAAACAAGCAGAGGGAAATGTTTGCACAGCACGAGGCACAGAGGCAGAGAAAGGCAGGAGGCGCTGGGTCGGGCTCCAATGTAGAGCACGCGCATGGAGCATCTCCCCCCAAAGAGGAGTTCCATTTTTAAAACTCCTGTGTTTCTGAAATCCACTGAAGGATGAGATCTGACAGGAGGACTTGACAGTGTTCCAAGCTCTGAGTTGTGGTTTTGAGGTGACATGAGGAGCTTTTCTCTGTCAACCTGAGCTCAGAGGTCTAGGCCAGGTCTAAATCAAGCAGCTGTTGTTGCACAGAATAATGGAGTGCTTCAGAGTGATGAAGAGGACACGTGTGAAGGTCATTTGACTTGAGACCAGTTCTGTTCACAGTAGTTGAGATGACAACATTCTGGCTGTAATTTTTTTCTTCCTGGTAGCCTGCCAATGAAGTCTAATATTATCTGCCCCTCTTTTAATAGTTTCCACTAGATATTCCTAGAAAATATGTTCACAAATTTCCATTTTATTGAAGCTGGGATGGATGGAAGAAGGACTCAGAGAAAAAAATCTTAGTTAATCATTGGTTGAAAACAAAATAAGCTAAATCATCAGAATGCTGTGGAAAAAAATTTATTATTTGAAAAATGATTTGATTTTTTCCCACGGAAAGTAAGCTAACTGATTTTAAATGAATTTCTGTCTATGTTAAATGCTTTGTGGTACCTACAAGCGCAGATGGAATACTTGCTAGTTCTGCTGTAAGTAAACAGAAACAAAAGAAGGCAGTTTGGGGTGAACCCCAAAGTCCACAAGTAATGACTCATTTCGGTGGCGTTACGCTCTGGGCTGGCTGAGGAGCCTTGGTGCCCTAGAGCAGTGAACCTCTACAGTGGCAACAAAATGAAAATCTTCCCCATGGTTTCTTTGCTCGTTTTTCAAATCAAAGAATGGACTGGGATTTTGGGGGGGTGGGTTGTAGCACAGTCAGTGCTTGTTCTTGTGTGTTTCCAAATTTTCTCCCTTCCAAAGACTCAGAAGTAGATGCACAATGGTTCATATGTTTTAAAATCAAGCCCCATTTTCTAAAATGATTTCTAGTGATAAATTATAATAATTCTGAAGCTGACAGGTTTGCCACAGGGGAATGGATTTCTTCAGTTATTCTCTAGGATAACAAAATAATTTGTACAAACTATCACATTTTAAACATCTAGCCC
Source organism: Dasyornis broadbenti (assembly GCA_013397935.1). Lineage (NCBI taxonomy): Eukaryota > Metazoa > Chordata > Aves > Passeriformes > Dasyornithidae > Dasyornis > Dasyornis broadbenti. Next base: position 2,378,258 of record VZRN01000634.1, on the reverse strand, counting down.
ACCCCACCAAACCCCAACTGAAATGAAAACAAAAAAAACCCTCAACCCCCTAAGAAATTAAAAAACCCAACCACCCACTAGAAAAAACCCTCAACAATCTGAAGAATTTACCTTAAAATATGCCAGATTTTAGATTGCAGATATACTCAAGCCTCACTGCAAATATGCACTGGAAAAATCTTTGCACATCTTTTCATAATTGCATATCAAATCACATGAAAAAGCCAATTTCCCAGGAGATTTCTCCCATGGTGACAACTGGTTGATTGGTTTAGAAAGAATACTTCCAAATTTATTTATCTTTAGAAAAAAAATTGATTAATTTGGAATCTTCAAATAGGGATTCTGGGTTCATTAATATTCACTGTCCGAGTTACCAGACCACAAATCATAATCAATGTATTTTGCTGGAATACGAAACTACTTATCCAAAATGTTTATGCTTTCTCTGTCACTATGTTTCTTTCACAAAAAAAAAAAAACCAAAAGTGTATCAAATAGCTGTTCTTCATGAAATACAAGTATTGATTGAAGGATTGAAGAGCGTAACCTTCCTTATTTGAAAGCATCCTCTTGTATCTCTTTGGGAGATGAGTTGCTGTTCCCTCTTTTTGCTTTTACTGTTTTCCTGGCGTGGAGAATGTCAGTTACAGATCAGGGACTTTCTGTGTCAGGTGCTGTTTGAACAGGAGTTGCATCACAGGGTAAACAAGAATAAAGGAACGGAACAGAATCAGGAATAAGACAAGAGATGAAACCCCACCACCAACAATTGTGGAACAGAGCAAAGCTTGGCATTGTAACAGACATGGACAGCGGAACTCATTGGTTCCAGGCTCTAAACCCGACCTCAGAGGTGCTTTGTTCACTGCCAGATCTCACACAGCGGCATCCCTAATGCAAAGGGCCGGCGGAGCAGAGATTGGAGATGTCCCCAGTCTGGGTGACGTAAGGGGCTTCCTCTCTAAAGCATCCTGTGCTTGTGACCAGAGCAGGACAGCACTCATGCTGAACAGATGCCCCTGTGTAATAAATTTCAGATTATAAGAACTTGATCTCAAGAGCTGAAATCTGCATCAGAATCTTGCACTGGAATGCAGTCTTTTTTTTGAACTTAGGGATTAATAGCAACACCAGGAGCACATCGCTGTTACCTCTCAGGTTATTTCATGCTCTGGCCAGGAAGTCCCTGAAGCACTTGAGGGATTCTGGTTCAATTCCTTTTTGCTCTTGTTCATATTTATCTTCTTCAGTGAGGACAAAGCTTGTATATCCTCCTCTGGATTCCCTGGACAATATCTGGGAGGGCAAAAGTCCCCAAAGTGCAGGCACATCAAGCGCAGGAGGCAGCAGAGCCAGTGTTCGGTGCCCAGTCTTACATCCACCTTTGCGACTGCTGGTCTGGGACTGCCATGTGTTTTAGTTTTTCGTGGAACTGCTGTTTGTTTAGTGTCTGGAACTTCCAGGAAATTGGAGACTCATTTCCAACAAAATGGAACAGGAAAAAAACTTCAGGTTGGAAAATGGAGAAACTGAACCCACAGTAACCTGAGATGAAAAAGTGCCATTCAGACCTCTTGTTGGACAGGTCTTTTAGGCGCTTTTGAAGAACAAAAATGGGATTAAGCTGTGTTCTTATGTTTTTCTTGGGTGTTAAAGCATAACAACAAGGCACTCATGGATGGAAGTGCTAGAAAGAACAAATGTAAGGTAAATATTCTGCTGCTGGTGCACTTCCCATGCTGTGATTCTCTGCTCTGAACAGGTTTGGCCATTGCTGTAGGATTCTGGCTGCTTGAACAGGCTGCTCCAGCTTGTATGTGGTTCAGCAAATGGAACGAATGTCAGATGATGCAAAATCTGTTCAATGAAGCCAGTGCTCCTTGAGAACATCTTAAACTGATATAACTGAAAATCATGTTAACTGGGCCAGGTGGAGTTGGATGACTTGCTCAGGCTGATCTCAAATTGTGTTTCCAACTCGTAATATTTTATTCTGCTGTTGCCATCAGCAAAGAGTAAGTAGAGGATGAAATGCATTTTGCTCTCTTTTGCTAAAGGAAAGGTTTTGCATCCTGTCAGGTTTATTGCTCATGTTTGTTGTTACACAGTAGCTCATTTGTTGTTCTTCCTTAATGGATGTGGCCATTGCTCTCCTGGAATGCATAACAGTCCCAGGAAAACAAGGCTTGTCCTGGGCTCAACACAGCTTTTCTTTGCACCGGTGCCTCACTGTTAGAGGCAAAAATATAAGAATGCTCAGTGAGTTTGTGTCCTGTCCTGTAGTAACCAATATGGCATAAATAGATGAGAAGGGCCTTGTCTGTGTCCTTCTAAGAGGAAGGAATACGAGTATACGGGATGAACCGGAACCACAATTTACATCACCTCTTTCTGTGCGTGTGAACTGTATTTTGCAGAAGAATAATTATATGTGAAGTAAACAACAGCGGGGAAGAATAGTTATTACACCTTAATACCGGAATTCTGAATGGAAGATTTTACTAGGGTGGTGGGGTTTTGAGTTTTGATTTGGGCGTATTTATTTATTTAGGTTTCTGTAATTCACTTGTATTAAAAAGTTTGCAGAATAACTTATCAAGGATAGAGAGAAATTCAAAACTGGCATCTCGTCTTTTATGCCCCATTGATCCATAAAATATGGATCACCTACACAATAGAGTTTTTATCATTTTTTTTAAGTTCTGCCTTTTGGCACTTGATCTCTCTGGCCTTCTGTTCAACTGATCGGAGAGCTTCTCCTGACTAATGCATCAGGTTCTAAAACACCGTTAGGTTTAGAACCAAATCCTCTAATCCTGTGATATTATTTTGCTGTAGGAACTTGCCAGCAGAATTAGTATTAGCAGAGGTGTGTGGTCCAGTCATTAGGCACAGAGCCTGTTTTGTTACTTTACGTGTCACAGCATTCTTGAAAAGGCTGTGGCTGGGCAGAGAGAAATCCTTTGCTCATTTTGTCCTGATGGAGGGTGGGATGAAGTCACTGGGCACAAGGTTGCTCCTTCTCATGGACAGAGTCAAGAGGAAATAAACTCCTGTTGTGCAATCTGTGGCGGGAATAAAACAGTGCAGGGAACCTACAGTGCAGCAGGGGCTGAGACTGCTGAGGAAGCACATGAAATATTTTACCTAGAGATGTAACAGGGCGTGTGATAGTTCTGCAGCCTTGGAAGCCCTGGAGAACAGCTTGATTGAGAGCAAGCCTGGGAATAAGGGAAAACCCTGCAAGGATGCAATAGGAAGGCACTTGTTTACAAATCTCCTTTATTTCTGATCTCTCTCAGTCATTTTTAATTCTCCCCATACCAAAAATTATTTGTTCTGTTGCGTATTTTCAAAAAAAAACTGGCATTTGAGCTTAAAAACTGTTCTGATCTTTTTAGATGTGCTTGTTTTTAAGAAAAGGTCTAGACGGATTTTTGTCAAAGCTCCAACCAATTTGAGCTCCTGTCAGTGTAATAGGTGCTGACTTGTTTGTCTATACTCTCCATGAGCATTGCTGTTCTAAATACCATTTGTGCTTGCTGATATTTTTTCTGGAATTACGGGACTAAAGAAATTAGATTTGCAAAAACTGTGGATTTTGGTGCACCATATCATAGTCCAGAGTTTAAATTTTCCTGTTCATCATTGTTAAATGAACGATGGGTGGATATTGAACCTTCCTGTGTTTGGAGCAAACAGGAAAATAGAGCCAAAGAGGTTTTGTGACAGTTTTGTGAGTGCCTTTCTCATTTGTTCTGTACCAAGTGACCCTAAAGTCTGCAGGTCTCCCTTACGCAGTTGTTAATACTACCCTGAAAGCTGGAGGCTGCACAGGACTTTGATATCCCTGTTTTGATCATGTCCCGAAGCAGTAAACTCCGAATTGTACTAAATAACTCTCTTCTCACAGAGGGGTCAACTGCTGAGCAAACAACTGATTCAAGACCTGAAGAACTGCAGGCACTGTGTGATCAGCCTGTCCACGGTTCATAGGAGCCAACAACCAAGGAGTGTAGTGCTGATTTTACATTTTTTTGGTTGCGTTTATTGCTGATACCATAAACGCTGTCAGATATCTTCTGTTCCTGTAGACAGCATCCAGAGGTGTGTCGGTTTAGTCAGTCTGTTTTGAGAACAGGAGGATTAAGAAATGCCTCTTCTACACTTACAAACACAGAACGTCCCACAGCTCCTGCTCTCCGTGGTGTCTTTGCATTCCCATCAGCGGGGACAGTTTCTAATGGCGATGGACTTTAAAGGTGGAATTTCCTTCGAGCACAAGGTCATTGCTACTGTCCTAGCACCTCGATGTGAATTGTTCAGCAAATTATATGTTCTGTTGGAAAAAATGCCAGTTATCAGGTTCTTCCAGATCTTTGATAAGTGCTTTAATCACTGGACCAAATCTAGGCTCTCATGCTGGGCCTTAGGGAAAGTGTCAGTAATTACAAGAAGTAGGATGCCTCCTAAAGAGAATGAGAGCTCTTTAGCTTCAGTCTTCAGGCACACTCATGGTAGCTCAGTCAGTCAGCTTCAGCAGGTATTTAGCCCTACGCTGGAAATAACGAGCTGGAGAATGGACTCAGCTGGATGGTCTTTTCAGTAAAAGCTTTGGAACCCCTTGCCACGGAACGCTCTGGTTATGAAGAGCTTACACAGCTTCAGAGAGAACTGCACTAATTCTTACAAGAAAATAAATCATTACAGTCTGCTGGACACAGAAATATTTAAGGGCTGCAGCTAGCTGTCTTACAGGTGAAGACATCTCATACGTAACCTTGTCAGTGAGGAGAGCGAGCTAAACTGGTCAGTGTGGCTGCTCTTACATTCTCAGTGTGTTTATTAGGGAGAGCAGTGATATCAACACGAGGCTGCCATATCGCAGGTGAGAGCCTGATCTGCAAGATTTACAGTCTGTTCGTGTGGGCTGTAAGATGTTTTTGCAAAACATTTCTAAGCTCTCTGTCTCTTTACTTCTCATTAAATTGAATTCTTGTTTTCTAGTCAACCTTTCCCTTAAGCTAAAAAAAAAAAAGAAAAGGTGAGGAAGGAAACTCACGGATGATAAATAATGTCTGGATGGTAAGGCTCAGTGAATGTGCAGTAGAGCAACTTTGTAAACTGGGAAATAATGCAATGTTATTATACTTTCAATGTAGAAGGGGCAAGGAAAATGTAGGACCAAGGACAACGAGAAGCAGGCAATTATATTGTGGAAAGAGGTATAATCCTCAAATGGGTGCTGAGAATTTCTTTCCCCGCTGAAGTGTCTTACTCACCTGGTGTAGCATTCCTAGTGCCTCCCCATCCGAGGTGGGTCTTTGTTTGAGCAGCACTTTGGTGTGTGGAGGCCGCGCAATTACAGCTGCAGCTCAATTACCCCTGCAGCTGCCATTAGCACTGATGGAGGCTGGGCCCTGCCCTGAGCACAGCACTCAGCCTTCACCCAGAATTGTCTGTGAAATCAAGTCATAGCCACTTTATTATTTGACACTGCTCCCTCTGACAGTCCTGTAAACACATCAAAAGTGCCTTCTTGGATGTGCGGTGCAGACCCCTCTGTTTCCTTTTGAGCCATTGCTGTTAATTTAAGCTGTCCCAGTGCGTTGCAGTGGGGAACAACTGCTGGAGGTGGTTAACCTATTGATCTGCTACCCCTTCCCTGCACTGCTGCTCTCCGCCCATTCCTCTTCTCTGCGCTCCCGTTATCCACAGCTCTCACGTTAATGTTGGAGATTAAACGCAGACATTCCAGAAGAGAGGTTTCCATGTGGTGTTTAGCAGTGTTTTGTTGTAGTAACGTTGTCATTTGTTTGTGAGGAATGGAATGTTGGATTGCTGTTTCTGTCGGGTTAAACTATACATTTTATGAGCATTAGTCCTGAACACAGACCAATTTATCTTATGAACAAAAGGAAATAAAATCTTGATAAAACCTTCCAGCTCCCAAAGCTCCTTCTGTTCATTGTTTATGTATGGTTCTGCAGCCCTGGATATTTTTAGATTGGGACTCCCATTGAAACCACAAGTTTTGAAAGTTTAAAGAATGCATTAATACATCTTTATTGAGATCATCTTTGCTCCTGTATTGTTCCAGTTTCTTTGCATCTACTCATTTGGCAAACTTAAAGCTTTTTATCTCTTTTGCTCATCTTAGCATAATTTTTTTTCTGTCTTCAGGGATATAAATTTTGTAATGTAATAACAGAGTTGGCAAAAAAAACCAAGCAAAACACGTTTATTGACTTGGAATATGTACATTGCTGTTTGCTTGGCTAAACTACATCACAAGAAAGTATTTTTCTTACTTATACTGTCCACTTCAGTGTGCTGTTTGCTCAGAATGCTCTTCTTAAGCTTGAAGAGGAGTTTTTTATTTTTATCACCTTCTCTTCATTTTCCCCAGGAGCATTGTTAGCCTACCAAGCCACGATAATTTCCATGAAATGCCATGATCAGTGAAAAATGACACTGCCCAAGTCTCAAGGTGATATCAGAAACATTGTGTGCATTTCCAAACAGATCTGTTAAAAGAAGTGCTGTGTCCATGTGAAACCCACCCCGGTGGGGGTTTATTTGGTTATCCTGGCCACTAAGGAATAAGAGCGGTCAAATTTAGAAATGTAATGAGACTCTATCAAAATCCATATGTTGAAGCTTTTTCCTGCATGCTGAAGCCTTTGCAACGCTCACAAGTGTTTGCAATGTAAACGCTACGGGCTTTTCTAGGTCATTTAGCATTACAGGAGAAATCACTGCTCTGACCCCATATGGTGAAGCGTCAGAAGCTAAACAGATTGGCAGGGCAGGGTCAGACTGCACTCTAATCCTTGAGGACATCAGATGCTGTTTAGCCAATTCAAAGCAGCTTGACATTCCTTTCACCAGTGACACTTTATTTCTCTGTAATAGTTCTGTCACAAAAACTAACTGCAGCAGACAGATTTGATATGAATTTCCTGAAGTCGTTTCTGAAGAGGTGGACAGGGTTTAATTCTAATGTATATTGTGCTTTAGTCGGTTCGTACAACAAACTACATGGCTTGGTAGTGGAATAAATCTCTGGCTCTTGCAGTTTTTCCTGAACACGTTACTGGGTCATGAGGGAAGAGATTATGTGCTTTGAAGTATTGTGGTTTAGTAGTCAAATCACAGAGGTGATAGATAGACCTCCTACATTCTATTTTCATAAGTATTATTTGCTATGAATAAAAATCCCATTGCACTTCCTCTGACTTCTGTCATGCGTTCCATAGTATGAAGTGGAAAAGTGGATCTGCAGAGAGGGAGGGACCTCAGGAGACTCTCTGGGCCCTTTCCTTATGCAAGATGGAATCAAAGCACAAATAGATGCTGGCAAAACTTGTACTGAAAGATCTCTAATGATAGCAACTTCACACCTTCTGTAAGCAATCTGTTCCAGGGCTGCAATAATGTAATTTTTTTAGGCTGGCTTTTTAGCTCTTCTAACCATGAAAACAATGTGGTACATTGCAGGAAGAAAAGGGGTGGATTGTGCATGAGAATCATTGAAGTTATTTTCTCCTAGACAGCACAAATGTTGCTTCTCTTCCCATTTATTGTTATGGTAAAACATCCAACCAGACTTACCAGTACTTTAGTATGTGTGTGAATGCTCATATATATATATATATATGTGTATATACTGAAAACTGTATTACCATCAACACGATTTAGAAAAAAACCTGTTAAAATTGTTAGAGGTTTACATCCCTGAAGCTGAAGGACTAGGGATATAGAGATTCTATTCATAGCAGTTCTCTTTGCCAAAATTTGAGCTCGTTAGGTTGTACATCTCTTGTCTTCACCTTTAGAGATGATATAACACTTCGTGCTGTTGCAGAACACTAAGAATCTGGCATTTATGACATGTTTTGTTCTTCTACTTCTCCTTTCAGATCAGCTTCTCAATGGTTTTGCTTTACTTTTATCTGGTTTTGCTTTACTTTTACCAGACCAAAATTATATTCTGTAAATATAATAGAATTGTATTTACTGTCAAATTTGTCTGTGTCAAGCTGTATTTAAAGTCATTTCATGTAGAACGTACATATTGGAAAGTGCGTGCTAATGGTATTTCTTTCTCTGCTGTATACCAACCGTATTTAGAATCTCCTTTATGAAATTCCTCAGGGTCAATTTTGTGTTAGAACTCCTAGGCAGAAGTTTCCTTAGATACTGATCAGGCTGGAATTGCAGCTTGAGGTGTATTTGCTACGAATGCACCACGAATAAATCTGTATATGAGCTCATGGTACAATTACTCATGTAATTTATTTATAAATTGACCTGTGGAAGTATTGTGTATTTTTGGATGGTACTTGCAGTTGTAGAAGGATGTCAGCTTCTCAAGTTATTCAGCTTGAAATACAGGGTTATTTAGCTCAGACACTTCAAAATTTCCTTTAATCTCCACAAAATTCTGTATTTCCAAAAGCATTATTGATCATCCATCTCTAAAATTATTCCTTGTTAATGTAGCTCTTTTTCCCCTCCCACTTTTTCTTTATTGTACGTTCATTTAAATATACTTATTCTCTGATTGGTTTGTCTCCCCTCCCTTTGGAAATGAGGTTTTTGCTTAGTTTCTTTTTGCTTTTCAGTCTTACAATAAAGATTGAGTACAACCATAGATCCTAGGGTTTCAGAT
>VZRN01000634.1:2253274-2369533 GCA_013397935.1 Dasyornis broadbenti | reverse complement strand
TTTTTTTTTTTAAATTATCTGCTAGAGAAACAGAAAAAACCAGCAGCAATTTTGGCTAAGGCTCAGATATCAAATTCTATCCTCTCCTCTATTTCGGGCTCTTTTTTTATACATAAAACAACTTGTTCAATAGCAGCATTCTAAAAAAGTCCGACATGGCACAATATTTGATCTTTCTTTGTGTCTGCTCTGACTACTCTTTTCAGCAAGTAACACATGTCGTGCTGCTACACACGACTCCCCAGACTGTCTTAAGAGCAGTGCTCCTACAAAAGCTTTTCAAATCCAGCAAGAGCAGAAGAATGTAAAACAACCTTGTAGTGTTCCTGGTCTCATTATGGTAAATAACGATTTTTTTTTTTTCCTCGAGTCATTAGAAGACCTGTATTCTCATACAGTTCCTTCCCATTTCAGGTTATTGTGTTTTGTAATTCCATGCTAAGAAAATTGGTTCAAATCCTTGGCTTGCTCAGACGATGTTTAAATTTTAATCTGCAGTGAATAACAAGTGTGGAATTCTTTTGTTATCTGACAGCATTTTATATTATCCAGTGGGAATCTTGTGCTACTTCACAGGGGACCCATCTGTTTTACTCTTCTTCTCATTATGCCAATCAAAAAATCACTTCTAATAGTAAGAGGAGCCACACATTTTTGGTTGATTCACAGAAGAAAATGAGCCTCCCCTATCCCCTCCCACAAAGAGTTTTTTCAGTTCTAAGAACTTGCAATTTCTGAATAGAACATTCAGTGAGTTACCTTTAAAGTCAGATTTTAATTAGTTGATGTAATAACTATTGACTTTTCTTTAGGGATATGCCAGTATTATTGATATGACAATTAAAAGCAAAAGGATTAGTCTATTAAAGAAGTACTAATTGACTTTCATCTTACCAGGCTAAACGATTAAGAGCTGATTGGTCAAAACAAAGTGAGCTGTATCTGCAATTATTGAACTGGGGATCTCACTTCTTATCCTATCCTTTTTTTTTTTTTTTTTAATGTTTTTGCTTGAATTATCCGCTGAATTGATTGATAGATGTTTTCAAACGGATTTTAATTGAATTGCATGAATAGCAATTGCAGAAGTAGTTTGTGTTTATTGTTGACGCAGTGGTGGAATGGTTTGTAGGCAACGGAGAAAGCTTCTAGAGATCTGGAAATTGTTGTATTTTGATGGTGCTGATTGGCTTAATCATATTTTCTAATCAGATAACTGTTTACTGTGTTTAATACTGTCTCTTAATACATTGACTTCCCGTGATGCAGTGTGGGTTCTTCGGTTTGCAAAGTGGGTGCAAATGGTGCCCAGTGATATTTGTTGGAAGTTGGTTCCTCTTGTCACGACAGGAACGTGGGTTCATTTTGCACGGACTCAAATGATTGCTCCAGATACAAAGTCCTTTGTGGGATAATCTTTTCCCGACGTTTTCTGCATTGTCCTTAAAACACCATTTTCTTACTGGAAGTAAAACCTCGGCTGCTTTGTTGCCAATAGGCGCAGGAGTCATCCTTTTCTTTTTTGGAAAAACCAACTTTGAAATCTTGAGAATATCAGAAATCCAAAACTGTTATAATAACAGAAGTTTTATGATGCCAGAATGAGTTTAACACCACTTTCTTCTATGCTATAAAGGTAGAAAAATAATTTTCCCATTAGAGTTAAATTTTAGTTGCGTTGCTGATAGAGAATTGAAATGTTTGACTGCTAAATTGAAATTAAGCTCTTGCTGACAGCTCTGATTTATCACTTGCAATAGTTTTTGTGTACTAAGCATTGCTCTGCCTTCTCTTCCCATCTAGGTATGAAGGGCACTGTTGGAGCTTCATAATCAAAATCCAGGAAGACAAACTAAGGCTTGGAGGATATAAATTGATGTTAATGATCTTATTTTACTGGTTTGGATTCGAATTTTGCTGAATGTTCCATGGCTTAGAAGGTTTTGTATTCTTGTGAGACTGTATCGTGATTTTATTTTCATGAGAAAAAAACGTTTTAAATTCTCTGTAATTTTTTTCCCTTTCTCACAGTGCGGTACTTGCAGTTTTCACAGTTTTCCTGTTTGCCCTGTGTGATGTAGGACGGTGGATGACTCTGGCTTGCCGATGTTTGTCACACTGGTCTTAGAGTTCAAGCAGAAATTTAAAAAAAACAAAAAAACCAAAAACCTTTGCATTTTTCAAAAATTTACTTATGGGTAATTTGTGATGCTCACATGTGTTCATTGCTGCCTGCCATAAATGAAAATCAGGTAATTGGCTTTTGCATAATTAACCACCTAAGACCAAAATTAAGAGTTGTTAAAGTTAATTGAGTTGATTGTTAAAATGTTGGAAGTTTCCCCAGTTAGGAGTCTCATTCCTTGTCAAACCCCAATGTTTTTTGTGTGTTCCCCAGTTTGAAATGACTTTTTATTGTTCTGTAAAAACTTGTAATCTTTGTCCAAGTTCAAAATCTCCACAGACCCAGAAGACCCTGACAAGTGGCTCCTGAACTGAAATTAGAACCTGGCCCTTACCCTGCAACTGAGCTCCATGGCAGCGATGAATTTTAATGAGGACTTTTGAATTTTAATGAGGACTTTTGAATTTTAATGAGGACTTTTGAATTTTAATGAGGACTTTTTCCCGCCATTGGACCCAGTGACATCAGCAAAAGACCACACCCTAGACAGCAGCGAGCCGTTGGCCGACGAGCTCTTATCTCATTTCGGACTTGGCCAATCACTTCGGACCACGGGGGGCTGGGCAGTGGGCGGTCAGGGGAGGAGCCAGAGGGGTATGAAAATGCCGGACACACGTCCGGACGCGTTTTTCCCCGGCATTTTTGATGTGGAATAGCCACGGGAGAGCGCGGTGCTGTGGTCCTAGGCCTACATCTCTGCTAAGAGACTTGATAGAAGACTTTTCGCTCTGGACTAGCTGGAGCAAGTCCTGGATGGATCCCTGTGGATCCCTGCCCTGGGTCAACATTCACATCGGCTTTAAGGCTCTCTAATCCCCGCGCTCCCCGCTGTAATTTTTTTTTACGCGATTGATTTCTAAATTAATTTCCTTTTCATAAATTACTTTTTTTTAAAATAAAAATAAGAGTTGCTCCTTATTTTTGACACTGCCTGTATTTTGTGTCCAAATAACATGGTTTAGAATGTTTACAGCAGTCCCAGAAAGGAAACGCCGTGACACAGGACTGTGTATTTGAGTCGTGGAGCGCCAACGATTCGGCTCAGTTGTGCTGCTGTGGGTGCTCAGAACCACAGGCCTTTTTCTTCGAGGTTTTGTTGCTTTTTAGATTCTGTGGCAGGTTTTTTGTGCTGCATTGTCATTTGGGTTTTTTTAACGCCCATACTGTGCACTTCAGGAAGTGAGGTGGCTTAATCTGAACTGAAGGAACTTGCCTTAAATGACTGAACTGAAAATACCTTTTGTAAAGGGGGTTTAGGAGGAAGAACAACTTTGCTAGGGGAGTTTGGGAAGAACTGTGAAGGTGTTGGTGATGCAGAATATAAGTACATCTGAGCAGAAATGGAAATAGAGACAAAAAGATGTGTAATCCTATAGTTCTGACCCAAACTTTATCCAGAGAGTGACTTTGTCAAACATTGAGAAAGAAAATATCGTGGCATGAAAAGTAGATGTGTAGAGTGGTGAGCTCTTGGAGAACTGGATTAAAAATTTGTATCCAAGGGTATGTGGCACTTTTAAGCACTGAGGCATCTGAGTTCTGCACAGTTTTAAAAGTTATTGAATTTCTTGTGTGTGTCACGCTGTACGTGGAGTTGGGGTCCTTGCATGTTGTGGAGTGGGAATATCGATCTGGAAGGTAAAGAAAATAATTAGGTCGAAGCCTAGGATGCCTGATGTGAACAAGAGGTTCCTGATGCAGCATCATCTGAACAGAAGGAAGTAAGCACTGTCTTGTTTGTTCAGTCATCAATAAAGAAATCACTCATTTGTAACCATAAGAATACTTATTTGTAAAGAAATGGAAATAACACATTAGATTTTCTATTATCTTTTTAGCTGAGCATTTTGTTTTGCTGCAAGCAAATCACCTGAAAAATTATCTGCTGAAATAGAATTTTTTTTCATTACCTACACTCACAAGAGACTAGTTTAAAACACACTTGATTTGACAATTAAAAAAAAAAAAAAAATTCAAATGTTTATCTCAAGTGCTGTGTTCCTCAGATTATGCACTCCACTTTATAATTTTCAATGCAGGCCAATGTTCTCCAACTAACCATTTCAAAAATCTTTAAAAGTATTTTTTAAAGAAACAAAAGAAAACCCTGAAAGAAGCCTGAGAATCTTCTCAAAATTCATTGAAGCAGCTTTCTAATTACGTGTTCAAGCTGAACTATCTTCTCTTTTTCCTTTCATTACATTCCCAGTGACAAACAACGTTTCCTTTAAATAAAAATCTCAGTGTGGTAAATCAGACTATATATTTGCATAGGACTTTCAAAGAAGTCTGGGCATCGACTATGCCAACTGTAGGTCAATTAAATATCTTAAAATTGAATACAGGGGATAAATAGTGATGTAAATAGACAATGTCAATCCATCTCTGAAGGAATGGAATCACTTGGTACATGGGAGAAAAATTATCGACAAGGAGTGATAGAGAATGGCACCTGGAACAGATCAACAAACTACAGGTAGAACTGAAAAAACCCTGGGTTTGGAAAGCTTGAAAACTAATAATATTTGGAATGTTTTTAATTAAAATTTTGAGGCAGCTGTTCAACTATGAAATGTTGCATAATCCCATGTTCATTTATCTAAGTGGGAATGAATAAGAAAATTGATATGAGGAAACCCTTGAAGTGTGAAATTCCTACAGTCATCTATAAAAAGTTACAGTTCTGTCTTTTTGTCTCTCCTAATAGGAGTAGAAAGTCAGGTAATAATACAGGATCTGTGTGGTGCTTTAATCCAATATGCCTCTGTCTCAAAGGGGTTTTTTTGCCTCATTCCAGTAGGTGCTGAATGCAGAACTTCTTTGATAAAGCTGTTGAAACATTGGAGGTTTGGGAGGTTTGCATGATTTGAGAGGATTATCGTGGAATTTTGAAAGAAAAAAAAAATGAGAAAAAAGTGAGATGCTGAACACTATGAGGAAAGTAAGGTCAGAGTGATTTGGTTGTTTCAGTTTTCATGTGGGTCACTCAGTATCTCAGCTCTTGCCCTCAGAGCAGCTGAGCAGGTGCAAGTTTGTTAAAATCAGGACATTTGTGGTCATTACCAGTTTCAAAATGTAATGTTTGTTGCTTGTTACTTGATACCATTTGGTGTTCAGTGGTGAAGACCAAAACCTGGAGCTGACTGGAAATGTTTTAGTCAATGAGATATTTTTCTAAATAGATTTAAAACTCAATTATGAAGTCTCATTAACACCATGATCTGCCAGGCTATGCCGTTCGTTTGGGATTTTTCAGAGCTGTAGAACTCTGCATGTCTTTGAAACCCCAGAAGAGGCTGTGGCAGGTGTGTATTTTCTGTCACAGGAGTGCCTACCCTGCGCTTCCCAGTCTTGTTTGGGAAACAAATGTGAAACCTTCCTGTGAAACAGGAGCTGAAATGCGCCCCCACTTCTCTTCTTTGGCAGGGCTGGTTTGGTTCTTTGCTGCTGAGACAGAAAGAACAGGAAATAAAGAGAAATTAAAAGCAACATGAAGTAAATTAGATAAGGTAACTCCTTGTAGGCTGCCTTGAGGAGGATCCTTCCCTCATCTCTCTGATCTGAAAGGCCAAGCATCCTCCTGCCTCCTACTCAGGATTTCTTTCTTTTTCTCTTTTTTTCCCCTTCTTTTATCATTTTAAAGGTTTTTGTCTGCCTTTTCAACGTAAAGTGGGTCATCTTCAACTGCAAGCTGTTAAGCTTTTGCAATCCAATTTTCAAGAAAATTAACCAGCTCTTCCTTACCCAGATCATATGGGAGCCCATGTAGCCTGAGGATTTCATCTTGGATCTAGTTCTCAAATATTTCTACATAGGTCTGTAAGATTTTATCTCCTTTCATTAGACTTGTCTATTCAGGCTTTTCCTCAGCTTTTAAAAGGTTCCAATTTTTGATTTTCCATCTTATTTGACACTTCTCAAGCTCTTGAGAAGCCCAAGCTATCTTTGACTCAATTGTTTTCCTTAAAATCTACAGGAAAAAATATCTTGGGAACACTTCTAACCATGCTTTGTTGCTAATTAGCTTGCTCTCAGAAGATGATTGTTGTCTCTTCCAGTATTGTGATGCTATAAAGTTTCAAAATGTTCATCTGTGTAATATTAATGTTTTAATATTTAAAGTCATATTTACTTAGCTCCGTATTTTGACAGATTTCTGTAAATTTCATTACTATGCAACAGGAAAAAACAAATCAACAAATGTGCCACTCTCTGGCCTGATGTCAGGAGCTTCCCAATGTTTCTGGATAAATATCTTTAAAATTACCTAATCTGTGAAAATTCAGAAAAGGAAGTTGCCTAAGCAGAGGGGAGAACTCCAGAGGATGCTGTTGAAAAAGAAAGTTCTGGTATTCTCCTGAAGATGTAAGTTTGTCAAGCTGGTACCAGTCACCCACAGAGGACATTTCTGCCTTGCCGCTCGCTCAGGTCAGAACAGCCAGGTTGGCTGAGAACGTCAGGAAGTGAAAAAGCCAAGCCAGGCTCTTGCTGTGCTGACGTTGAAAGTGGTGCCGGGGCAGTGTCCCTCTCTGAGCTCCCAGGGCCCCCCTGTGACAGCTCCATGCTCTCACGGCAGCCCAGAGGCACCAGAAAAACACTTTGTTGGTGGGGAGTCAGCAAAAGGATTGCCTTGAACGCGTTGCAAAGAATGGATCCCGGACCTGTGGAATTGGTCACTGCTCTCTGCAGGGATGGGGGTGGTTTGTGGTTTCAGAGATGGAACAGGGACTCCGCTAAGCACCACGAGCTGGGCATTGCACCAGCCCTCCTTGTCTCACTCCTGCAGCATGATTTGCACTCAAATTCTTAATTGAGTCCTGCAGGAATTAATTACATTTTTATTGGAAAGGAAGGAAATAGTAAGATCCAAAAAGCATTTGACAAACACATGAAATGCTGAAGAACTAGGGGAAAAAAATGTTTTAAAAAGGGGAAATAAGCTTCAATTTAGAAACAGTTTCACGTGGATTGAAAGTATTTGGAAACAGTCATCAGTGCCTTCAATTGCTCTTAAATAGTTATTTTAATATAGGTTAAAGTATTGCTAATTTTGTCTAAAGAAGGAAGGTATTACAGTTACATTTGGTGGAATGAAGTATATCAAGTTGCAATGAGGATCCTTCACACAATTTCTATTGTTTATTTTCTTCTCT
The DNA here is from genome assembly GCA_013397935.1 of Dasyornis broadbenti. Taxonomy (NCBI): domain Eukaryota; kingdom Metazoa; phylum Chordata; class Aves; order Passeriformes; family Dasyornithidae; genus Dasyornis; species Dasyornis broadbenti. The sequence goes on along the minus strand of VZRN01000634.1, from coordinate 2,362,195 downwards.
CCAGGATCAATTCATGCTGAAGGTATGCATTTGAACATTGGGTTAAATTCTGTCTTTTCGCCAATTTAATGTGATATTTTCTGGATAATGAATCTGATTGGATCTTTCTAAGCATTTAACCACAACATTTAAACATTGCCCACTGCTGGACCTGTGCTAGGGAGTTTTAGTGTCATTAGTTCTAGTTAGTTGAACTTTTTCCTCGGCAGCCTGCTGTGTCAGAGGATGATCAATAGTAAAACTACTCCAAAACTACTGTCTGGTGAAATAAAAGTGTCTAGAATGAGAATCAATGAGCTTCAAACAGAAGTAAATTTCCACAAAGTCCTCTTTAGTTACCGCTTCTCTATGCTGTTGCAAAAATTTAAAGACTATATAATTATTACATCAAGATCTCAGGTATTTCTATGTTTACTGTCCTTATATACCTGAATATTTGTGGGAAAAGATTTTGGCAGCTGAATTCTGAGGGAGTGATTAAATATTATTGTAGTGGAACTCCTGCAGATTCATCTATTTTGATTTATTTATGGGTTGTACATACTGGAAAGGTGCTAGAAATCCCCCTCTTTTTGTTTGGTATAAAATTGTAGTGAATAGCTGAGAGGTCAGGAGAGAAGTGAAGCACTTCAAGGACAAGTTTAAGGCACATCTTGATTTGTGTGGTGTCAGCTTCACAATGTGTAGAGCTACAGCTGGGGGCTGTCTGCTCTGGAGAGAAAATGTACTCACACTGTCAAAGCCTATGAACAAAACACGAGTGACACTGGGCAGCACAGAAGGTGCCAGACAAAAGAAAATCCAGTGAGCTCAGGAAATTACACAGGTGGTAGCTCTTTGTACTACTATAATGTGAAAATCTGATTAATTCCACAGCAGATAAGATGAAAAAGTTGATTCTTCCTACTGGGAGTCAATAGAAAAGTTCTGTCATCTGTCCTTGCTTGGCTTCTTCCACTGTCAGACAGTTTTGTGCTCTCTGGATATTCATCTTCAAGATTTTGGTTTTGGATTTTCCAGCACAGCTGCTTTTCAAAATAAACCAAACCCAAATCCTGCCATCCCTCAGACATCCCTTTAAAAATTAATGTGCTTTGGGTACAGAGGTTCTCGTCTCCCTACAGCTGAAGCATATTGCAGGAGCAAACCAAAGTACATCGGATGATTTTTAAATGGAACTTGGCTTTGCTAAGTATGTTAGTGCTGATGATGAAAATGAATCATGAATAGGATTAAGTGGGGGCAGTGCTCAGATGAGTGGCTGGTGCCTTTATTTATCCTGTGTTTTAGTGGGTCCAAAGGAACCATTTGGTGGCACAGGGATGGTCTCTCAAGCACCTGGGGATTTTCCTTACCCCACGAAAGGCTTGAACAGGCACCGTTTTGTGATAAAACCCAGCAACACAGACCTCCAACATCTGGAGCTGTAGCATAATCACCGTGCTGAGATCATTTGTTTTGTGTGCGTTGCGAGCTAAAATACGCGTTGGAAATCTCCCCATGTGTGTTGTGTGTCCATCAGCCCCAGCACAGAAAATCCTTTGGTCACCATGCAGTGAATCAGAAGAGCTGCTGCTCTGGGGTGTGCATCTTGGAACAGTTGTGGCCCTTTCCTGTCCCTCCACTGCCTCCAGTGCCTGCAGTTGTTAACAGAGGGCCTGGCAGGGTTTCCACCTCCTCAGCAGCAGCATCCCCATCCCTGTGTCTGGAACTCTTTCTCCGGTGGCACACGATAAAGGTGACCCTGCTGTGACGGGAGGGAGCTGCTGCTGGTTCGGGGTTTGGAGGGATTTTGCGTTCCTGTGGGAAGGGACACGGTGAAACTGCTGATCTGAGCCACCCAGGGGTCCTGAGAGGACACCAGGGGTTGATGTGAATTATGCAGCACACACTTCTAGACTAGATATGAAGAAAAAAGGGTAAAATGAAGAGAAGATAGAGTCCAACCTAGGCCCCTTAATGCTTAGCCTATTAGAATTCATGGAAATGTGAAAAGAAAAATCACCTCTTTTTGTCTACAGTAAATGCCAGCACCAAATGCAGTCTGCTAAACAGAAATCAGAGCTTCCAAAGGAAGAAAAATCACTAAAGATTTGACATTGAAAACCATAAAATTTATTGTGGGATGAACAAGAAAAAGCAAAACAATGTTTTGATGCTGTTGTGAGATGGTGTTGGGCAGTTCCAGTAAGTATGTATTTTGGCTGATACATCAGAAAGCTTTAATAGATAAGAATAAAGCAATCCAGTTATTATAACCCTGGAGGGCAGTTAAGAAAAGCAGATAGCAAAATGTATTGCTGATTTAGAAGGAAAAAGTCTGCAAGGGAGCCAGAACTTTGATCATGCAGGAATTTTATTCTGGAGATTTTGATTGTGATAACTATATTATTTAAAATATATTTTTGATGACAATACTGCATTGCTTAGTGAGAGAATTTGTGGAACAATCCATTGCAATTTGGGAGCTAATCCTGTGAAAAAGACAAGTCTCATAAATAAAGGAGCATGTAGGAACTAATGATAACAATATTATCTGAAAAGACACTTTAGAATAAATAAAGAAACAAAAGCTTGATTGTGAAGCAGCTGATGTTGAGGGAATATTAAAATGCACTAAGATTTTAAGTATCTATGTAATATATAGGGAATCATTTAATAGAGAAAATTGAAATGTTTAAGAAATTGTTAGCAGTAATGATATTGTAACTCAGTTTAATTAAACTGAATTAATAAAGCAAAAGAAAATTATTAACTGGTGAGCATAAAGAATAGTGCAAACAAAAGTAAGATTATTTCATCGTAATATCTGCAAGAATAAGCATGGTAAAATATTTAATTATAAGAAAAAAGACATGAAACTTAAGGTCATGAGAGAAGGGCAAAATTCTGAAGGGTCCTGAAATACAAAGAAAAAAAGTATTCAACTTTTATTCAATATTTTGCTAGATTTCATTTAATGGCAAATACTAAAAGTAAGCGATCCAGCGGAGAAAATCTGCTGAAGCGTTGAAAGCTGTTGGCTGAGTTAAATGGTCTTGTGTCTTCTACTGATCTGAAATAATGAAGTGAAGGAAATGGAGAGCAGTAGGATGAAGAGCCGGGCAGGAGGGAGAGACTTCAGCCTGCACCATCACAACACGAACCAGAGCTCTGCCCTTCGTGGGCCTGGCACCTGTTCTGGGGGAAGTGGGGTTTTCAATTCAGGCTTACTCTGAAGCTCCGTCATGAATGGGGCCATGGAATTTACGGCGTGGAAAGACTTCTCGTCAGCGTTCACAGCTTGCTCACTTTCGCACCCATCCCACTATTTTATTGAAGATACAGGCATTCCACTACCACACACCTACTCAAACGGGATAGAAGTTGGAAAAAGGCAATTTAAAATTTCATCTGTTTTGCCCCGACTTCACCACAGCAGTGTCCTCTCCCCAGGGCTTGGAGAGAGCCTGCATCGAAAAGCCTGGTTCAGGTGATTGAATTTCCTTACCCATGTGCACTCTAATGACAAAAAAATAATTGTTGTAGGCAATTAAATATCATTTGGACTTCTTACTGTGAGGGTATATATTTATTTCCTCAAAACTAATCCAATTTCTTAATTGTTGTGCCTACAGGATATTGCCTTTCTGCGGTAGCTTACAGGAAGGTGTGCCTTCCTGTTTTGCTGCTGATTGACAAGATGAGCTGTCACCATAGCAACCAAAGAAATTAATTTTATTTAAAAAGTCAGGTTGCCAGACTTTAAAACAGGAGATGGGAAACAAACAACTAAACTGTGACAAAACTAAACTTTCTGTCTCCTGAAATTTAGGCATGGGTAACAGCCCTGAGAGGATGGATCTGCATTTGAAGATGTTGAGGTACATTTAGTACATTCGAGCATCAAATTTAGACTCTAGTGGTGTAAACTAAGGCAGAGAAATGTTTTCTTGTGAAATCAGGGCCCTGCAAATATCTTTTCACAACTATTTTTCCACCTGTAGAAAGGGGAAAACTATCAGCAGTGTAATGGCAAGAGCGAGTCAAAGTAGCTCAGCAAACAGACCCAGGGAGTCAGGATGCTCTCACTGTATCCTCTGTTTCCTCTTTCCCATATCCCAGGACAAGCGCGAGTCTCCTGGTTTGTCCCTGTGGCCCAGGGGTGTCCCACACACTCAGGGTTACTTGGGGGAAGTGCTCAAGTTCCAGCAGGAAAGGCTGAGAGACCTCCTTCAAAACAGCTGGGAGCCTAATGCTACTCAAGGGAGACAGAGAATTGAGAACCATGGTGTTGGCATGAAGTAAAGGGAGAAAAAAAATCTGAAATTCAATATTTTAGTCTCAACTGTAGTAAGTGAAAACGTGTGTGCACCTTTCTGTCCCCGACTAGAAATTCTATTATGAAGCTGATAAAAACAATTTTCAGATGGGCTTCATCAAATTGGCACTAACAGGTAAAACCTGAGTAGACCTAACAAAAAAGGCTCTTTACAGACAAGGAGATTGGCTGAGTTTTGCATAGGGAAAGCTGCATCAATCCTATTCACGCACCATCGTTTTTGTCATCGCTGCTCAGCAGTTTTACCAGCAAATACCTAAAGCAGCAGCTTTTTAGAGGTGTGACTGCTTTGGCCTGTAAAAAGCTTCTCTGTGGCCATAGTGGACGTTGTGCCTGTTTGAGCTGGAAACCTTTCTGGTTTGTAAAGCACTTCAGCATCTGTGCTGTGATTCTATAAAAGCACATATTGCCCTGCTCTGGAGAAGGGAGTGCTCGTATCTGTTGGGCCATTTCCTTCATTAATCTAAAATTGCATTATTTAGGCTGGAAATGATTTGGTTTTAGTAAGAGGGGTTTCAATATTACAAAAACTGCTTTCAAGGTATCTTGGAGGGATTTTGAGTTCTCGCTTTAGGTTTCTGAAAATGCCAGCTGTTAAAGACAAAAGAAATTCACGCTTCAGGGTTCCAAGAGATTAATTGGGAAATGTGTCCTATGTATATCCTAAATTATCAACTGACATAAGGCAAATAATTAGAAACAAAATGTGTTACTTAGAAAAGTAGACATTTGTGTTATGTCTGTCTGCAGAACATTTCAATCACTGAGGCTGCCAGCGTTAACTACGGCAGCAATCAGGAATCTGAAGCAAAATCAAGATCCAATTGTATTCCATGCAGCATATGGGCCAATTATGTAATTATTCTTTAAAAAAATGTATCGTGGTAGAACTTTTCAAAGGGGAAAACACAGGTAGCTTTTTATGTGGCATTTTCTGTTTTCTTAATTGTGACTTTTCAGTGAGAAAGCTGATGCTGTGTAACCCCACTTAATGATTTACATCAGTTTGTTCTCCTTTTAACTGCGGCTTCAGACAAGGGGTTTCATTTTAATATTTCTTTTCTTTTTACTTTTACTGAAAACTTCTTTCTTTGCTTTGTTTTCCTGGGTTGAGTCTTAGTGAGGTTAAGAGCACTGCTAAGCCAGTTCCACAGCAGGAAAAAGAGCACAGCCTTTCCAGAAATAAGTGTAACAAGAATATTCAGGTGCTGAACTTCATAACCTTATCAGTCATGTTTTCACTTTGCCACAAAACACCATTATAACTGTTCTTAGCTATTGATTTGACCTTTGTTGTTTTTTAGGGTGGGTTCTTTTTCTTTTCCAACTGTCAATAAATCAGCCCTTTAAACACAATGAAAATTCAAAACTCGAGTTTGTCTTATAACTTAGCAAGGCAGTCTGAGAAGCAGATGGTTGTAACCTTTATATATCTTGATTACAAGAAATTGTGATGCATATGTCTGAGTTTAGAAATGGAATACAAATTTATCTGATGTCATTGTATGCAGAGCTGTGAAAGCTGAAACTTCTTACTGTATATTTAATGTTTGTTTCAAATTTTTGTGTGCATCAGCTTTGTTATAATTAAATTCCCATATGTTCATTAGAAAAACAAACAAATTTTGTTCTATAAATGGGACTTAGGCAGCATTAGAAGCAGTGATAGCATAGGGAATGTTCCAAGGCTGGAAACAGGAGTTCTGCCTTTTCCAGCTGCAAATCTGAATCAATTCAGACATTTGATTAATAATGACAAGATGTTGACATTTCAGCATAGTTCAGTTCCTGTGATACAGCAACAAATTTCACAGAGGCAAGTTTCGTGCTCCAGCAAGCCTGTGGACAGTAGTGTTCTCACATTTCTTTTAAATTTGTAACCCAAAAGAAATAACAAATATATAATGGAAAAAAGGAAAAGTAAAATACTGAAATCATAGCAGAGCCTTTCTATCTGCGTTCTATGATTTTCTTTGTCTACCCTTCAACTGAACTGATCAAATCGTGTTGCTGTCAGCCCACTTGTGTAAGTATGGCTGCACAAAATGAGCTGCTGTGGCCACGAAGATTAGATTTTGAATTTGAGGAGCAAAAGGCACTAAGGTATTTTTAATGTTATCATAAAGGATTTCTACTAAAATATGGCAACAGAAAGCAGAAATAAGTTTAGACCAAGAGTCAGGTTACCTGTAATAATTAAGTGTATTCACTCAAAAAGTTAAAGGTGAATGAACCCTTAACTCCATTTACCTCTTGCCCTGGATTTGGCTTGCTTTTATATTAAACAAAAAGGGTGAAAGAGAGAAGAAAGGAATTTTTCTTTCTTTTTTCAAGGAAACAAAGGAGAGAAAGGGATGATCCTTAGAAAAATCTCTTGCACCAAAAGCAGGAAGGATTATTTTCCTGACGTCCTGTCCCCTGCCCAAGCCACTCTCCAAACTGGTTATGGTCCCAACTACATCTTTGTCCAACCACTGAGAATGGAATCGCAGAGATGGGCTAATTCCTATGCTGGGTTTGGATCCCACCCTGAATTTCCGGCTCCCGGCTGTGGGGATGAAGCGGTGTGAGCCCAGAACAGTTTCAGGATCAGCAATGTCAGTGTGCACAGCAGGCTGCAGGGAGATCCAGGCAGGTTTTGTGCGGCAGCAGAGCAAGGAGCCAGACTTGCCTCAAGCGTCGCTGCCAAAACGGATGGACAACTGCTGCCCCTGCTGCTGCTGCCGCTGGGGACAGGACCAGGGAGTGTGGAGAGGGAGAATCCGGGGGCATATGTCCCAGTCCTGCAGCAGCCATCACCTCTGACAACACAAAAATACAGAAAACACGTCTTGCTGGAGTGGTTTTCTGCTGGCCTTTCTAGACCATTCCTTTCTCTCTCTCCCTCCTTATCCTCTCCCTCAAAACATCTGGAGAAGAGAGTCCTGCCAGGCCAGCCAAGGGGCTGCCCAGGTGGGTGGATTATTGCTGCTAGAGTGGGCACTGAGTGTCCTGGGCTCTCAGCTTACACTGGAATAATGTCCAGTGACTTATTCACTGATGCAATTTCACTGTTTGTCAAGCAGCTCTGAACTGCGAGTCTTTATGAACAGTTGGTTTCAAAACAAATAGTAAAACTTGCCACAAATAATTCATAATAAGTGCTTTTCCAGCTTTCATTGCATCTGTGGCTTGCATTGCAAAAGCACCTAGAGGCCTAAATTGACATTAAGACAATCAGTATGCTAAAGGCCACGTGTATAGACAGTAAAATGAAATCTTTATATGAAGAATGTCTCCACAAACAATACTTAGGGCCAAAAAGCGTCATCACATTTGGTGTTTTGCTGTTGCATTCGTGTCCCACAGGATTTGGTGTGTTGTGACTCAGGACCCTCTGGGCAGGAGAGTTCCACAGATTTATCCCGTCAAGAAGGATATTTTCAGGTGTTATCTCATGCACCACAAGGAATTAAAACAAGACTTTTGTCAGCGTCATATCAGCATAGTTTTTTTAAACTCTGAATTCTTTGAGTGAAATGCGCTTTACAGTCCGGTGGTGCTTGAGGAGTCTCTGATGCAGAAATTGACTGGCGAGGTATAAGAGTTTACATTTCTTCACAAATAATGCCACTGACTATGAGAACTGTGTGTAGCCAAGAAAAAGCACTGTCTACTCTCTGCGGCAGTTTTGGCACATAGTTTTTGGACTGCCCTGCATACAATTTGTGATATTTTTCCTTTTATTGCACTGCTCGGATGGATGATGCATCAGCCATCAACAGTCTGTTTATGAAAGCGGGAACACTCTGGGAATTGTCAGGATTGTCTTCTGCATATCAGTGAATAATAATGAACGTTTGCCATTCAGTAGAACTGCTGTGGTCTGCAGAAGAGACTGCTTTATACATTTTTTCCTCTTAAAAAGTATTTTGAGGTATTTTTTTGGGTTTTTTTTCTTTTAAATAGCAATTCCTGGATAGATATGAGGGAAGTGTTTGTGAGCTTTTGTGTGGAGAAATGCTTATCAAAGTATAAGAGGTGCTATTGCTTATGCACATCTAAAAAGCATGTGAAATATCACCACATTCTGGAAGTGTAAAATGCTAACAGGTCTTCATGTTTCAGGACATAAAACTCCATCCAATAACTCTTTTTATTCACAAATGGCTTGATGATATGGGTTTTTTTTCTTTGCCTGCTTAGGTACATGCTACTATATTTTCTTTAAATGTATTCCCAGGTTCATAATTTTTGCGTGATAGAATTTAAGAGGAATATTTAAAAGGCAGTAGCAGGAGCTATATATAAATGTTGAAATTATGAGAAACATTTGCAAAATGTTTCGCAGCTTTCTGATAGTGTTGAAGTAGGCTCTTCTTGCAGCTGTGGCGTGTGTTATTTTAAAACATCTCTGCTGCCCATTAGCTGTTTGTGGATTGTGCTGTGATGAGATGTTGCTGTGCTTCCAGAGAAGATGGAGCAGCGTCTTGATTCTCGTGATTTGAGCAATCCCTAAGCATCTCCATTAAACCTGGTGAAAAGTTCATTGAGTTTGTATCTGGGGCAGCATAGCACGAAGTGATGTCAAGGCTCTGCAGTTTGGTTGTGTTCGGAGTGGCCAGGAGCATCCATCCCTGCTGACTCTGGCACACGTCGTTGCAGGGTGGGAGGCACGAGGCAAGGTAAGACCCCAGCAACGCCTGCTCCCCTCCCGTGCTCTGGGGAAAGTCTTCTGCCAGCAGCTCGGGATTGCCGCTGTCCAGCCGGCACTCACACGGCGATTCCCTCGCAGTGTCTGCAGTTGGCTTTGCTGATGGGACGTTACCTGTGTGAGCACTGATGGTGTGGGGGCTGCGGGAGGCACACGCTAAATGAGAACGGGAGCAGACAGAGTCCTGTGGCTACAAATAGTTACCACAGCCTTTCAGAGGGAATGCTTGCACCGAGTAATACAAGAACGCGATGGTAATTTCTGCCTACAAGGGAACTCTGGCAAACACACCGGCAGATTTTGGTTTTTTTTTTCTTTTGCATACATTTTCTAGACTGCTAATAACTCTTCAGCTTTTCTATGGTAGTAGCATTTTCAGAAGGGATATTTTTTCCCCCATCAATTAGGTTTGTTTTCTTTGTATAAGAAGAACAGCAAAACTAATTTGGTCAATTTATTGCCAGACCACTGACAAATGAGTTGTCAATTGGGCTCTAAGTAGGCTTCAATGGCTCATATGTATTCTCCTCCTTTGTCATTATGAGGGATGTTCCCTTTGATGTTTTGTTGTTCCTGCCATAATCAGGCAGAGATTAAAATCACTACTGTAAGACTGGGCGAGTTGAGTCCCCATCATGGTATGGAAAATAGCAGAAAAATAATTTCAAATGGTCATTCCATCACGTTTTGGAAAATTCTTTTTTACAAAACTTAAGCTATTGACCTGTTTACCGAGATTGCTTTAAATGTATAAGTGTACAGCATCTGTAGCAAAACAATTTTTTTCCTGTCAATTAGATGAAGCTCTTTTGGAGGGGAAAGTCAACATATCACCAAAGATTTTATTGCACTTGGAAATCACTTAGCTTCAAGGTTTCTTGTATAAAAATGTCACTTATTTATGGATTATTTTCATATGTCATGGTAAAGTGGGCAGAAATAGCTGCGGTTCATTTCTGTGCTCAGCCAGAGAAGTTTGAAAGATCATGCAAGAGCTTTGGAGTTTACCTTTGTTATATTCTATAGTTCGGAAGCTAAAAGAAGAGTATTTTTACAATGCATTTTTAACAAAGAAAACTACCAGAATGCTCAGTGTCTGAAAATCTTTTTTTATGCTGACCGTTTTCCAAGGTATTGCAAGTTCTAATAAACATAAGCATAGTGAGTGAAATTACTTTAGGTCAGCCATGGGCCAAGCACGTGAAAGCAGCAAAACCAGAGCAAAGCATGAGGAAGGTCAGTGTTTTGTTCACCCTGTTTTTCAGGATGCCTGAAGATGTGTCCAGGCAGTTCAGAAAACAGCCTGGATTTTGCTTGACTGCCCTGAACACCACCTTAATTTATACCTTCAAGAGCTGTCCTGCTTCCTGATTTTGTGAAGAGGAATTCCTTGGTACGGCCTGAACACTTGCCCTTGTACCTGCAAAGAAAGGCTGGGCACTGTCCCTGGCTGAGTGTCCTTCACCCTGCTGTGCTCCCAGAGGCAGCAGCTGTGGGACTGCACCCTCCAGGTGCAGCAATTCTTACAGCTGCATCTCCAGCTATTCTTACCGTCCTACCTAAGCCCTCAACAGATCTGTGTGTGAAAAGCATTTGCAGGATCCTTTGGTGCGAGGGTCTTCGTGGCACAAGGACTGTCACAATGTTCTGGCTCGTGGCAAGCTGTCACCAGTGCTATCCATTACCGCTGTAAATCAGGTGCTACTTCAGAAGTTTAATAAGCTAATTTTGTTTTTAGTGACTCAACCTTTCCTTGAGTAACACTCTGTCATGACCAAGTTTGTCATTTATTTTTAATTATTATGCTCTGTTCTGTTCTTAATAAAAGTACCATCAAAGTTTTGTCCTTTTTTTTTTCCTTTCAGATTGTTAAAATATGTTAGGCCTAAGCAATTAGTCCACTGCCAATTCAGAGAGCAGTGAGATGGAGATGTAGGATTTTCATAACAATTTATGGGACTCCATTTTATTGGTATTTCTACTTAACCATGAAAATTACTTTAGCTGTTCCCCTTGGATTTCTCTCCATATTTTTGCTATACTAAAGGAAAGATGTACAGCTTCTTTTCAGTGCTCTCTGTGACATTCCCCAGTGGGAGGGAAAACGCTGGCAGTTATTTCAAACAGGAATCATGGCTGAGGTCTGCAAAAGAGGCTCAGTGCCTCTGATACAGATGAAAAAATATTTTGGTGCCTCTTACCAATCAGAAGCTATATAAAAGGAGAAATAATCATTTTATTTTTTCCTTCTGTGATTCTGTGTCTAAACTGCCATGATACAGTATATGTGGTTACTATAAGCATGTGCTTACAGCTCTGTGCTGCTCCTAATACTGATTCAGGTTTCAGCCTCGCACCCATGGCATGGAGCTTGTTCCCATTTCACTCTTCCCTGGAGTGAACTTGTTCAAAAAGTTGTGCTCTGAGCTCCTGGTGCTCATTCCCTTGACCTTTAAACCCTACTTTAACAGCTAACAAGCTTTTGTGCAGCAGGGCTTGACGGTTTTCCAGATGAATATTTTAAAGATTAGGAGTTTTCCAGAATATTTGAAATATTAAGAATTTTGGAGGGGGTTTCCAAGTAGCTTTTTTCAGACTGACTTCTTCGTGAATATTATGGAAAAGAAAAACAACCCAGAACACCAAACCAGATATTAGAACTGTATCTATATTATAACTATCTATAACTGTATCGAGTAGTTACTTTTCAGAATCTGTTCTCTTGCAATGCCTCTTACTCTCTGTTCAGTTTAATGTAGTTTAGCCATCGTGTGAACTGTTTCATAATAATTTAGGTAGGAATCTGTAGGGACCCAGTTAAGGTGCCATTATGACAGCAGATTAGAATGGGGAAAATACATAAGGGCACAAGTCCATGGAGAATTCATTAGGATGCTAATTTGATTCCTCTGTGATTATAGCAGTGAGATTTCAGTGTGAGCCTTTAGAGAACTTTGATGATGTGGAAATGAAAAGGTGTCAATGTGCATTACACTGGAATTGCAAAAGAAATCAGACACTAAGGAAATATCATAAAAAGAAAATGGTAGCTAAGTTTTAATGCAAACTGGCGAGTTTCTTAGTATTCCTTCCATTTAATCTCCTCGTGTTTCTGTTTGTGACAATCAGTGCATAGATTGCTTGCTGGGCTTCCCTCTGCCAATATAAGAGCTCCCATGGAAGTCCTACTTTATTTTGGTTCAGGTTGGGTTTCAGGTGTGAAACTAAAGAGTTTTAGCTGGTTTTTTAGGTATACAGTTTCTAAGTTCCTACTTGACTGGTTGTGATGACCTAGAGTCATGCAAGCAGCTTGAGAAACAGTGTTTAAGTTGAAGTGGAAAAAGGTTTTCTGAGGTTTTTTCTGTACTCGTGTTCTATAAATTAAGATTGTAGGTGGACCCAGATCTTCAGAGACTTATTTGCATCTATGGTTTCATGAAGTAGGAGCTGTGTTTTGTGTAGTAGGATTTTCAGTTCTCCAAAGAGTTTTGTGCCACTAATTCCTCACAATTCAGAGGAACTGCCACTGTTCCTCACTAATTCCTCCATGAAAATGAGCCAACTACCTTAATTTCTTATAGGTATGAAATCTGTATTTTTTCCATGTAGCGACTACTGTTGCTGATAAATGGAACAGGATTATGGCAAAATGTTCTGTAAACTGAGATTATGTCATATGACAGGAGCCTGGGTGGAGCGGCTCTGTTAACTCTGGTTTTGCTGTTCATCACCTGCTATTGTTGTTCATTTATCTGTTCCTTGCAATGGTAGACTTGATGTTGGCCAAGCTGAAACAAAACCTTCTTGGGCCTGGCTTCCAAAACCAGCAACACTTTAACAACCTTGGAATGATTTGCATTTAACCCTTCACGCTGATGAGTTGGGTGCTTTTGTCTTTGATCGGCGTCTGATGGTTCCCCATGCGCAGGGGAGATCTCCCAGTGCTGGTGCCTCCTTTTGCAGATGCGGGATGGTGTGGGCTCTGTGCAGGACAGGCTCTTGCCATGCATGAGTACCGTGACATACAGGACCGTTTCTAATCCTCAACAGACCAGAGTGGAGCAGGAAGGAAATGGCAAATCACAGACAGATTTGTTTCCTAAATTTAACAACTACTGTGACTGCGCAAGGGTGCTCCTTGGGGAAAGACACATTTTCTTTGCAAGATAACTTCTGTTAGATGAATTCACTGACTGATATATAACAGATGTATTTATATGTAATAAATCAAGGTTATATTAATAATATCTCTAATAGATTGATCAAACTGAATTCACTGTAACTGAATTCAGTCAAAGCAAAGTTATTTTTAGAAATGAGGTTGACCAGAAATGGTGGATGCTTGCAAGTAGAAAATAGATTAAGGTCATCTTAAGCTGTAAAATAAACAACTGGCTCTTTTGTGTCTTGGCTTGATCTAAAATATGTTATCAGGCATTGCCAAAACACAGAGATACTCCAAAGGAAAGCAGTGTCTTTCTTGATGTAAAACCTTTCTTGCAAGGCACTGTCAGCTGAGACAAAGAGAAATACAGCCCAATTAATTCCTAAGAGTACCTCTGCTGGCCTAAGATTCAATTCTTGAAACTCAGAACATTTAATGCACCTCTAAAGCACCGCTCTGGTCCTGCCTGGCTTGCGGAAGTGACAGCAAATTTAGGAAAACTGAGTTTAAAATCGGTTGCTCTGACTGAGATCAGTTTCAGCTCTGTGAGTCCCAGGTGTGTGCAGAGGTGCTTCTCACCTGGACACACAGATGTTACAGATGTGTGTGTGAACCTCCAGCAGATAACTCTCACTGCCCCAATATTGAAATGGAAGTTGGGGCTGTGCCTTATGGGCGCTGACATTTCTGTACCCAGCTTTATTGTAAAAAGAAGTTGTTATCTTGGTCTAGAAATGGAATATTAGGCTTTAACACCTTTCTCCCCAGTTGCAACAATTCTTGCCTAATAACATGTATTGAGTTCAAACCTTGTGGAAAAAAAATGAGCCTGTAATTTGTGTTGTAGACAAAAGTTTAGATCGGTTTAATCACTTTTTACACTATTTCACAGTTCTTCATTTCATACACTTGTGTAGCTACTTAATAAAAATACATAATGCATGACTCTGTGCTATAAACTGTTAATTTATAATAATTTTATGTCATCTACTGTAATTATGGCACTGTGCAATCTGTACTAGTTGACAATATTTTGGCAGAAGCATCTACTGTAATATTTACAAGGCATTGCTGGCTCAGTTTAGTTTTCATTGTGCTCCCAGTTGTTCTCCTGAGTTATTTGGATACCAGTATATAAAAATGTCTGTTGTTTGCTTTGCATCTTGACTAGTTAATCAAAAACATTTTAATATTACGGAGCTTTTCAAGAGAGAAATTATTCTCCAAAAAAATCCATTATGCACAAACAGAGAAAGTAATGAAGTTCTGCTGGTCCTGAAGTAATTTCACACCATTTAAAGCTAAACTCCATTGTTTAATCATTTCTAATCATTTGTTTATAAATTCCAGTCTGTCTCAACCTAAGTCTGTGAAAATTTTTTGCTTAATTTTTATTTTCATTATCCACTGGATAACTGGTGCAATTCCCAGACCTCTGCAGAAGTCATAGTTTGGGTGGCTGGGCTAGCATGCCTTGGGAACATTAATTGCAGTCATCGATTTCTAGAAGAGCTCAGTGCGTTTGGAGCTCTCTGGAAATTGTACACTTACTACTGTAGCAGGTATTTTGTTATCCAAATGGAAGCTGCTGCTGCTGCTGCTGCTGCTGCTGCTGCTGCTGCTGCTGCTGCTGCTGCTGCTGCTGCTGCTGCTGCTGAACACATCTTGAAACAGATCCCTTATTTTTGTAGTTAGTAGGAGCTTTGGCTTCTCCCAAATTCAGATCAGTCCACGGAGGAGGAGGAGGTGATTACCATTTAATTTATATAACTTTCACACGTGCGTTTTGTCCATGTGTCACTAAATATACCGTGATGAAGCATTCAGATCTTTGTTTTGGGAGAAGGGTGGGCTCTGTGGCACACGAAACTCGCACATAAATACCTGGGAGAAAATGATTTTGCAGTTTGTTCTTATTTCTTAATTGCAGATCATTTCAGTTACAGATAGCGAATTGTGTGGATGTTTATCATTCTGGATGGCAGATGGGTGAGTTTACATTTGCATTTTGATTTGGATCAGGAGTGCATATTTGAAGTAAATATCCTGATTGCCTCCAGGTGATGAAGCTTTCACATGCACGAGGGCGCAATCCTGGAACATGCCAAAGGGTTATTTGTGGATGAGGAGATGCATTCCAGGAGAGCATCCACCTGCCAATGGGACACTGCAGAGGTGTTGGAGCAGCCCGAGCCGAGGAGGAGATAGAAAACAAAGACCTTTCCCTCTTTGTTGGGATTAGTTACTGCGGGCCGCTTTAGAAAGGACTGAGATGTCCATCGGGTTGCAGTCAGACCCGAAAGAACATTAAATATGTGATAAAATGGTTAGTATTGCGAATCGTTTCTGCATTTGTGGTGTAAATTGTGGAGATGAAGAAACCAGTGCCGTTTCCCTGCCTGCACCCTGAGTTTGAAGCTGCACCCTGCATTCCCCTCCTGCAGGGGCATTGCCAGGGAGGAGCTGCTGCATCAAACATTCACATTCGTGGGTAATCCCGGAGCCCTGGGTCAGAAATTGGGGGAAACTGAAAAACCAATTTCAACAGCTGCCTGTGGCCATGAGTGTCCAGCTGAGCCCAGGAACTGAGCTGGGGGCATCAGGAGGCAGAACTGTAAAAGTGGGCATTTGCTCTGTAGCATGCACAGCAAAGTCACTTGAGAATAATAAGTTGTAGTTTGGGCATTTTGATAAGGGAAAGCTCAGGTTGGTTGGGGTTGTAGGTTTTGTTTAGACTGTAAATGTTTCTTTAAGGGATTTTTCTCCTGTCATTTCTGATTTATATTTTAAAGGATAATAAATTTTCAGTTATAATTTAAATTATTTTTGTTTATGAATGTTATTTGCTGTTCCAATCATTATATAAATATTTTTATGCCCTGGAGAGATGTCTTTAGCAAATCAACAAACTTGTGATCTATACTAATTGAATTATGAATCATTTCAAAACCAACTGCAACAAAAAAATGCGGTACTGTTGTCCTTTTATTTTTTTTTTTTTTTTTTTTTTGTGTACTGTTTTAATTTCAATTCCTTTAATTCATTTTATAAGTTTCTATTATCCAGAGATAGGGCTGGATCCAACACTAATGGATTATTTGCTCTGCCAGTTCAAAGTGTTGTACATGAGAGACAGTCAGAAATCTGACACAATGCTAAATTCAAGAATGAACAAAAAAGTTTGCTCCTGCATCAACAATGAAGATGAAAATATTAGATAACTTATTCTGTGCACAAAAAGAAAGATTTATCTGTATGTAGGAAGACTTCAGCAGTTACTGATTCTGAGGATGGTTCCATTCATTTATTCCCTCCCTAATGTTTTATTTGTGATCACAGGAGTCATCTAGTGCAATTAGTGATTATGAAAACTGCCAGCATGCAATTACTCAGAATAATAAAAATATTCAAAACAAGAGCCAGAAGAATATGCAGCAAACACAAGAAATTTGAGGTCAAACTGGAAAAGGTCTTTTTCATTCTCTTAACAAAAAATCCAGAGAAACTATGAATAAATTTGTCATTTGCCCTGAGATAATAAAGCACTGTATTTGAAGGTCCCACATCTGGGCTTTTGTTGTGCTGAAGGGAAGTATACTCCAAAGGTACAGACTTTTCCCCAGGAAGATCCTGTTGCCATTTCTGACTTGAATTATTTTATGCCAGCTATTATTGCAATGCAAAACTGCTTCCTCCTATCAACAATTAAATATTCCATTGGAATCTGGAAAAAGCATTTGGAAGCTTTTAATTTCCTTTGACGGAGGTCATAATAGGAAGAGTAAAAACCTGTGTTATTGTGAACTGGGTTTTGTTTATAGTTTCAGGCATTTTAAGTAATTTTGGGGCAGGCTTTGGTTCTCTGCAATTGCATTTGGATTCTGACTTTAGCCCCTGATTCTGCTGCAGGGCTCCATAGCTCGTCTTGCAGCATCTTTTGGAGGTGTTTGATTTTCCTCAGGGTTGCCACAGCTGAGGTGAGCCTGGTGGTTGTTTCATTGCCACATCTCTATTTTGCACCTGTGTAGGACAGTCCCCATGTTATTGCTGTGCTTTTGGTGTTTGGGCATCAGCAAAGAAGGGAGCACATGGCAACAGAGTGGTTCCACGCACAGTTCAAGGTGTTTTTTAGGAAATGGCTTAGACGCTGAGGCAAAACATGATTTGCTTTTAAGGTGTTCCAGACCTTACAGGAGGAAGTGATTTTACAATACAAATTCCTCTCAACGTGTCTGGACACAGAGGTCACCCCCTGACCCAGAGATGCAAATTCACGGCTGTTTCTAACACAGAACAGCCCTTTTTAATGACTCTGGGCTTGGTGTTTGAAACCGATTTTTTATGGGGAATGCGATGCCTGTTCAACGTTTCATACCTCTGAAATTTTCTACTCTCCAAGCCCACTAAAACATCAGTTTATTGCAGAATTGATCAGTGTTGGATTGTCTTTTTGTCTTCAGTGTTTGATGATGTCACACACAATAAGCAGCATCAACTGACCCCATTCTGCTCATCTCCTTAAAATATTAAGCCAGTTTCAGGATCAAGCCCTAATAATTGATGTTTTCAAACTTGCTGTCATCATATCCTCTTTTCCCAGACAATAATGACACCCGAAGTCGAAACACAGAGTTCACAGACCTCTGCCCTACAAGTGCCCAAATTTGCTACTGGGTTAATTATAGCTGAGAAGAATTCAGCAAAGACCAAAAACTGGTGAGCTTGGATGCTTGTCTCAGCAAATAATATTTACTGCAAACTATTAACGAGTCTTGTACCAAAAGAGAACTGTGTTTTTGAATGTTGTCTGCCTGAAATTAATGTTGATGCAAGTCTCCTGACACTATTAAGGTGTTTAAAATAATACATTTCTTTCATGTAAAACAGCTTCATTGATTTCAGAGGTTTATACTCAATACAAAACCACTTATGTTGTCATTTGCTAATTAATAATTTAAAAAACAGGTTTTTTGTTGAGTTTAGATTTGCATGGTTAATAATGAATTTAACGCCATAATTGACGGGCGTTCTATTTGTGCCCTTCTATCAAAAGGAATTCTTTCGACTATGGCCTAATATAGCACCTCTACTTCCAGTTAGCACTGAAAATTCTCTTTCTTCCGTGTAAGAACCGACATTCTTTAATTCTTGTTTCAGTCAAGAAATGCAAAAATGATACATTAGAAAAGAAACCATAATACTAGCATAAATACAAATCTCTCACAAAACTTCAAAATGAACGTTGCAGTACATTTTGAGATAGGAAAATACTGAATATGAGGAGGGACTAAAGGCGAAGCCAGCTCTTTTGAATCTTAATCAAGTGAAATGCAGAATTACCAACTGCAAATAATAATAAGATCGGTGTGTTAATTTTTTTACAGAAATTTGTTTAAAATTTGTGTGTTACTTGTTGTAGAGTTAAAACTTCTCTAACTTTCTTTTACGGCGGGGAAAGAAGCGATTACTTAACAAAAAATCGTAAAACAGCAAAAGTCCAGAGGCTGAGGCTTAAAAAGTGTTGGTGTTATTTCACGAGCAAAACCAGAAGATTATGCTGAAAGTCAATAGGGTACAGTATCCTTTAGCGGATGTTTTTTCCTGTCTAGGTGTAGTTTTGAGAGAGTTCTTCACAATAAAAATGAAATTATTGCATTAGAACAGGTGAGTTGTATTTTCCTATTCAACAACTGATAGCAGCAATGTACCCTGCACCTGTATCTTTCCTTATAGGCACGAGGGTGATGTTCAGATGATAAACTCCCAGGCACTCTGACTGTTCAGAAGTGGTTACAGATGCAGCCTGAATATCCTCCTGCCGATCACCAGGCACGAGGTGCTCATCCCATGAGAGTGCTTTGGGAGGCTTCATCAGTCATTACCGATGAAGGTGGCAGGACAGAGAAATGGAAAGGATGAACCTGTGAGAATTTCACCTTTCTCATGTGAGCAAAGAGATGCACATTTGGCAAGCCCATTCCCCAAAGCTGTTCTGTTTTCCTCCCTCTACCTTCTAGTGTGCCAATAAGATGAGCATTTAAATTGCTACACTTTTTAATTACTAATGAATTAGTCTCATTTGTCAGATGTCTGAAAATGTGAACACAATTTTTTTTTTTGCTAAGTCCCTTTGCCTGTGTGAATAAACAGCTAAGTGGTCTTTACCTCCCAAGGGGAGTGCAGTCAGGAAAAGGTGGAATTAGGCAATTAACAAAAGAAGTGAAAGCAGTGAAATAAGAAAAGAGGCTTCTGAAAAAGTTGGTGTTATTCTGAACTCCCCACAGCCATTCTGTGGGGTTCCACTTAATTGAGATGAATAACGTGGTTTCATAGGGAGACCAGTGGAAGGTGCCTGTTTAAAGTTTGTAACTAATTAATAGTTTCTCAAGGATGCTCAGCAGCGGGGAAGTGGGAGTGCTGCTCGCGCTATTACTGCGGTGTCTGTGACTCTGCTCTGACTTTGCACAGGAAGAACAAAACATCACTGCTAACACACGTTTGTCCATCTGTCAGGGAGGGAGGGGGTCAGTTGCTGCTATCATCATGTACTTTCCATTTCCTAAATGCTGTCACAATTCCAAGAAAGTTGTCACCTTTCAGACCATTAGAATAAGAGAACAAATGTGTAGGTTTAATAGTTGTTATTTTCATCTTGGCATCAAACAAGAATAACAATAATGTTTCTCAGTATTTAAATATTCATTCCTCCTGTGATTCACTGCAATGGACTTATTGCTAGAAACTTGCAGTCATTTGTGACCGTGAGCTGCCCTCCTGGAGCATGTGACACATCTGTGGCCATTTCATCCTACCTGGATCTCAAAGATCTCTACCTGGGCCTTGCTAGAATGGTCTCATCGGATAGCAGTCCTCTTGTTGAGACTGACTTTTGAATCCCTCTTGCAGCAAACAGCTTTCTGAACATTTGGAGCTTGCTTTTCTGAAGGAGGTCTTCAGAGCAGGCAGGACGTGAACTGAACAAGCAAGAGATTGTGACAGTCACCGAGTCCTGGGTGACACCTGCAGAGCACTTGGGTCCTTTGCTGCTCCCAGCACCTCACACGTTTTTCTGGAGGGCTGGGTTTCTTCCTTCCAAGCCATCATGTCAGCGGATTTGCTTGCATGAGCAAAAACTTGTAGCTTGCCCTTTCAGGACTGTGCCAAGGTTTGTCCATTCTCCGTGTTGTCCCCCCGGGGTCAGAGTACAGCTACGGCTTCGTTCCTCCCTCACCAGCTGGGGTGAAAGCCTTCTGTTCCCAGCGAGGAGCTGCTGTGGGCTTTGGAGGTGTTAAACATTCAAAACTACAGAAGAACGACCTTAGATGGATGTAGGGAATTGTAATATCATGGGTAGTCTGAATGAGAGCAACAAAATGCGTGGATTTCACTTTGCTGGAAGTCTTTTTTGTTACCAAATGAGGTGCTAAGTTTCAAGGAAACAATTGTTGCTATCTTGCTGAGTGTTTATAGCTCTTTTTATTATATACGCTTCCTTCGGTATCTCTTATTGTTCTGCTGGATGTTGTTTTTCCTTCTCCCCAGCTATGGGCCCCTGGTGTATTTTTCCAGAGGAAGTCAGATAGATATATACCAATAAGTATTTGCCATACAGCTATTCAGTACCTTATTTTTCTTGATGGCATGTTTGTTTTCTAAGCTTTTTTCTTTACTACCACTTTTCTCTGCTTTCCAGACTCAAGTAGACTTTCTGGATGTCATAGTTACTTCAAAAATATTTGGTAAACAAGTTATTTATCACTAGGAGAAGCAACAAACTTAATCCAGGTTATCCTCTGTGCTCCTTGAGAATACATGCCTGCTTAATCCTGTGGAGAAGTAAATACTGTCTTGAACAAAACATCTCTATGCTGTGAGATTGCTTGATTTTTATTTATTTTAATTTTTGTCCAGAGAGGAAGAGAGATTTTTGCTTTAACAGCTGTATGAAGAGCTGAATCAATACAAGATCAGACCTCAGAGGCCGTTTTCCTCGTGTTGAGCTATTGGATAAGCCGGTATCACTCCATACCTCAGTGTACAAGCTGCCTTCCTGCCCTGCTTTCCATGGCAACCTGTGGCTGTACCAGAGCATAAAGTCATCCCAGGAATTGTGTCACAATCAGGGGGTGCACAGAGCATAGCAGTCAGCTCAGGAAATGGTCCTTTTCATGGACATTTGATTTTGGTTCAGTCACATGGCTGTGTTCACTGCACCTCTGAAATTTGGTGCTAAACAAGTGTGAGTGCGTTAAGCTGCGCCTTCTTCCCGGCTTTCCTACAGGTTTCCATTTCCTCAGTTTTAAACTGAGAGTGGAAATTGCCAGGAGCAGCCACGCATCCTGAGTGCTCCCATAGCCCATGGCAGCTGAAGGGTGAGAGGGACCCAACAGCCAAGAGAAAAGGGAAATTGAGGGGCAGTGCAAAGCGGCCCGGCAGCGCATCACAAGGGACACCATGGCCAGGCGTGGGGCCACTAAAACAGAGACATTGCAGAGCCATGAAAGGCACAGGCAGCAGGTTCCCTTAGAGCAGGGCTGTTCTGTTTGTTCCATAAGGTTGCAGGGCTACGTGGCTCAGCTTTTGTGTCAGTATGGAGGCTCTACCTTTCATAAACTCATGCAAACACACAGCATTTTAGTGTCACTTTTTAGAACCAACTTGATGCAAAGGTGTTTGACTCTTCTGTTACTATCATTTTATATGTTGATGTTAAATCATAGAGATGAGTTGATTTTCTGGAAAGTGCTAGGCATATCTTTTGTTTTTTCTTGGCATTTCTGATCTTCTTCGATTTTGAGCTCTTGTAATGAGCTCAAACACTGTAACTCAAATTCCCTTGAAGTTTTTGTAAAACCTGCAGAGTTCAATCTCTTTGAAATATGACAAGAAAATTCACTTTTCTAGTTCTTACTGTTGTTCCTGCCTTTACTTTATATGATGAATCTTGGTTATTGTGAAGAGCAAGGATGAGTCATCTGGGTTAAGTTTTTTATTTGGGAAAGTCATAGCCAAAATGTTGATAGTCACTGCAAAGCAATTAGCAAGCCTAGTTGCTATTTAATGGCTTTTGTAAAGCCAAACAAAGTTCTTATTTGTTTTCTTGTTTTTTATCTCCTAAGCAGAGGAAGTTTCTGCCATCTGGAGAACACCCCTACTCAGTGTCTCACAAGAATACAGATTAATTTTTCGCACCTAACAGAACTATTCAATAGTGTATGTTGGAAGGCCAATAGTCATTGCTGTCACATCCAGAAACTGCCTAAGACGAACTTTTTGTTCTTCACTCCTGGATTTGAGAACAAAAGTAAAAAGAAAGGGAAAAGCTACAAAGAAAAATATTGAAGTGGGTACGGAATCATCATTTATTTTTACGGAATATTTTCTTGTTTTCCTAGCTGTGAGCAGCTTAGGAGCTGTAATGGCTGATGTGGAAAGAATACTACAGAAACACCTCTCACTTGCAAAGTTGTTTCCTGCCTTCCAAATTTACTGTGCTCATGCAGAACATGGACCTAATTGTACAAATCACTTTTCCTCTGGCATTATGTGGGACAAAGTTTCCTGAGGCCATCAGGACTTAGGTGCATTACTCTGTTAATCTCCTTGCACTTTTGGACTCAATTTTAATGATGGAGCCTAAATTTTATATAGATTCCTTCACATGTATATAAAATCTTCTTAATTTTAATATTTTACTTTTTAGTGTGAGCTCTTTATAATTTTTCTTCCCATCAAATAAGAAGCATTTGCTACCTTCCTGTAATTTCTCTGTGTGTCATTCAAAAAGTCTTATTTCATGGGAAGATTTTTCTGTGGTAGGAAATCAGCTTTTTGATTATTTGACAGATCCCTGAGTCTGGTATCTTGCAAAGATCACATTTCTCAGGAAAATGCTGCATCTTGTGAAGGAAAGATTAAATGCTAATTTAATGGCAGTGTAATGCCTGTAGCCTTCTGCCTGCTTTGCCAAATCCTCTCTCTCTCTGCAATGTCACTTGAGTTTTTCATGCACAAATCCAGGGGCAAAGCATCTCCCTGTTTGTGTTGGTGCAGCTTGTGAAGTGCCTCATCCAGGCAGCGACACCGAGTTCCAAGCACTCACTGAGGCTGTGCCTGCTCCCTCTGCCACGATCAGCACAGGGAAGCGACTGCAGTGAGAACAGGATTGTGTTGGCGTTCTGCTCTCTTGAGAACATTTTCTGGTAGAAAGAAATAGGAATATTTAAAGTGCACATAGGAGCCTCTTCAAAATTCTCTGCAGCTGTAGTTTGACAATATTACACAGACTGAAATGTTTGCTTATCAGAAAAGCTGAAATGTTTAAAGAACATTGATCTACATTTCTTGTCAGTTTACTGTCTCCATTGGCACAACATTTGGAGGGATTCTGATGTTATGAAATGGAGAGTGCCTCAGACTTGCATCTGCAGTGAATACTCTGTTACCTCTTCCTGAGCCTTGGAACAATAACTCTTTCCACCTAAACACTTACAGAATGTGAAACATATGAGAGATCTGTGCAAGTTGTTCCTATTTTCCACCTTATGTTATAATGGCAACTGCTGCCAATCAGCAAAACAAGGAAGTTGGGAAACAGGAATTTCTGTGAATGCCACTGGCTTCCTTAATTTCCTTGAAATTAAGTACAGGCGCTGTTCAACTGTTGACATTTTTCACAGCTGAGGCAGTGTCAGTGTTACTGACACAAGATGTTTGACTGCTTATATCAACTTTCGTGTGTGCTGTAAATGAGCTCTGCCAGATCACATGATTCATTTTCTGGTACTTATCCAACCCTGGCCAGAAGTTGTGATAAAGGAGTCAGATGGAAAATTTCGATTAGAATGAATTTTAGGATTCTTTTTTTAAAGAAGCACTTTTATGATAGCTTGCAGCTTTTGCTGAGCAAAGCAGTGATTAGGAGGTTGTTATGTAGGACTTTGACAGCTGACTTTCAATGAGAATTAAGAGTACAGAATTGAATGTAGACACAGAAATTGTTAGTCCTTTCCCATGGTTTCTACTGTACGAACCCATGTTACTCTTTAATAGCATTGCCTCCTTTAGAGCTCTGCAGCTCTGGTCTGATTTGATCTCATTTGAGGGTGTCTTGTTGCTGTATATCCGTGGTATTCTTACAGGAGTTAATGCCTAAGAAACTGATGGGGAAGCAATAATGGAAGTGTTCCTAATTTCACTACAATAACTCTCCATAATCGGCACAAAACACTGGCTGTTTCCTCCTGCTTCTCAGCAAAGATTTAAAAGCTGAGTGAGTTGCCTTGTTACTTAAGACTTCATTATTTTTTGCAAAGTATACTCCAGAGCATTTGCTAGAACATTATGAAGTATTATCATAAATGATTAAGCTGAACTATAATTGTCAAAATATGTGAAAAAAGCACATCTGGCACGCCTGGGTTTGCACTCCCTAATTCACATGAGTCAGTAATTCACAATGGATCCCTCTGACAGTGTGAATAAGTCAGACTCTGCGGCGGGGCAGGCGTGTGGCTCCTCAGCTTCCTTGAACACAGCAGGCACTTCTTGCCTGGTCTAACCCATGGAAGCATGGACCTGAATTGGAAAAAGTTTCTTGCATCTGTTGTTTCTATTCCCTTTTTTCTCCTTGCTTATATGATAGTTATACTGGACTTTCTAATCTAGAGTGTGTTTATGGCCAATATGTGTCATTTGTTCTTGTGCCAGCATCAGCCTTCAGTTAAAATGCTCTTTTTCCTTGTTGCTGGTTAGTTCTGCGATGTGAAGGAATGAAAAATAGATTGCATCCTTCTCAACTTTCATTTTGGGAGGTTATGCAAACCAAAAGCCTCCTTTTTACAATAAGTTTTAATTCCCTCAGTCATGCTGCTATTAATGCAGATTGAATTTATTTTCCTTGGTGGAACTGTAGTCACTATTGCGGCTGAGGCCTCACTGGTACTGTTCAAATACCTCTCCTGATGTAACCTCTCACATCTGTATTAAATTACAAGCTCGGAATCCTTTGGTGATTGGCCAGTAGATCCAAATTTTTTCATGCAAACAATGAATGTTATTGTAAGTCTCTTATAGCATTATGTCAATATTATGGGTGTCAAAGGGAATATCTCATAAAGCTGTTTGTGATGAGATTGTACAGGGAGGGTGGCTGAAGTGGGAGATTTCCAGTTCTTATGTGTGCCAAGTCACTGAAACACAGTAATCACCTCCAGGTGATATTTGCCTACTAGTTCCCTTTTTGTTAAGTTTATGGGAACTTTTTGGACAGAATTTATCTTTATGATAACATGAATATTTTAGCTATATTCCAGTTTGATCATGGAGGTCTTTAATGGACCTTGTTATTCTTTTACTGTGCATCTCCACAGGGATTTTGGTTGCCAAAGGTGATCTTGCTGTTCTTTTCCTACTTCTTCACAAATCATTACATAAGGTGACTCTACACCCTTTTGTATCTCTAATACTTGCAATACACCTAGAAATTGCTATTCTGTCATGATGTGATAATCTCTGATTCACATTCCTTCTGAAGGTGTCCTCATTTCACTGCCCAGATTCCTTGGTTACTTTCCTTTTCTGGTTATCACCTGCTAGATCCTTCACTACGTTGGACCAGATCATCTTTATTATCTCTGAATTTCTCGTTGCCTCCTCCACTGTGCCTTTACTTGCCAACCCCTTCCACACTCTTAAAGAACAGGTTCAAAGCAGGACCCATTTTCCCTGTTTCCTGATCTCCTTATTTTGGCATCGTACACAATTTAACTTGCAAGGTGGCAGTGGGTTAATGTTTGACTTTTGCCGGATAGAAGCACAAGCAGAATATTTTACAATTACTTAACTCCTCAGTGGCCAGAACAAAATGAGGTGCTGTGTGTGCCAAGGTCCACCAGTTTTGCATGCTTGCCCTTCCAAAGGCTGTTGTTGAGAGTGCTGAGGAGGTGTGGCTGGAAGATGGACGGAGCTGCTTTATGGAATCTGCGTCCTCAGCACAGCTTTTGCTCAGGAGCACTGCGCTGCTGGATCTGCTGAGAACCTCTGCTGATAACCTCCCCTGCTTTCACTCTGTGGCACAAGAGGAGCACACCTGAGTTTTCTCAGTGTCCAGTCTGTCCAGAGGGACCCCCAGCTGAGAAATCTCTCCATGAAACTCTGATCACTTCTGTGCCTGGAGAGCCTGAGCTGGAGCTCCCAGAGCTCTGACAGAGCTGCAGAGCTGCACAGTTAGGCATGCTATGTACAGAGGGGGGCAGTGAGGATTCAGCAGCAGACTTAAATTATCATTTCTGAGCAATTGAATAATAAATTGGCCTGGAAAGTGTTGAATATTTTAAGGCTTTAAATAACAACTCGGTTTTGCCTCTTGTGTGCAATGTTTGTTGTTGCTGTGCTGTGGTGGAGCTGTCCAGGTGCCTCTTCAGGGTAGGCTGTCTGCCCAGAGTAATTAAAAAATCGAGGTAGGCATTCAGGATTCTGAGTCACCTGATACACCCAGTTTACAGGCCTGTGCTCTGGGAGGGCACAGGAATATTTCAGAGACTGCAGGCTGGCTGGTGGGACAGGAGTGCTGGGAAGGGAAGGTGCAGGGTGCAGGGCAGAGTGGATGGAGGAATAGAGCTGAGCAAGAACAGCCATGCAGAGCTCAGCTTGTTGTTGCTCAGCAGCCAGCAGTTCTCAAATACCCTGCAGAAGAATTTGGTGTGCAAATACTTTGCATTTTGTGTATTTGTGATCTTATTTTTTTTTTTTTTTTAATATTTCTGTTGGCAGGTAGTATGTTTTTATTTAATAAATCTTGATGGATGTTTTCTTACATAAATTTCTGTCACTTTTAAGCCATGTAGGTTGTTTTATGTTAGTAAATAACCTTATTTTTATATAAATACCATCGCTTGTAAATTCCAATGTTCTTGGCAAATTTTTGTCGTCTTATTAGCTTCTTTTTTTCTGCTGAGAAAAAGGTCTCCAGCAAAAGTCTTCTAAGCAAACAAATACAATTTTTCACTTTTTAATGAAAAAGCAAGTATTGCCCTTTTTTCATATGGGGAAGTATATCGCAGTGAGTGCCATCTCTGCAGAGGAATTAACTCTGTTCCGTTGCTCACATGAGGCACTGGAGGAGTTTCATGTCCTCGGCCCTGCAGGTTGTTAGGAGTTGTCAGTCGTCAGTGGAAACCAAACCCTCGTACAAGCCAAGTGCTGGAGGAGGAAGCTGCTGTGTAACTGTGCTGTAGGGGGGACGGTAATTAGCAGAGCAAAAGGGCTGACATCAGAAGGCACAGGACCAGAACCTGATGAAAAAGGACTGTGGCAGCAAATAGAGGAATAGATGAAGGGGTAGGTTGGAGGAGAGACAAAGCGAGGTCTGAGAGTAAGAGGTGAGGACCTGGAGAAAAGCTAAAGGACTTCTGAGGGCTGGGGGTGAGCTCAAGGAGAGCAAAAGAGGGCCCATTAGCAAAAGTTGATAACAAAGAGAGCAAAAGGAGTACAGAAGGCAGCAAAGAGGGAGCAGACAGAAGGTCAGTGGCTGAGTGGAAAAGGTGGGTCATGGGAAGGTGGAATAACATGAGGAGACAGTCCTAGGAAAGCTGAAATTGCATGTGCTTTTGCCTTTTTTGAGGGTCTCTGGAAATTTGATTCTTCTCATGTGTTTTAGATCCCCAGGTAGAAAAATCGATGTGTGGTGTCTGATTTTGAGGCAGTTTCCCATATTGGCCATGTGTACTTGTGAAGAGCAGCTCTGGGGGAACCATCACCTGCACTGCACTGGGGAGAGAGGCTCTGGCACTGCCTTCCTTTAAGCTTTGGATATCACTGGTTAATAAAGGTCTATCAATCTATTTATGAACCGGCTACAGACCAGGTACAGAAATGTATGAAGACCTCAGAAATAATTTATGATGCATTTACAGCATAAATAGCTAAGCTGTCAACTATGATTGTAAAGTTCTTCCTCTACTCCTGCACTGCGCTTTTCAT
The DNA here is from genome assembly GCA_013397935.1 of Dasyornis broadbenti. Lineage (NCBI taxonomy): Eukaryota > Metazoa > Chordata > Aves > Passeriformes > Dasyornithidae > Dasyornis > Dasyornis broadbenti. Next base: position 2,334,034 of record VZRN01000634.1, on the reverse strand, counting down.
TTAATATGGCTTTGTTCAGCTTAGAAACAAACCAATCCTGTGATGGCTTTTAATAGCTGTAATAAAATATTGAGAATATAATGTCTGCCAGTGTGGTGTAGACACACGGACTGTCTGTGGTAGTGATGCTAGAGTGAGTTAAAAGGGAACTGAGATGGAGGGGAGACTTCTGGAAATGAAGGCAGAAAAGCTTTGGAAACTTTGGAAGCCTTGAGTCTGAAGAGGATCTTTTTCTCCCAGCAGTTCTGGATTTCCAGCCTGAGGAGGAATTCACTTGATATTGTTCCCTGTAATATTAAACCTGTGTGTGCCTGTAGCACTTTAACTCAGCTAAAAAAGAAAGGATGATGCTTCGTAAACAAAAATTTTTGTGAGACTGAGAACATGAAATGGTTGGTCTGGCATCAGGGTAGAGCTGCACAAACACGTCTCTTATACCAGGTAGAAGGCACCATCCCAAAGTCACATCATCAATAGTCTAAAGTTACAGAATCCAGACTTCTGGACTGTGCAAATCGTGATGTGAACTGATCGAGTTCCTTCCTCAAGCAAGTCAAACATTTTGCCCAGTTGTTAATGGGAGGAGAGAGTTTTGGCATCCCATTACCCCAAAGGCAGTAATACTTCATGTGACTTTTCCGCTGCAGCTTAATCATGGCCACTTGCTGTACTCTTACTCCTCTATCAATGTTATTTTTCAGCTTGAATATGTGTTCTCTGGGTATACTTATGGATACCAATCGTAACAATTTACAGCTTTCGCTTTGGAAAGCTGAACAAAACAGGCTCAGAGAGGCTCCCTGTTCTTCCACCATCCCAGCAGGGTTGTTCCGTGCCTGTTCCATGGCAAATTCGTCTTCCTGGAGCACAGCTCCCTCCAGTTCCCCACACTGCCACTGAGGGCGTTTGCTGAGGGTGGTGTTTGCTGTTTCCCCTCACCCCACGCTGGTGTCACGAACATTTGGTGACAGACTGCACTCCCGGGGCCCTCGCCCTTGGCAGCAGTTTCCAGCTGGTCATGTGGTGCACAAAACTTGGAGCAATGCTAATGATGATCTATTTCTGCTGACAGGAGATGACTGGAAATATTTGTGTGAAGTGTAATAGTTCAAGCTAGAGGATCCTTTGAGTGGAGTTTAAAGGGAAAATAACTGTCTTTAATTTCTTGCTGATGAAGATGAAGGGGTTTTTTGGGGTTTCATGAGTTTTTTTGTCAGGTAAGGGAGTTGAGTCATTTTTTGGTGTTTCTGGGTCCATACACAATTAAGAAATAGGGAAGGAAGCAGCCAGAGCAAGGAAGACAGAAAGCAATGCCCCGTTTCCTCCAAATCCCCTGCCAAGGAGAGATTTCATACATTACATAGTACGTTAGAATTAAGGCAGGAGAAACTTTTATTTACTAGCTGCTGCATGAGATGTTTTACTGGCAATATTAAATGATCTTTTTCTAGACACACTCTAAAACTTTCTCGACACTTGGGAGAATGGCATGAGAAATCCACTAACTGAATTTTCACTGATTTTATGGAGACTGTCAGTGGAAATGTGAAACTGGGATTAAATCAAATGCTGTGTGTTAACAGTAATTGTTGATACATGGCACAACAAAAATGTTGGTATTTTGCTTTGATTTACCCTTTTAAACCAGCCTGAACCTCCCTAGTATTCAGAAGTTAGTTGAAAGTCTAGTAATTCTGACCTCCTCAAAACCCTACTGTTGACATCTTTTATTTCTGAGTTCTTCTGAAATGCTGACTTTCCTTGTTACATTGGTTTCCTGTATTCAGTCTCCAGCCAGAATTTGGCAATGCAGAATTGTGTGGAAAAATAAAGTAAGGGTAAAAGAAAACATCATCATACTTTACAGCCTCCAGGAGGCCTGCTGGGGACTTGAAATGGGAACTGAAATGCAAATATTTAGTTCTGGAGTTCTGGCCTAGATGTCAAAACAGTTACATTGGACTGTGAGTTTCTTGGACTATGTGTTCACTTGGACTATTCACGAATTACTTCGGCACACACTCAATTACCAATTGAGTTGCCTAAACCTCAGGCTATTCTTTCAGGGGTGATAAATTTAATAGTATAAAATTCACTTTGACACTCCTAAATAACGATGAAATATCTGTATTTCATTTTGGTCATCATAATCACCGTCGTCCTTTATCCTTTGATTCTGCTGGGAAGGGCACAGTGTAGGAGCCTTACTGGAATAAACATCTTAATTTCTTTCCCAGAGCTGTGACAAGACCACTCGACTCTGTGCCTCTATCTTAAGAAATTGTCTTGGTGGCACTAAGCTTGACAGCGTACACAACTTGTACATTTGCTTCATGCTAAGCTCAGCGCATAAATGAGATTTTAATGGTGCCTGAAAAAGTCAGTCAAGGTTTGAAATACAGAATTGTGTGGATAGCCCAGTACTCTCATACTGATCTCCAAACCAGTGTAAACCCAGTGCCTTCAGAACTACAAAAGCCTAAAATAACCCTGAGTCTTCTCACCTGCCTTATACAACTGCCTCACTGAGGTGTTTGCAGAAACGTCAAGTGAAAGGTACAATCAGAAGTGCCTTTAGCAGACTTGAGCAGTCAGTAGTTAATGTTTGTCTCCTTTTTTTCTCTCACCATTTGTTTGGCGAGAAATGCAAATCGTGCCCATTTTCCCCTCAGTTTCACCTCGAGCACGAATCCTTCCCCGAGTGAAGAGCTCGGGCAGGCTGGGGAGCGCAGGAGGGTGTGGGGGAGCAGGAGCTCTCTCTCCATCCTCCCCCAGCATCTGCATGGACCACAGGAACCCACAGCTGCAGCTGTGCTGAGCATCCTGTGGGGGCGGCTCAGATCGCTGGGGATGCGGTTTGTGCCGCTGTTCCCAGCACGTGTCTCCGGGAAGGGAGCCTGGGTGCCACTCAAATGCATCTGAGGCTGATCAAAATTCCTGCGTGCTGCAGGGAAAATTTCACTTGCTACTGAAGGCCAACGAAGTTTTCTATATCAGTTCAACAGCTGGTCTTGTTTTATTGATATTGAAATATTACCCCAGTTTCCAAAAATTCATGAGGTTGGAGAGAGCTGAAGTAGACACAATTTGAATTGCGCGTTGCACAATGGAAATCACGCTCGCAGAGGGAAGTTTGTTAACAGCTTCTGGTCACTTGTACCACCTCCTGAATGATATCTGGATGCACTCTCTCGTTTCTGTGCACGCTGTAATGAATGCTGTTAGGCATATTCCCCTTCCCCTGGCTGGGCCCTGAATAAGTGGGAGGAAAATGCCTGTTAGCACTGCTGACAGAGCTGTCAGCCCCTCGCAGTGCGTCCGTGTTACCCAGGTGAGGGTACCAGTGCCTGCTCAGCTCCCAGCACTCTGGGTGTCTGTCAGGAGCAGCCTTTGGAAAGGCTGATGGTAAAATACATCAGTTATTATGGATGGCAAGTGTTGTGGCCTTCTGAAAAGGAAAGGGAATTCTGTCAAGGAAACATTTTACAGTTTGGAGATGCAGTGAGATGAAAAATTGAGGAACTCTTCTCTCTTATGTGCTTCTGTAAAATCCCACAGACCACATTTTCCTCTGCACTATTCCCTGTATACAGCAGAAGTTGGAAAGAATTTATACGGGGGGGGGGAGACCATGCTACTTTTATCAGATTCATATCAGGATAGCTTCTTATGCAAGAGAAATTCTCCAGTGGCCATTATCAATCAAATAATAATTTCTTTGAGCCACCTGGGCACTTGTGGCTGATGCTGTAGCAAAAGTGAGATGGTTATTTCACAGAAATGGATGTAGTTGAGTAGAAAAAATCCCTCACCGTGGCCGTTTCAATATCCCAAGTAGAAAAAAAGAACTCTTTGTCTCCATGAGTCTTAACCTAGATTTAGCATGCTGCAGAGATATTTCTCTGACATGTTCAATGATAGCAGAAAAATATGTGGTGGTGCATTAAAAGCTATAGAGCAAAGGAAGTTTGGGGAACTTAATCAGAGCCTTAGGCAAGAAAAGGATGTGTAACACTGATATGTACATTTTGCTTTTGCTGTAGTTAATGAAAAATGTTATGCCAACACTGGTTTTTGTCCCTTATGGTTTAGCAATGCAGAACCAATCCTTTTTATTCTTTATGTTTTGTGTTTTTCTTCTCGTAATGTTACTTAATCTGGAAATAAAAATGTTTGATTTCTGTCATTCCCCTTGGCTACTTTGCTTAAAATGGCGCTTAATTGTTTTCACTTTAAAGGAATGGTGCCAGGTTTAAAGGTTTATTATATTTTCATGGATTTTGTTTTAAGATTGCAGGGCTTTTTATATGCTTCTCCTTGACACCTGTCATAACATGAGACTTTTCAAACTTGGCCACCACCAGTCTGAGATGAAATGTTAGTGAATTGTCAGTTTGCCACAAAGACCAGGTTTTCTTTCATTCTCTCCTAGCAGCACAAATCCAGACAATTCTTTTACTGGTCACACTGCAGCCAATGCCTCCTGTTATTGCACAGGTCATCAGGAGGTCTTGGATGAACTGCGTGCGTTTTGTTGGGATGCTCGTGTTCCTCACTCCTGAAACTGCCGAGTTCCTCACTGTAATTTTGAGACAGAGCATTCAGAGAAGCATTTCTTGGGTGGACTGCTCAGCACCTCCCTCACTCTACAGGGTGGTTTGTTTTTCTTTCTTTTCTTTTCTTTGAGTACAGATGCTGTTGCTTGTACTTTAGGTACTGGTACATTATTGATCAAAGCATAGAGAATGCACAAATAACATTTGAACTGAGGTTCTATGGAAGAGAGAAATTAACTGTCGTCAGAAGCTGACTGGTTTCTATTTTAATTTCAAGACATTTAAGATGCTTCCACCGGCACCCTCTTAAAATGCTGCCAGTCCCCATCTATGTAAGGAATGATGTATGCTTAAAATTAATTATCTCTCAGCTTTTAATTTTTTTTCTTTAATGTTTCTCTTGGAGGTTGTTTTTTTACACTCAGGCTAATTTCTGATTTCCAGATTTCATTTCTCTTAAACATGTTGAACAATTCTATTTTCCTACCCTGTTGTCTGTTTCAGTGGGTTGCAATCAAATTTAGTTCTAGCTAATTAAGGAAAACTAGTTTCATCACTTTGAAGACTGTCCTCTCCTTGATAACATAAACAGCTTTAATTCTGAAGGCCACGTTCACCTCTTGTCTAGAGCACTAAAACCAATGAATTCCCTGCTCTGGAGGTTATGGTTCCTGACCTGAATAAAAGAGCAATAAATCAAAGTATGTTCACTGGCATTGAAGCAGGCTCCAACTGTGTGGAATCAACATGCCAGTTCCAAATTGTAATTTCACTAAAAATAGCATAGTTTAACAATTTTGACAGTTGTAAACTTGAAAGATCTAGGCACACTGTCCATCTTGCTGTGTCTCATATGTTCCATCAGCCATGCAGCTTTTTGAAAATAAGACCAGAAAAATGCTGAACATTCTTCGTTCTTCACTAGATGTGCCCATGCTGGCCCTCTGCAGAAGAGGGCACAGAGTCAATAGTAATTTTCCAAAGGTGAAACAGGAGAATCCTAAGTGGTGGCTCAAGAATTGGAGAAAGGGTGAAGGTTTGGATCTGTATCTCCCCTTTATCACTCCCCTTTTTTGGGTCTGTGTTGAGGTGTTGTGGCTCATTATATTTTGCAGGGCATGGTGCAATTGCTCTTGCTCTGTTCTGTGGGCCGGAGAGCCACAGATGCAAATTTTGCTGTATTTTCTCCTACCAAGGCTTATCACGCAATCCTTAATTCATCCAAGCTCTATTCAGCAGACATTTGAGCTTCTATTTAATAGGAGACACATGATTTGTCTTTTGGCTTCCATGGACTGGATGGGCAGGTTGGAATTAAAATCATTCTTAAATGCTTGGATGAAATGGGCAGCACTTACTTTGCATTGGGGATAGACAAATAAAGCAAGCATTTACTCTTGTGGTTAAAGTTTGCTGGTAATGCCAACCTTAACCCTTTAGCTGGTCATTCCCCTGACAGAAGAGTGTGTGTTGCTGTGTACTGCTTTAATGCCAATTAATTGCTCTCTGCCTCAGAAAATGCCTGAGGTTGAACCACATTTTGCTTCATCAGAATTCAACACTGCTATTGGTCTGTGGGGAGGAAAAACAGGAATTAGAAGAGACAAGAGCACTGTGGAGCAGTAATCTTTTATTTATGTATAATGCTGTACATTTCCTGACTGTACTGTGAGTTTTCCTTCTAACTCTCACTAATTATGGTGACTGGCATGTGGCATGTGATGGAGCCTCGGGAGAAGTGGGATACATACAGCTGTTCAGATCTGGCACCTTGCATTCCAGTTTGCATTTGCTGGCAGGCCAAGCTCTCTTTTATTCCGTGAGAGAAACAGGAACGCTGCAGTTTGGTTCAAGTTGTGTTTGTTGCACAAAAGACTTTGGTAGAGGGAGCTGAATTACTTTCTCATTTATCCAGAGGAGCTGCACACACAGAAATGGAAACCGGGTTCTTGTTCACTGTCCCTGTGAATTTTCAGAGGTCAATGTCTGTATCTGTCTGTTTCAGCTTTAAATAATCTCCATATTGTCTGTCCTGTATCACATCCGGTTAAAAAATATAAATGTTTGGCTAAAAAGATGATGGCTGAATGAAGAATTACCTACTGAAAAATGTATAAATTCACTTAGAGCTTAGAAAGTTTGTGGGTTTTCTCTTCGTTCAGAGGAGGGCAAGGAGGAAGATTATTTTCATACCTCCATTACCTTTTCAAGGTGCTAAAATACTTAATTCATTTTGAAAAATGCATATTTGCCAACAGACATATTTGCTTCTTCATTATCCATTTTGTGAACTCAGGCAGAAGCTTCCTAACTTTTTAAGTGTGTACCTGCAGAAAGTGGTAATGATGCACCAGACTCGCTGCTCTCGAGGCTACATCTGTACCCTCGTTGCACAAATTGAAAGGAAGCCAAATAAATTCTTTCCCACTCTTGGGAAATATGTGTTACCCGAAGTGCAAGACTAGGAGAAATGTGTTAATTGTTTGACACTTCATCATTTACAATGCTCATTAGAGGAGATAATGGTGATGCTACAAATAGTGACCTGACAAAATTCCGCAGATCTCCAAGGTGGCCACTGCATTCTTAATACACAGGCAAGGCTTTTGAGAAGGCTCTCAGTGGATACAGTCCATCTATCTACAGCCCAAGCAAACCCTTCTTTGTTTCCAGCTCCTTCCCATGCACGTGATATTAATATTCACATTTTCACTGAACACACGCATACACCACGCCAGGGTATTACAGCTGCTGCATGCACTGTGTCCTCTGTGGTGGTGTGCCATTGCTTGGCAATCAGGTTTTATTTTGCTATTACAAAAGACATTTTAAACACAGTAAAATAAATATAATCTTTCTGTTTTCTTTTCCCTAGGCATTAGAAAAAAAAAAAAAAAAAGTGATTTTGTTAAATTCTCTTTTGCTGTGCAGCCTTTCTTTAACAGTCTTTCAAATGGAGCCCAGGGACATCCTTCATCATTTCCTCTATTGGTTTCTTCTCACTGTAAACTTAATGGAAGCACTCAGGCTTGTAGTGAAGAGGAAACCCAGAGGCAAGTGACAGAAGCATCATAAGCTTCAGGGAGCTAGTTTAACATGGTTAATTAAAGGGGTGATCAGTTCAGGGCAGCACCAAGTGTGAAGGATTGATAGACAAATCCCTCCAGTCAGGCTCTAGATGGATGCTCTAAATATGAGAAAAGGCCTCTCAACTTGGAGCCTGTTCTTATCCATGGGGGGAGAATCCCCACAGCAGCAGCTACAGCCAGTACACGGAGCAAACCCCTCTATTTACCATTTTCTGTCTCAAATGTTGGTGCCCCAGGTGTCCGGTGCATTGCATGGGTTATTTCATGAATCACCTTTGGGTTAGTTCGTTAGCTTTGGTTTACTTTCAGCTTTCACGTTCTAAACAAAGGGGGAAGTTGCATCTGAAATTCAACTTGTTCAGATTTAGGCCTGATCAAATTTAATGTTTTCACTGGGGAACTTTATGAAAAATCAAGAGTGTGCTAATGAAATTTGCCACTTACAGAAGTTTAGGTGGCATAGTCAATAAAGAGGAAGATTAGAGTTTTATATGAAAAGAATTTTTATGGCTTTGTGATGTAGAGTAATAAAGTTAGGTACAACTCACTTGTACAAAAATACTAACTCATATGCTGAAGGAGGAATAAAAGAATTCTGCAGTGAGGAGAAGATTCCCCTCAGTTCCCCAAACTAGGACAGAGGTGTCCTTGGCACACCCGAGCCAGCCAGAGGCACTGAAGGTTGCTTTGGGCTGGTCACTGAGCCAGTGCGGGGAGGGGACAATATTTTGAAATACTGAACAGGAAAATATTTGCACTGTGCTGTACATCATGGGCATTTCTTCATTAGGGTTTGGTTTTTTTTCCTTTTTTGTTTAGAGTCTGTGCTCCTTCTGGTACAGCTCAAATGGAGAAGTTTTCTGCTCCAATGCTGTACAGAGCTTGTGTGTATTCCCAAACCAAAATGTTAAGGCTTTAATAAGCAGTGGTAAAGCTCAAATGCACATTTATCACTGGAGATAAGCACACTTCTGCAATAATTTGAGAGTTATTTCATTGTGATGTTTGACCTGAAGGAACTGTGTGTCTGAAAAGTTGTCTGCTACTCCTGGCTGCATTATTTGGTTTAATGAGGTACATTAGCTCTCCTCCAAAATGCTGCTTCTCTGAGGTTGCTTGGGAAAAAAAAAAAGAAATTATAAGGAAATCCTCGATTTCACTGGGACTGCTACTCTTTTGCCAGTTATTCATCGCCTTAGGGCTGTATTTTAATGTACTTTTAAATGATCAGAAAGAAGGCTCTTTAATTGTCATTACAAAAAATTGTAGCAGAATGACTCAACAGTCTGGTCAAAATCATGATGTTGGGAAAAGGCGCTTCCCAGCAAGGCACAGGAGGTCTCGCCTTGAGTGAGAGCACAGGGGACAGTGGAGAGGAGAGGGGGACTCCAGGGTCTTTGAGTGGAAGGTTTAACTTCAGCATGGAGGGCAGGGAAGAGCCAGGCTTTCAGAAACGTTCTGCCTTTTGGGGGGACAGCCCAAATTGAGCAGGCAAGGAGGTGAAACCAGAACATTGCTGGAGGTCCAGCCTCGGTTGTGTTCAGAGCGCTTTAATATCTGACCAGACCTAAATCTGAGCTACACTAAGCGTCAACAGCCCTAAATGACTTGAAACGACTTTCAGCTGGACAGATAAAAAGGACATTTCCCAGAAAGATGCGAGTCATGCGATAGCCTGTTTTATTTCTGGCCATGTCGGCGCAGTGCTGGATGTGTGATTGTGACTGGAAGTTACTGGCTTGTGTTGGCCTTGTCATTAAAATCTGACCCTACAGTTGGAATATGAACTAATGAACTAATTCCAGACTTTATTTAAGCCTACTTCTCATGAGAAGCTGTTCATATTTTTTCTCTCCTCGTTGCTCTCCAGAGGAAAGACGGGTGAAGTTCTTGAACACAGACAGATTGCGCTGAGGATGGAAGTGCAAAGATGCCTCTCAGAGCACCACCTCCTATTTTGATGGTTTTTCCATTTGGGTACAGATTTTTGTCTTGTTTCACTGTGTTCTCCCCCTAGTACAATACATGCCATGTGATCTCAATTTCCTTGTCCCCTGTTTGCTGGGCGCTGATCTCCCTGCTTCCGCTTGGAGAGCAAACTTGGGAAGAAACAGGGTGCTTTGGGGCTGTTAATTGTTAACATTTTTAATCATTTTTTAAAATTATTTACTCTGCTCACTGCCATAATAGCAGCAAAGCCCTTATATGGAACAAGCGTGGCTGGAGGGGATTTGGAATGTGCTTGGGTTTGCTTTTGAGCTTGACAGCCATTTCTCACTTCCCGTAATAATGACAGTTAGCTAGGGAAAACGAGGAATATTAATAGATTTTGAGAGTGTTGTGTTTCTAGAGTAAAGACAGAAAAAGCCTTAGAAGGAGTAAGAAAGAAATAGAAGGAGGGATGATTCGTGTTTCCTGGTTTCTGTTTCATTCTTGTTTGCAGTCTTTTATTTATACTGTTCTTCTAAAAGTAAATGTAATAGAAGAAAAAGTCTCCATCATGATTTATTCTTCCAATTTTCAAAGGCTTGTAGGATTACAGCTTCCTCCCTCTCCTTGTTGCAATAACCAGCCACAGTAAATCCAAATATACAACCTTTGGAAAGAAAGGGTTTTGCAGAGGAGAACTGAATCAACCTTTAACTCGCATGTTCAAAAAACAAAAACCACCCCCAGAACAGCAGCACAGGGCTAGGGATGCTCTGGAAGTATTTGCAGCATGTTATTGCTAGACTAGATCTGTCTGAATGTGCTGCAAACCAGACACTGGCACTTGGAGCTGATTGTTCTCTGCAGAAAGCGATGAATTTCCCTGAAAGTGTTTGGAGTTTTTGGAATTTTTTTTCACATTTTGACTTTCATCTTGGATTTTTCTTTTTTGTTTTAATGTTGAACTTGTATCCGCACTTCATGTGACAGACAAGAAGCCGTAGCCCATTTTCTGAAATGAGTGTTTGCCACTACCCAAATATGTCTTTGACAAGGCTGAGAGTTGTGTATTCATCTCATTTCTACTGCAGCACATAAATCCAGTGCTAATATTACATTTATCTTTTTCATCCTTTGTTCTTTTTCTGGGTAAAGAGAAGAATTGTTGTGTAAAGATACAATACAAGCATTGTAGGTATTGTGATGTGATGACACTTGTCACTTTCTCAGTGAATAAAGAAATGAAGTTGGAATCAAAATTTCTAGAAACATTTTTTTGTTCTCTGTCAGATTGGGTAGGTTTTTTTAAATGTTAATAATTTTTTTGTTGGGTACTGCCGATGTACCAAAAGGCATTCTCTGAAAATCACTTTAATGAGCAGAGTTCTGATAAGGCAGTAGCTGGTCTGGATTATTTAATGGATTCAAACTGTGAACCTCCTGAAAGGCTGAGGGATGGGGGCAGGTTTTTTATAACCCAGAAGTACTGCTCTGCCAAAACTGCCTGACTCTCCATCTTTTCTTACAAACAGAAAATTAATATATTTACTGCTCTTCAGCAGGATCTAGTGGGTGCATGGGGCTGCTGATGCCTACCTTGACAAGACAATACATTTTGGGTGAGGACTGAAACATCATATGGCATTCAGTAAAGACTGTTAGTAAAATCTGAAACCTCAAAAATACCATTTGTAATTACCCTCAGTTCACAGAAATGGTGATTATTTTACAATCATTCAGCCTGAGGTGCAGGAAGTGGTTCATCTAATTCTTTTTAACAGAAAAGTGTCCCTGCCACAAAACCACAAATAGGCTAACACTGCTTGATAGTGACCTGTACAGGGCCGGGAGCAGGATTGTGGGTCCCTTCCAACTCCGGATATTCCACGATTTTACAAATAATTTCAGGAGTTTTGCCTGATTCCCGAACTAATAAATATGGACAAGAGGTAAAAGCAGCACTGTTTACTTCATTTCTTACCAAAATTTGCTAATGTTTTTTCAACATAAACTGTGTCTTTCTACCGGCTTGGAATTCTTTTCCACTGGGAATTTTGTGGCGTGCTGCAGATACTCTTTGAAAGACTGAGAAAAGTAAGTGACATCTGATTTTCTGTGGAGCACGCAGAATGCATCAGATGTGTTGGCAGGGTCTGAAAAAAAGTCTCAGCAGAGTGCCATGGCTGCATTCGGAAGTTTCTGTGCAGCATTGACTCGGTACAGCTTGTTGCTTTACCCTTCCAAAACAGAACCCAGGCAGCAGCCCGCAGAGGGGAAGCACATGAACGTCAAAAAAAGCCTTTCAGCTGTTGATTTTGTGTGCTTAATCAGATGCTTCCCAGGCAGATGCAGGAGCTGGTGCCTCCCTGCACTTTCTGTGGCCTCCTCATGCCCTTCCCGTCCCAGACACGAGGGCTGTGCTCAGGGGTTCTGAGCCACGGCTCGGCCTCGCTGCCAGCTCCACCGCACAGGGACTCGTGCTGCTGCTTTGTCGTGGCTGTGCTGGGCTTTGTCCTCCAGATCAGGATTACAGTCTTGAATAATTCTCAACAGGAATGTCACAAAAATTTTGTAAGAGCCAGTAAACACGTCTCTCATCCGGCAGCAGCGTCACACAGGACCCAAGGGGTTTTATGTTGGTGGAGGATGTCAGGGCAATTACAAGGAAACCTGAGTCACTTCTTGTTGTTCTGCAGCCCCTCTGCTCCCCCACCCCAAAAGGGTAGCAAGTGGTGGTTTTTTGTAAATGCTGGGATTTTTCTGCACATTTTGCAGAAAAACGGTGTGTCCTAATATTCCATTAACATCGGGAGAAACTCAGCACTTTGCTGGATATGGTTCCCATTTCAGGTCTTTAGCCTTGGCTGGCATACCTTTATAACAGCATTCTGTGCTGTGTACTTATGTACTCTTAAAAGCAGAGAAATATGTTTTTCCTGGCAAAATTTTATGCTATGGCACAGTAAAACAGCCAACAAAAAAACTCCACTTACAGTTTCTGCAGAGTGAGCCTTTGCATTGTAGTGGATCCTCCTTTGAGGAAGAACCCGAGCAGTGTTACCGGCTGGAAGCAAGCAGACAAAAGTGGGTGAGGACCCATCCTGGCTCACAGATAAAAATGAGTAAAGCTCTAAGCTGTTTTTTCTAAGATTTTTTTTCTTTTTTTTAATTCCTCATCTGCTGCTGAAATATTGTAAAAATTGAGAAAACTTCGCTGGTCTTCATCTAATTGCACTGAAACTTGTTACTGGGAAAATGCGCACCCAGTATCTAGTCGGATCTCTCCTGATTACTTTGAAAACACTTTTCCTTTTTAGGTCCAAGTCCTGGAATCAGTAGCAATTCACCACTATTTGCAAATGCAAATTTGGTATTTAGGTGTGGCAGAATGAAAACAGCCCCGTTTACTTGTCACTGAGGGATCCAGGCAGCTTTTAATTTCCATGATGGCTGTTAATTGAGAGAGAGAGAGACATGGTGTTTTCGCAGGCAGGTGATTTGAAAGGTTAACAGCAGAAATAGATCTGGCTGTCGGACCTGTTGTGTGTGAGTTGCGTGCAATGTTTCAGTGAAATGAACTGTCATAAGGTATTTATTGTCCTTACTGCAGCGCTGCTCCGGGGGGCTCTGGGGAGAGGCTGGGCTTCCCTCCCTGCCCCGCTGCAGGACACGGCTGCTCCACACACGGAGGTGTGGGGTCCGTGCTGCGGTAAGACTCTTTCAAGAGTATCTGAGCAGTGGGAATTCTCATGAGGAATAAGGACATCAGGAAATGCAGCAAACGCTTCCTCTGTGTACTGCAGAGAAGGTGGCTTAAAGTTGAGCTGACTCAGTACAAAGAGTTCTCCTTCAAGAATGCACCAATTTTTAACCTAAAATACTGAAAAATTAATATTCCTCCTTCTCTAAATACTGTGTTTCAGAATACTGAGGGTAAAAATTAGGCAACTGAGATGTTAGAATTTTTCATGGGACAACATTCAGTTATTTTCTTCATTCTGCTCCTTATCCATCTTACGTAATTAAGTTGTAAGATATCCCTTATGTTTCGTGCTTGTTGTAAAAGAAGAAAGTAAAGTGACCTGCATGGCATCACACAGAATATTAGGCAGCAGCTGGGATTTACTGACTAGAGCCAGCTACTAAACAAGCTTTCAGTACTGCAGGAAATTCTGCTTCCAGTGATTCCTGCTTTAGATGTACACTACAGCTGAATGAAACCAAATCGATTTTCAGCCAAACCCTGGGAGCCCCCATCCTCAGTGTATGTGCCACACAAATAAATGTGGGAATAGTGACAGGAGGAGGGGACAGGCCTCAAGCTGCAACTGGGGAGGCTCAGGTTGGACATCTTAAAAAATTTTTTTGCTGAAAGGGTGGTCAGACCTTAGAAGGGGCTGCCCAGGAAGGAGGTGGAGTCCCAGTTCCTGGGGGTGCCGAAGGAACAACTGGATGTGGCACTCGGTGCTGCGGTTTAGGTGACAGGGTGGGGATCGGTTGGACTCGATGATCTCGGAGGGTTTTCCCAACCTAATTGATTCTGTGATTCTGTGATTCTGTGAAGCACACTGCAGTTTTCCACCCCTCACAACAACATTCCTGATCTGGGCTGCTGACCCCCAGAGGGATGTGTTCTGCAGCACACAGCCTCTTTCTTCCATTTATCGCTTTTAAGAATGTGCCTTTCCTCATATTTCAGCAATTCAGAAGATCTAGGTAGATCCATGTTGCTTTAAACATTAACTATAAGCCCTGGAAAGCTGAAGAGCCAGATTGTCTCTGATGTCAGAGTCTGTATGGACTTGGGCAAGAGCACCAGCCCCACACAGCCACGGCAGGCACCAGGAGCAGCTGCAGCCCTTGTCTTCTGTGGGAAGTCAGCCAGCATCGGTCCTGAGGGTTGTTGCACACCACCATGGATGGGATGGGGCTCAGGCACCTTGCAGGAAGGTCTCGGTGCTCCTGTCTTAATCCTTCCCTCCCTACAGTCATCAAACAGGATTTACAGATCTGTTCTCTGCTAGTTCAGTGTAACTTCATGGAGGTTGGGTTTCTCATTTTATTTGGTTTGGGTTGGGTGTTTCTGGAACACAACACATCACACTTCAGGTGTCTCTTGTGGAGTTTTGATGTTATTCTGAAGTCCTGCGCAGGTTGCTGGAAGCAAAGTATTCTCAAAGGGGATATTCTCATCCATCTGCTCCTGTAGCTTTATTGATCGAGTCTGTCCTTCAGCGAGCCTGGACATTATAACCCTTTGTGCATAATACATCCTGACATGTTATCAGCAGGTAGGAACCTAGGCTGTGCTTTGTAACTCTGTCTTGGACTTACTGAAAGTTATTAAACTTCAGATTTTTGGGGGAAAGTCACAATGCACTGATGTCTTGCAGTGCAATATCAGAAGTTGTACTACAGTATCCTTAGGCAGAAATAGAAAAAAGGAGCTGTGCAATGGCTGGTAGCTCATCTCATTCCTCCCCTCACTCTGGGCATGGACAGCTGAGCTGTCTGCAGACAAATCCTCCTTGTGCCCTGTGTGCTCTTGTCTTGTGCACAGGGCTTCAAACTTCGCTGTGCATCCTGTTCTCAGTGTGCTGGGAGCCTCTGGCTGTGGGCTGAGAGCAGGATTTGCCCCTGAAGCACAGACACCGTGGGAAAGCTGATTTGGGGCTGCAGGACTCGACCTTCAGTACGCAGACCTTGCCTTGGTGCTGCTAGAGAGCCTGGAGTAGCTGGGCCTGGGGTTTTAAATGAAGCCAACCAAGAAACAATCCTTCATAATCCTGTGCTCCTGGGGAATAAGTAAGTGGTGGTCTGGAGCTGCCATTTCTCCTGCCAGGACTCAATAACTGAAGGTTATTTCAGAAAACGTTTCCCTTTTATCACTTGAAGTTTTTGCTTTTCCTGTTGCTTGTTGTGTCCCTTCCCTCACCCCTCCCCAGCTGAGGGACAGGCACACATGAATCGCATCGTTCGGAAGTGTTTCGCCAGAATTCATTACAGCGAGGCTGAAGGTTTCATTATTCTTTAAGGGTGCATTAATAAAACTACTGTACACTTGGGTTTTTTAATACTATATGAATTATTCTGACAGTCAGTTTGCAAAGCCAACATATCAATCATTAAATTAAAAATGTAGTTATATAAATTAGTGTGATTCAGGAGCTGTAGAACATGTGGAACAATATGCTCTCTGTTTGGAAACGAATACAGATCTGTCCTTCAAATGAGAAAATACAGCAAGCAGGGAGATGCAAAAAATTACAGTGAATTTATCCAGCACTCCATGAAACCAACTGTTTCCAGGTATCAGATACCACTCTTGTTTTGTCCACATCCCTATTATCCTTTCTGCAAATATCACAGCAATCTTTAATGATCAACCATAATGTTTGTTTGCAGGAAGAGGTGTCATTTGTGAAATGCCTGACACGGTGCTTACATCAGGGGACGAGGTAGCAGCACAGAAAAATCAAAACACTTCTCCGCACAATTACTGCTTTTGTTTGCTTGACAGAAGATGCAAACGAAATATTTTGCGAAAAAAATGTTGCTAATTCACCAGTTCATGAAGTAATGCCTCACACAGGTTGCATCAGTGCTCTGAACCTAATCTAGCTGGCCCTTGTGGCTCCTGGTGCTCTGGGGAGAGATACTGTATCTGCTCCATTTGCGTGAGCAGAGAGAAATTATTTTGCCCTTAATAAATGTGAGGCACTAGATGAAGTATGCAGGACAGCTTGCTTTTTCACTTCCTTGAGCAGAAAGTTCTTTTTAAGCATTTTTTTTTCCTTCCTCTGCTGATTCTGTGAAAACTGTGTGGCTGTGAATAACATGTTGGATGTTTGAAGTAGTCCAGTGAATGTGAGATAATGAAGCCGTGGCTAAGGTGCAGGACATTTTCAATGGCAAGTCTTTGCCCGTGGATTTTTCTCCTTTCTGAATTCTATTTCAGCCAAGCTGCTTTACAGCAGCTTGCCTCCACTGCAGATAAAGCCCTGCCATGCCTAGCTGGGGCTGATGTGCTTATCCAGGGCGGTGTGCTTACCCCAGTTGTGTCCGCAGAGCATCAGCCCAGCACTCCCAGCGTCAGCCTGCTGCTGTCGGCAATAATCCTGGAGCAGCGGAGTCTGGAGCATTCCTGGCTGCCTGCTCCTGCTGGCTGGGGCTGGCATTGCCAGCAGCCTTCAGCCACCGGCACCCCTTTGAGTCTGTGCTCCTCACTCAAATTCCTGCTTTAATTCGATCACGCAAGCACAACCAAGAGTGCCAGGAGAGGAAGGCAGGCTTAAGAAATATGTTCACAGCCAGGACAAGATGTTAATGACCCATTACAGACCCACCAGCTGCCTGACACCAAGAATCGCGGCGTGTCTGACCTGTGCAGGTCCAGCTGCGGGTGCAGCCTTCTGAACTCGTTAAAAATATCTGCAGCCTTAAGACATGAGATGCAAGTTATTATTGAGGCTTTCCACTAACCAGAGATTTAAAATCCCTGGGTGTTTCTCATCTCTAGTCCTTTCAGGGCTGTGATTTTGATGCTGCCAGTGAGGATTGCAGAGGTAAAAGCTGTTTGTTCTTGTTTGCTCCTTATCTGTGTTATATAAAATGCATGAAAAATCACAGTGGTGGAATAAAGGCAATAATCGTTTCTAATAATGAAAGTGTTCTGAAAGGCGAGACCTAGATTTCTTACCAAGATAGTGTGCTGAAGTATTTGCATAGTAACTGGGCTATAATTACAGATTCATCTCCTTTATGTCTCTTAGCTCTCAGGCTTAAGTAACCAGATCTTTAGAGCAGTCTCTCTTTTCCCTGGGAGGCTGGGTGTCAGGCAGCATATGCTAAGGCTGTGTGCACTTGTACTCTGACTGTGAGTAATGAGTGTTGATAAACTGTTTACTGAAGCTGGCTGAAATTCAGGATTTGTGCATTGTGGGGTTTTTGATAGTTCAGAAGCATTTCCACTTTCAAGCAGTGGAAAATGTTTTTAGGATTCCTCAGAAATTTTAATTTCTGGGATAAAAAACAGCTTCATTTTGATTTTTTAAATTTTGCAGTTCTGATCCTGGCATTTCTCATTGGTTTTATATTTTCTTCATTTTATGAAACAGCGGTGGCCATTGAAAATATACCAACACAAAATAGTCAAAACTTTCTTTTTTTTATTTAAAAAAATCCTTAACATCAGCTGTCACGTATACCTCTCTGCTAAAATGTCTCCTCCAGAGGGGTGCATGATGAAGAGCTCAGCCCTGAGATACAAAGAGCTTGCCTGAGTGCTGTGGGGGTACTGACAGCCTCATACTTGCAATACAGACGATGCCAAGCAATGCTGCTGCACAAACCTTTTTACTTTCTTCTTCTTCTTGGTGTAGTGGTAAATTTTGAGTCCTGATAGAAAGAGTCCATTAACTTTGAGCTACACAAGACTCTGGGTAAAAGGAGTTTGGCCGAAGAGTCTTTGCCCCAACTCAAATTAAGCTCCATGCTGGGTCTGGAGCTGCTCCTTGAGAACTGAGAGCTGACTGTGAGCTGCAAATCCCAGAAGATGGGATTGTTTGGGGGATTTTATGTACAAGAGTGTTTGCAGCCCCTGTGTCGCTAACTTTATTCTCCCAGAGAAACCAACCTGCAAAGCTCAGATATTTTTCCTGCTCTGCAGAGGTTGCTCAGAAAAAGGGAGAGTAGTGCAAACTTTTGAGAGGCAGAAGTTCTGTGTCAAGGTGACTGTCAGGGTCGTTCTTTCCTTTTAGGTGCGTGCCAGACCAGAAACAACCTCTCTGGAGAGTTCAAGAGCATTTTTATTTCCTCCTTGTATTCTGAAGTTGTTTGTGCATTTGTGAGTGGTGCAGAACTTGGTTGCAAAAAGGGCTCTCTCTCCTATTGTACTATCCCTGCCTGTTAAGGGTTTAAGCTACTCCTCAAAAGTTTGTATTTCCTTCATTTATATAAACTCATTATTGCCGCAGTAGAAAAGGTGCCATTCTTCTGCTCTTCCCTGTCACTAGAAAGCAGTTGTCTTTCCTTCTCCTTCAGTCTGTTATCAGGGCAAACACCCTCCTTACCCGAGCAGTGCCTGCTCTGTTATCGATTACCTGTTCACTCCTGCCTGTCACAAACCTGACTTTTTCACAGGTGACCTGAGATGATCTTGGCAGGTCTCAGACACTCTGCCTGCTCCCCTCCTGGAGCAGGGCTGATTCTCTGAAAGCTGTGATCTGCTGCGGTTGCTGTATTGAAGCTCGAAAATTGAATTAATCTTTGCGGTATTTTCCTCACCATAGATTTTGTGGTACCAGCTTTGAGTCCATCTCATCTGCTGTGAGATAGCATTCAGTGCTAGAAAGCAATGAAATAGTAACCAGCCCTTCATTAAAGGAAGATTTGAAATAAGGGCAGTTGTCAGAATGTCAACATAAAGAAGAACCAATAAATTGAGATACTCACTTGATATATCTGCTTGGAATTTGGCGTGAAGCAGGTGGATGCATCCATTTAGGATGCTGTGACAGAAACAGGTTTGTCGTATGTAACAAAGGAGAATGGGGAAAAATATGAAGAATTTCATAAGAATCATTTTTAAAAGTTGAGAGGGTTTCTGAATCACTAATTAAGCAGTGTTGAAAACCAAAGACGTGTCACAGAATTTGAGATAATATGTATACTCTTTCTTGCTTTAAAGAGATAAAGAAGAATGACCAGGAAGCTGTAGGCAAATTGGCCTGATATTGATTCTGCATAAAATAACAAAACACTTGGTCCAGGAGTTCATCAGCAAGGCTTGGCAGCTAAAAATTTCATTAACAGTAGCAGTTACTTGGAAAATACAGACTTTGTCAGGCAGACAATTAGTATCTTTTTTTCTTTTTTTTAAGTGGATTATGGGCAGGTTGATAAAGTCAGATTAACTGTCATTGTGTGCTTGGGCTTCAGAACTTAATACTGCATGACATTTGGACTAGAACTTGGATTTAGCTGTGTGTCTTTGAAAAACTGAGTCATTGGTAGATATCAAAATATAGTTGTGAAGAGAGAGAGATCAGTGAGCAGTGCTCTTTCTGGAGGGCCAGGATGGGGCTGTGCTGTGGTCTAACATTTAACATTATTTTCAGTGGATTTAATTGTCAGTGTAACTTTTTTGCAGAGCTTGCAGGCTTTGCAGTTATTGGCAGAGTAGTAACAAAAGAGAAGTTGCTTTTATTGAGTCCTCCAAGTTTGTTAGTCTGTTGATCCATGATTAATAAAACCACTGCGAGGTAACTCGTGTGGGAATAGCAAGCGCAGATTCCACGGTTCTGAAATTTGTTAACATACTCAAGTGAGGTTTGGGGGCTGGCTGAAGAAAACCCCTAAAGGACAATGCTGTGGCTGAAAGGGAAC
The DNA here is from genome assembly GCA_013397935.1 of Dasyornis broadbenti. Taxonomy (NCBI): domain Eukaryota; kingdom Metazoa; phylum Chordata; class Aves; order Passeriformes; family Dasyornithidae; genus Dasyornis; species Dasyornis broadbenti. The sequence continues at coordinate 2,314,074 of VZRN01000634.1, read as the reverse complement.
CAGATCCTTTAAGACAAATGAAGAAAGTTTAATCAAGTCTAAGTGGGAAAGTGATCCTGCTTTTGGGTACAGTCTTACCAAGATTGTCACTAGAATTTCTGTGCCTACTTCTGGTGTCAGATCTTTAAGGGATACAGACATGGTGAGGAGAGCTTTTAAATGGGTTAAAAATGTTCCTGGGCCTGGAAGAGAAGTTTATGTTTAGATTATCATTAGTTAATTTAAGAAGAGGCTGAAATTGTGTGGCTGTCAGCTGGAAGCAGATAAGAAAAGGAGGTGGCAGTGAGAGAGGAAGAAGATGGACCCGTGCCTGGACATCGCAAGCGTGTTTGGAGCAGGTTCTCTTTATGTCAGATTCATATGGCTCGTGCAGACTGACTGCCACTTTTAGACTGAACACATTTGCTTCCACTATTTTCTGATTATTGGACCTTGTGGGGATTTTTGTCTTTTTCTTCAGCATGGGTAGACTCCATCTGTTGGGACCATGTCTGCTTGGTAGGCTCAATGTTTGATCCTTCCTTTACCTCTTGTGTACTATTTAAGTAAATTTGGAACTGAAATACTCTTCATTTCTGAATGATGGTGGACTGGACAAAATGTAATGACCTGAAATACATTGAAAAGCAAACAAAACACAAGGTATATAGCAAGCATGTGGTTCTGTGAAGGCTTGGCTTCTGTAAAACCCAGAAAGATCACCCCAGGTAATGCACCACGGGGACCTGCATGAGTGTATCTTGCATCACTTGGCAGCACTAAAAATGGATGCATTTTGTGCAGTCCAGGTTGAATCATCTGGTTCCATCCCTGTTGTAAAGACATTAACTTTTATGCTCTTGTAGTTTGGATTTTGTGTAACATGAAAGGTCAGACCAGACATTTTCAAAAGTCCCTTCTGGCTGAACTCGTCTCTGAGTTTGGCATGCCTTTGAATGATGTGGAAGTAACAAATAATCCAACAGACCTTGAACTGATCGCTTATTTACATAGCAAGGAATTCAGTATAAAAGAATAGGTTTGAACAAGATGAAATAAACCCCTTCTTTAATACATCTGCCACGTGGCTCAGTGCCATTGCAAACTCCTTCAGACAGCCCCAGAGTAGCTGGGGTCAGGGAATATCTGCAGGGGTGGGAGCTCAGATCCCCCCGGCAGCACAGCAGGGAGAGCCAGGGCTCCCTCGGAGCTGTGGGGAACCAGGGCACAGAGAACTTGGGATGGGCCACGTCTGCTCGAGGGGTGGGATGAGACACTGACGGCCAGAGCTCTCGCCTGCACCTGAGGATGTCAGAGCAGCTGGGCTGTGCCTGTACGGTCTCCTTGACCTAATGAGGGCAGTGCAGGGGCAATAAGAAATAGTGTTTCAATGGCAGGAAAAAGCTGAGGCAACGGAGGTTCATCAGCCTCTGAGTGTTTCAGCAGTGTAAAAGATACTCAGCTGATTTTTATGTTATTGAGGCAGAAGCACGAATAAAGGATGGATTTATTGTGTGTATGCAGTAGCCAGCCCATGGAGCTTTCCGTGCTTTGTGCCAGAAATGCACTTTCAAAAACCTCTCAGTAGGAACAGAGACAATAGGCTACTAAAATGGGTAAGCACTGTGCATTTCCAAAACAGTACTCAACTCAAAAATGCACGTATTTAGCTGATAGAACACAACAGTTCCAGTGGGTAAGTAAATAATAATTTTTGGGGGGGTAGGGAGGGTGGGGACCAAAAACAGAAACAAACTATAGCGGTTACTTATATTAATAACTGAACTGCCTGACATGTGATAACACAGTGCTACGAATGTGCCTCAACACAAGTTTAATACAACAATAAAACGGTAATTCAGACAAACCTCTACATTTTAACATTAAGGACAATGAATAAAATCCACAAAAGCAAGAAATTTTAGAGTGAAGGCAGGACAGGGAGGCTGTAATTAGCTACATGTGGGCAGTGCAGCAAAACAATGTGCAATAGGTAGCATTTTTTATGGTTATCTTGCTTCCATCAAATACATTAAAATTTTAGCAGTATTAGAGCTTGCTAATGAGCTAGGTTATACTTTGAACTATAAATTTGACTTTATTTGTAGTTTAAATCTGAACTGGAAGCATCATAGGTTTTCATGGGTTTTTTAAAGTACAACAGATATCCTCTTTATATTTTCTGCTCTGCATTTTATTTCCCTTTTTGCTGATGCATCTAGGGAAGATGACAAGATTAAATCTCCCTCACTGAAAGGATTTCATTGTGAATGTATTTAATTACTTCCTCTTAACTGGCCCATGTGTGCAGCTTTTCATAGCCAGGATGATGCCATTTCAAAATGGAGCATGCTGAAACTTCCATCTCTGGCAGAACTGAGCCAGATTACAAACGGCTCACCATGCAAACACAGATCAAAAAATTCTTGATGCACAGCCCAAATATTTGTCCCTTAGGTTAGATCGTGCATTTTCCTTTTTTCCATGTGTGTTTGTAAAACTGAGAAAGGGACCAGCAAATGCCAGTTGCTAGGATCTGTCAGATCTTGTGTCAACACCTGTTTCCTCAGGAGGAAAAACTCAGCCACTGTAATTAGAAGCTTGGAAATTAAATATTTGCAAAGCAGTCCACTCCTACTGTTTAATTGAGAAAAGAATTCAGATCTGCAGGAACATACCAGGGCCCTGCTCATTAGATTGTGATGCCTCCATGTGATTTGTCTGGGTTGCTTCAGTACTTCTTTAAAACATTTTTTCCCTAAATATGATTGTGAGGCCAGCTAACTTTTATCATGCTATATTCTCATTTCTCACAGAGGACAGAACATATAATCTATGACTGTGGGTGAGAGAGGTGGAATATAAAAAGTGTCCCTCTGCAGCAGTTTGTGGAGGATTATATCCCAACATGGTACAAGCAAATATGGTTTGTTCTTGAGGTCAGGCATCAGTGACTTAACTTACATTGCTGCTGGTGTTTGTGTGGTTCCTTACAGCATTTACTCACCTGGCCTCTTTGTGATCTGTAAATGTTCAATGAACTCAGTACAGAATAAACCTGAAATGATTGTGTACTTGTATCACACTCTTCCTTCGTGGCTCTTGAGTTGCTCCTCTGTAAGCAGAGATGTGTTATTTATGTGTTTCTACAAACACAAGCTGCTATTGGTAACTGCACCCTGATTTCTCTGGGTGGTTTTCTGCAACTTGGGGGCAGAGAAGCCGCTGGCACAAGTCCACGAGAGAAAATGCTCTTTGCCTTGGAGGGGGGCTGAGCCCAGCACTTGTACCAGGGCTCTCAGGGTCCTGAAAGAGCTCCACACCAAGGGGGTGCTCAGTCCATCAGGTCAGACTCGAGAGGAGAGAGCTGTGACTGACAAGGGTCCATCACTGCCTGTCCCACTCTGTCCCCAGTTTCGGGTGCTGGTTGCTGTCCCAGCGCCAGCTGCACACAGCGACACTTGCACAGTGACACAACACCCCTGGGCTTGACCCCTTTAGCAAGTCTCTCATTTTTGAAGCCAGTGGTTTTGATTTATGGCTGATTTTGTTTCATTTCCCTTCTACAGGACTGCAGTTGGGTGCTTCCTTTTGCTGTAGTATAGAGAAATAGTCAGATGCTGCTTCCCTTCATGTGCAAATCTCCTCGGTACCCAGTGCTGAAACCTCTAAATAAATAGCTCTGGGTTTTCAGAAGCAGTCAATGTTCGTGCAGTTCCCCTTCTGCTGAAGGCAGTGCGACTCTTCCTACAGACCAGGCACAATGGTAATCCTGCTGCAGGGAATTTCAGTCATATTCTGGGATATGTATGTACCTTTTTTTCTTTTCTTCAGGATCTTTAAGCTGTATTAGAATTGTGAAATTCCCTGTTTTAAATCTCCATGTCTTGTCTTCAGCCTTTTCAAGACATAGTAATAATAGTTATATTGGTCACAACAATTAGCATTGTTAAATGATTGATAAGTAAGGTTTTATTTTAATTTGCTCTCAGCAAAGCATATATTAGGGTTGTATATGCTTGTGAGTTTGCACCTGTGCCATTGGCAGTGTGTAGAGGCTGTGCCATTCCCTGATTTTCAACAGTTAATGGAACACTGATTTCCAATACAAGTGGTGTTCTGTAATGTCTTTTATAAGGGTTTGTGATCTTTTCTTTAAGAGTCAGTTTCTTCCTTCCAGATATGCCTGTGCAGTTCTTACCTAAGTGAGCATCAGTGTCTGACTTCCTTTGGAGTTTTGCACCAGTGCCCCCATTTACCATTTCAGTAAAGCCTGTTCAGAACATGGGCATGGGAGCAAGATTTGAAGACTTCTAATCAGGGTAAATGGTGGGTGGCATTGATGAGCAGTCAGCTTAGCTGCAGTTGTATTATGTTCCACTTTATTATTTCTGAAAGGAACTGAGACTATTTGAATTCAAATGCTCCCAACAGCTCGTGTATAAACTCAAGGATGGAGTCTGCAATGGTCAGCTTTGCATCAGCTGTTTGAAATCTGTGGTCAACAGTGTGGATGTGCCAAGGGGGGAAGCTGCCAAAGCAATGGAATGCTGCTGATGCCTGGGAGCCTTGAAGGGCAGCTCACTCTGAAATACAGTTTTGGATTTTTTTTTAATGAAAACTGGATTAAGCTAGGATTTTGTTTTTTTGCTCAACTCATATTAAAAATAAAATAAAAGTCAGTGAAATTAGTGGCTATAATTTGTGCAAAGTGCATTTGTACAAAGGAGATTTATTCCTTCTGTCCTCTAGTAAGGAGCCAGATTTTGTCAAGATGCAGAAGCTTCAAACTCTCTCATAGACCAGGGAGAGGCTGAGGATGGATAAGTGGCTGCTGCACCCATATGTGACAGACCAGGAAAATAACACACTCAAGGGCAATCCTGCACTTTATTAACAGTGTAAGCTGATCACAGAATGGCCTGGGTTGGAAGGGGTCCTAAATATAATCTCATTCCAATCCCTGCCATGGGCAGGGACACCTTCCACTATCCCTGGTTGCTCCAAGTCCCATCCAACCTGACTTTGAACACTTCCAGGGGCCCAGGGGCAGCCACAACTCTGGGAACCTGTGCGAAGGCCTCCCCGCCGTCACAGGGAAGAATTTCCTCCCAATATCCCATCTAACCCCGCCCTCTGGCAGTTTAAAGCCATTCCCTGTGTTCTGTCCCTCCTTGCCCCTGGCAGGTATCCCCCTCCAGCCTTGCTGCAGTGGAGCATTGACACTTTCTGTGATGGTGATCAACATGAGGGAGCCTGGTGTTGCCCATGAGCCAAAGTCTGAGCAACCACACTGTGCCAGCAGCAGCTCTCTGGACTCTCTGTCAGAGCCAGGGCTTGACATCCCTGTTGCCAGTTTGATCTAATTAATAATTAATGTCTATCCTTGGAGCGAACGTCGATGGGTACCTGAGTCACAGATCCCCCCAAGCTGCAATGTGTCTCTGCCCAGGGGTTTCACAGTTCTGGCAGAGCTTTGGGCAGGTTCCCGCGTCTTTGCCTTGCTGTTTGTTCCTTGAGGCCACACTGAAGCCCAGACTCTTGCATCTCCGTTCAGTGCAGAGCGCCTGGCCAGGTTAAGGAAGGCTGTAATTCCACGGCTCCGTGCTGCCCACTTTTAAGTCACTGAGCCATTATGCCTGCTGAATGGAAGTGTCTGCAAGTTAATGGCAAACCCAATTTCAGCCAGTTCATGTTCTAATTATGACCGGCTGGTGTTTGCAGGTCCTCTGCCAACAAAGACATCCAAAACCTACAAATGTAACTGTGGCAGAGCACATTTGGCTTTAACTAGCTGTCAATTAGGAGGAGAATGATGGATTCCAGATACCTTTTCATGCTTGTGTGTACAATTGTGTGCTCACTTCTGTTTTTCCTTCCCCAGCTCTCTCCGTATTGTGCGGGTTCAGAGTTACTTTGGAAGTAAAGTGTCCCAAACACCTCCGTTTTTGGGCAAAATGTACCATGCTTGTAGTGTTTTAGTTCAGATAGTCTCTTCAATCACCAATTAGTCTGGTTATCTCTCCCCCAAAGTAAATTTGATAATGCATTGATTTTAGAGGACTTATATATGGAGAAAATAAATGTACAGCTTGTCTAAACAAAGTGATTTAGCAATGGAGCTGTATCAGTGCTGCTTTACTGCTGCAGTCCTGTGTATAATTTCCCATGTGGATGCTTTTAATCAGGAATGAATGTGACCTACCTAGTAAAAGCCTATCTTATACCAAAATAAATGTTATGGATATCTCATAAAATATCCACTCCAGTGCTCTCTCTCCCAGCAGTAACTGTTTTAGCTGAAGAAGCCAGCACCCTGTGTCAGCCTCAGCTCCTCAGTGCTGCTGTGTGGGTGGGGGCAGCTGCCCCCTGATTTCTCTATTGTTTGTTTCCTAATGAGTTTCGTTAAGATAAATTTGGTCAGCACGCACATTTTAAATTGTAATTTACACTTGCAAAATTCTGACTGCCAGAGGAGCAGGGTTAAGTGGTTGGGGGCAGAAGGAGTGGGTTCAGCAGGACTGAGCAGTACTGAGCTCTGGCAAGAAAGAGCAACGCCCTGAAATGTTCACCAAGGCTGACGGAATTAAGTGAACTGAAAAGAAATTTTGTTCCTTTGGGTAGCATCAGGTACTCCATATTAAAATTAAAAATCTGTGTGCTAGAACATGAAAAAACAGTTTTTCATCCCATCCCACGGAAAATGAAGCGTCAAAATAAAATGCCACTTCATCAGTATTAATCTGCAACTTAGAGCTGAATTATAGTCTAAAATTTATGAAGCAGATTTTGGCCCTATCAGCTGATGGAGAGAAGAGTGAGTGTTCACTTGCCAGAAGAGTGAGTGTTCACAGTTGTTTTCTCTGTGGATTTATTCAGTACCATTTGTCATGAATTAATGATCAATTGTTAATTCAATATTCACTTTTCCAGCTGCACTGATTAGATGCAGGAATCTGAAATAATAAGTCACATGGCATTGTTTCTGTTGCCAATAAGAAGAGTCTAACATGAATAATATTTGAACAACTCAAATAATTCAAATGAGCTCATGGAAGTTGAATTTAAAATATTTCCTGTGCATCTTCACATGTACAAGCTTAACAATTTGTTTTCTCAAATAGTCATTACTGTGCTAATATGGAGAAATAATTGTACGTGCAATGCAAACTAATAATTGTGCTCAATATTTTTTCATTTTTCACTTTCCACTAAGAAATGTCACAAATTAAATATTTTATTTGAAATGTCCCACTAATAAAAGACAGGTAATTGGCTCAGCAGTGACTTCTGTGATCAGCTTTTCACTCTGGAGTGAGCTAAACCAAGGCCCTGTTCCACACTGTGGGAATGCTTTGAGATCAGCATGAAAGACTGATAGTCTTTGTCCTAAAGAATAGTTGATATCATGGATTTTACTCGAAAGTGGGATTGGCACGTACCGAGAGCATACACAGGCAGCTCTGAATGGTTTTCACTTGAAAAACTGGATATTTAGGTCTTTCAGCTGCTGCACCATTTTTGTTGTTGCTGTTGTCAGTTTGTTGTGAGCTGGAGAACTTCGGGGTCTCAGAGCAGTCATGGCAGTGGTGCCGAGGGGTGACAGCGCTGCTGTGCCCTGTGCTGGGTACGACCACGGGGACAGCAGGGAGCCAGGGCTGTTCCAAGGGGATGGTGGAAGCAAAGCCTCGCGGGCTTCTCACTCAGAGAAACGCCCGAGATTCCTGGACTCCACAGCCCCTGTCTCTCAGGCAGCTCTGGTTCTGTCTCCCCTCTGTGTGAGCCAGCAGTCTGAAGAGACAAAGTGCGAGCCAGATCCTGAGGTGACAGTGGCTGCTACCTACCCTTGAACACTCTTTAAAATAAGTGCTTCAGAACCAGAACCAACAGGAGCACAAGCCCAGATGGCAGAAAGAATGGGATGTAAAAGATGCCTTGGTTTAACTGCTGCCTCCCTGCCTGCTGTGAAAGACTTGTGAGACTCCTGCATCTTGCTTTGATGTGGTGCTTTGTCGTGGGGGTGTAAATGACGCAGGGATAAGATGAGGTGGAAGGATCTCGCAGCCTCTCACACCCCAGGGTGCAGTTCCTGGCACTGCCTCTGCCGTGCAGCTGTGGCTGTGAAATGTGCTGAGAGCTTCTGCAGGTGAGCTCAGCACCCTCCATGGGCCCCCTGGCCAGCTGCTCCTCGGGATACAGGGAAGCGAAGGAAGGAAAATTGGCATAGATGGTGTGCTCTGACTCTTGCCTGGAGAGGCACCTGGATGTGAATGGTGCCTGAAGGTATGAGGAAAGCAGAATTCCAAAGAAGAGGTTGTTTCTTGTATTAGACCAGGCAAAGATAATGGAAAATGCAGCCAAGCTTCCAAGACTAAAGTCTGTATCTGGATCGTTGGTTATCCTGCAGGGATCTGAATACAGACAGGCATCCAGGAACGGGCAGGGATGATCTGAGCAGCTTCTCCCCCTGTTTGGAGTTTGAACTCAGTGAAAGGCCAGATCAGCCTGTGTTTGCAGCACTGTTTGTGTTCACATAGGTTCAAGCAAAACAACATAAAGTTTTGTGGCAACTTTTCATTTAACCAGAGGGAAGCAACACTGAATAAAGCCCCGTGCAAAAAATTCTTGTTAGTTCACCTTCTTCATGATTTTGAGGTACAATGTCTTGATGTTAAACTACATCACGACCTTTCATGTAAGTTACACCTGCTTGTTTCATGTCTGATTTGGCTCTCACAAGGTTCCAGTAACTAATTGTCAAGTAAGTTTTACTCAGCTTTGAGTAAAAGCTTATGCTTTGCTTGCTGGAGAAAAAAAAATCCTTCTACTTGCAAAAAGCAAGCTATTTTCTATTACAAACCAGTGTAAATAATGTCTGTATTCTGGAGTCTTTGGGGGGATTATAGGATTGTATCTCTCCATGGATGCTGCTGTATCTGTATTTACTGTATTTTGTCCTGTCATCTTGATCTCCCACATTAACACTGATGTACAGCACACAAAGAAATGTCACTTTCTGTGACTTTTATTGGTTCTGTCTGCAGCTACATGTGCAATTTCTCTGAATCATCCTGCTATATTCACACGTATGCATTTGAAGGGAAGAGTGGAAGTCACTTCAGTTGGGTGGAATGGTATTATTCCAAATTGAATTTCAAAGCAACTGCTTGTTTGTTTTGGGAGGATTTTTTTTTTAGTGTTGTTTTGTTGGGTTTTTTCTCCCCCCCTCCCTCTACTGTGCTGGCAATTTTCAGACAATTTGCAGACATATGGCTCTGAAAAGAATTGTTCACACAGTTCCAGCTCATGTTGTCATTTAGCGGCTGAATTCAGTAAATGACACAATCATGTCTCACAGACTATCAGTAAAATGGCAACCACTTAGGATTATTTTGTGTATTTGGATTCAGATAATAGTGACTTTTTACTAGCTGTTTCATGCAATCTCACAAGAGAACTCACCTCTGTGACACGAGAAACAGCGGTTTCATGCTATTCTGAGCTAAAATGTTGGGAAAGGTAACGCAGTTAGGTACAGCAGAGCTTCATATAAGATGCTGTGGGTAGTGGTATGTGATTATTGGCATCCTTGGAAGCAATCAGGCTAAAACTTCTCTCAGCAAAGAAAACAAAAAACCCCAGGCTTAGTGGAAATAGAAAAAGAAATTGGAATATAAGGAGGAAAAACTATCTCTAAGGAAGTACACTTTCTACAGATCTTTCATGTTTATATTTCTTTTTTCCTTACTGTGAATAGAGCAGTGTGATGCAGTAACAGCAGGACTCATTTGAAACTTGTCTAGGAGAGTTCTGCATGTGCAAGGCACACAGAATTTACCTTTTAAAGTAGGCTTGCTTCTTCAAGGTACCAAATTCCCAATACTTTTATTCAAGTCTTTGCTCACAGAAACTCTCTGAAATCGTTAGGATCCTGGGCGAAGAGTTGCAGATACTGTACCTTTCAGAAGTCAAATCCACACTTGGTTTATACCTGGCATGTTTGTACCGCAGAGAATTAAATTGGAGATTTTGGTCAGTGACTGCCACATGTTCTGCGCTGTTATGATAATTAAATGACGTTTGCACTATAACGAGCAAATGAGTTTCAGCTATTTAAGAAATTATGGGCACTCAGCTGGGAATTCCATCCTCCCCCCTCCCCTTGCCCCCAGCTGATATGGGATAATTGACCGTGAGGAAATTCCTGCTTTATTACAGTGTAAGATTACACCTTATGTGTTAAGCCACTTTTAATGCAGACGTTTCCAGTTTGCACAGTTTGGACGGGAAATAAATGCAGTCTTATTCTGCCTCAGTTGACGTTGGGACTATTTTCAGACAAGACATTTTTAAACATCCTGACTTGATCATTTCCTTGTGTCTGGTCATTCCTATAGAAAGTTTCTCGAGACGTTTTTAGCAGCACTATTACATTTGTGGCAATTTTGATCTTGCAGATGCCGGAGCAACATGCATTTTCCTTCTTTTTTTTCCCCTCCCACTCTTCGAGGGTTTTTTTGTGGGTTTTTTGTTTTTTCTTTTTCCTCAGCTAACAACCTCAAAATTAGCTGTTTATCCAAGAGTCATGGAACCATTTAGTTGGAAAGACTTCTAGGATCATCAAGTCCAACCATTAACGCAGCACTGTCAAGCCCACCACTAAACCATGTCCCCAAGGGCAGCATCCACATTCTTTTAATTCCTTTCAGGGATGGTGAATCCACCCTTTCACCAGCGCTGGGTGTTCCAATCTTTCTTGCAAAAGCAGCTGGAATGTCCTGGGGCGGTGGCACTGCTCTGCCATGGCCCTTTCCTCGAGTGTAAGATCAGTGTCGTTCACCACTGCCTGGAGATGGGCTCAGCTTCTGTTCAGCACACACGAGCCCTGTCAGAACTGTCTCTTCGGGCCACATCTGCAGGAAAGAGGCTCGTTGGGAACAACCTTTGAGCCACCAGAGTAAATTGGATGCATCAGCACCCTGCTGTCTGCCTCTGTGAGTCTTTAGGAAAGTGAACGGCAACAGGTCAGAGAGCTGAGCTGTCCTGGCAGCTCAGGCATGACCCAGGGAGGCACAAACCGGGTAACAAGGCTTGAAATCAGCTGCTTGTCCTCACAGACTGCAGTCCCCAAAGACGGAACAACCAACCAAACAGTGAAGTTATGCGTGGCCAGTGTTCTGGTGTTTGTATCTGAGCTTTCCCTAATCCAAATAGTTTGAAGAAGGTCAAAAAATGTCTCCAAGAATTGTAATAACAACTCACGATTTCATAACTCTCTGCTGGTTTTGTTGTCATCTTCTATAAGAAATGTCTGTGCCTGCCTGCCAATTTATTTATGTAATTCTTGCTGCAGACATAGAATTTTGAACCAAATCAGTGTCCTTGTTCTGTTGTGCTTTAATTTACCTGTCACTTAACTGACACTGCAGCTTGATATTTTATGTATCTAGTCATTTTCCAGGTTTCACCAAATTTGTTGTTCCAGAAATACTGCACTTGGAGTATCACACCTCAAATGTGTTTGCTTTGTGGTTTATAGTCATAACATGTTTTCTAATGCTTATATAGGAAAATATGCAACTCTGGTCTTTTTAGCTTTATATTTTCACATGCTTTTACCCTAACTAGAAAGTTTTTGCACACTTACAGGTATTATGAGCCTGATTTCCCCCAGTGTTACTTCAGTTCCACATATGTGCAATACTCTGGATTAAATTGGAATGCTTTGTGCAGAGGAGTGAGCTGTTGGACTTGGGATCTCTCCTTCATTTCAGGGGAAGCATTTTAGCATAGATTTGTACTTGACAGTCTTAATCCTCATATGTTTTTATATGTGTGCAGGTGAAATTAGGTATCAGTCATTCCAATTAAATTCCATATGTGGAATCGCCTATTTAAGACAGCGACAATTTTATTTGTCCTATCAAACAGGTAATTTAATCTCCTGTAGCTCAAGACACCTACCTCCCATCAAGTTTTCAGTGGCAGGGATGTCTGGGAACTGCCAGCGCTGCTCTTCAGAGGGAGAATGGGCGGGCAGGAAGCTCAAGAGTCCCTCGAGCACCGCTGCAGCCTCTGGGAGGGACGAAGCCCTGGCAGTGACGCAGGCTGGGGAGCAGCTCTGCTGCAAAGCAGCCCTGCCAAAAAGCAGCTGGCAGCAGGCTGAGCTGGAGGCAGGAGCACAGCCTGGCAGCAGCCTGGGCACAGGGACGGGAGCACAGCCAGCACGCTGAGGAGAGGGACCACCCATCCAGCCACCTTTCACTCGGGCCTTGGTAGCCACATCCAGGCTACTGTGCCCAGTGCGGCTCCCATCCCTACAGACACCCAGGACCAATAAAGGTGATTCCCCAGGTGAACTCGGCAGAGGGCTTGCAGGCTGGGCACGGGGCGGTGGGCTTGTTCAGGCTGCAGAAGGCAGGCAAGGCACAGGAGGGCTGCGAGCACCCTGCAGTGCCTGTGGGTGCCGTCAGTGCTGCAGGGTGGGAGGATGAGAGACAGTGGGCGGAGCAGCTCTTGCTGGATGGGAGCAAAGTCTTTTTTGACATTTATTACTTTTTTTTTCCTTTTTTTTTACTCCTGGAACAGTCAAACATAGAAACAGGCTGTGCAAAGAGGTTGGATAGTCTCCATCCTGAGCGGTTTTTCATGATGTGAGTGGGTGAAGCGTTGGGTAAGCTGGACTGATCTCATGGCTGGCCCTCCTCTGAAGAGGGGCTTGGATTAGCCACTGTTCCAGTTTGCATCTAGCCTCGATTTTTCTCTCATACTGTGAAATGTAACTGCCACTCAAAATAACCCAAACACAACACAACAAGAAAACAAACCAACAAAAAAATCGCATTAAATATTTCTAGAGAAAAAAGATACAAAAATATATACATTTAGTGAGAAATGCAGAGTCCTTAATTCTTGTAATAGACACATACCACCTTGTGACATATCAAAGAAAGAATATCTGAAGTCCATTTAGGCTCTCAAAATAAAGATAAGTTGCATTTCAATGACCACTATGTGTTCAGATAAAACTAATTATTTATACATAGATTTCTTTTACGCTTAGTAAAATAATTCCTTAGGAAAAAAAATGCTGAAAAATTTTTTTAAAACCTACAGACAATCCCTAGAAACTTGATGATGCTTTTACTTATTTTAATAGGATACTTTGAAAGTCTTTATAGGGTTGTAGAAGTGCAGATGTTTCTAATAAATACATATTCATTGGATGCCGTTGTATTTGAGCAAAAGCGCTATAAAGAAGAAGTGAGGCAGCTCTGGGTATCAGGAAAGAGCCCAAAGCAGAGCAGTGTGGTTGTAGAAGTTGACAAAGACACCGTTTACAAAATGACGCTGCCCAAAGCCTGATCAGGGACTGGGGTGATCCCATAAAGCAGGGAAATGTTTGAACTGGGTTTTGTCTCTGGTATTTGTACAGGACTGAGTTTCTACTGAGATTCTTCAACTAACACACCCAGACTTATGATGAGACTATAGAAAGGCTGCCGAATTTTTCAGTTTGGGAAGAATAGTGATTTCAAAAAAAAAGGATTATGATATATGGAATGAAGTGCTACCCCAGAGTAATTATTTTTCATGTAGGATCCATTTCCCCTTCTGCCTTGGAGCTGAGGTGTACAGGTCCTGGTCTGCATTAACATGAATATTTGGTTGCAATCACATTTCCAGGAGTCATGTCATAACAAGCAGAAAAGCAAACTAAATACACTGTACAAGATAAAAGTCCTCTGACTTGTGTCGATGTTATTTTCACATCTATTCAATAACTGGAATATTTCCATTAACAGTAAGCTACTGCACCATGATACGTTCTTTTTAAAAGTGCATCAAAAAATATTCTTCATGATTTGTATGCATACCACTTGTTCCCAACAATAACAAAACCACAGGAGAAATTGTCACTTCATGTGCTATTTCTGTCCCTAAAATTTTAAAAAGCCAGTCTTCCATCATCTTCTTTTTGTTTTTTACTGCAACTTGGAAATCTGTGATAGGTTCACCTTGAGTGCTCTCTTCTGTCTTAACAGCTGATGCTTAACCTTTGTTCTAGATGACTATTCAGTGTCTAATTAGCTTGGTCTTTAAAATAAAAAAAAAACAACTCCATCCAGCATGTTACAAAATCCCTCCTACTCCCTTACCATTCCTTCTCTGCAGCTTCCTCATTTTGGTCTCTGAAATTATTCTGTATTACTCCCTCTTTTGTATTATCCCTTGCAGAATCCTTTCTGATCTCCTGGTTACCACAATTTTCTTTGTTACTTTATTATACACATGATTATCTTTTCCTGCAATTACAATATCTGGGCTTCTTCTGGTGCTGGTTTCTGTGATTGAGTATCACACTTCTCATTTGTAAGCCCTGGTAATTATGAGCCATTCTGGAGTGTTTCATTTGCTCCCTAATTTTGTTGGCTGCTTTTTCAGCAATGCAGAGTTCCTGTTTGCTCTCACTTCATTAGTCCAGAGACCTTTCCAGTTTTGGAATCTATGATTTGTATCCTGCGGTTTGTATTCTGTGAAGGCTCCTTGCTGTTGTGGTGTCGTCACCCCTTCCTTCTCACGTTCCGTAGTCACAGCACCAAAGATCTCTGTTATTTGGGCGATGGAATGGGGACCTGCAGCTGCAGTGGTATTTGGGCAGCTGTCATTCCTCGCTGACCATCCCCACTGTTCTCTTCGTGTTTCATTTTACCTTGTCTTCGTGCTCTTGAGATTATTTGAATTTGTGAATTCGGGGGAAGAATCTCAGAATCTTGCCTAGTGATGACTTGTGCCATGTTCCTGTTCCTTTTTCATAAATCAAAAGCTTAAAACAAGCAAAATCATGGCTGTTTCTCTCTCATAGTCTAAAATGAGGGTTTATTTTCTTGATAGGCTACATATTACAGATAGTGCTGAAACCACTGCTTGGCTGTGTGCTGTTGCTCTGTTTATAAAGGTTTTAGAATGGAAGCAGCAGATGCAGAAGTAAGATAAACAAAAGCTCAGACCTTGCCATAGGCTTACTGATTATTAAAAACAGGAAGAGGTCATCTGTTTTAAGGCTCAAGAACTTTTTTGACTAGATTTTTACTGCTCATGGAAGCCTTATGTTTGTTTCAGTTTAAAAGATCTCTTTTCTTCTTGTGCATATGCAGCAAAGGAAATGAATTCTCAGTCCTCAGCTGGCCCAGGTGTATATACATATATACGTCTTTTTTATTTGCCAGTACCTTTTGCTTCCCTGATCCATTTTTACCACATTTTTCCCAATAGATATTTTCAGCCTCTCTTCTCTAATTACATTATCTCTGCTAAAAAAGAAATTCATTAAGAGTTGAAATTTCAAATTCACAGTAATCAAGTGGATTTGAAGTTAGAGAAGAATTAAATTTATTTTCCTTTCCCTTTAGGCTGTGGTTAGTTCACCGATAGGGATGAGATCATGGTAGCATTCCCATCTCAGTCCTTGGGTGTTCACAGCTCTCTCCTCCAGCTGCTGTGGCAGCGTCCACGGAAACTGGTTTGCTCCAGGAGCTGTTCTGCTGGGTCATTTCTGTTGGCTGTGCATCACTTTTGTAGCCCCTTTAGTGACTCTTTAGTACAAAACCACAAAGTAGCAAGATTTCCTATCTAAAGTATCATTATCTTACATTAATCACTAAAGTAATCCCACTCTTTGATAGACTAAATGTGTCGTGTTCTGCTAGACCCTTGTTAGAACTTGTTGAAATCCATTTCAATCTCCTGATACGGTCTCAGTGAAGCACATTTCCATCCCACTCTCCTTTGACTGCTCTCCGTTTTTTGCAGCGTGTGACGTGCTGTGTGACGAGGTTGTGCCCGGGGAGATTTTGTTCCTTACAGCCCCCCTAGAGGGAAGGTCACGTGCAGAGAGGTTTTGGGCTGCCCACAGTTCAGATTTGTGCCTACTTAGTGTCTTTCTAGGTAGGTGGTTTTTGTGTTTATTACAACAGCCTTTTCTCAGTTTTTCAGCTCTCATAATCCATTTTCTCAGTATGTCTGAAAGTAATTTTTTTTATTTAATGCATAAACATTTACAGTTTTCTGTAGCATGTTTCTTGTTTAGCTCATAACTCAATGGTTGGCAAAACCAGTAGTTTTAGTGACCTGAGCAATGATAAACCATCAGAAACTTGCAGTGTGGCAGTTATTTTCCATGAATTAGTAAGTGAGCACAGAGTGAGAGAGGATGCTCATCTATTATCTGCCTCGTGCTGCTGCAAGTCAGCCTGGTTTGTACAGCTCCCATCTCCTGAAATATTGTTATTCTGCTGCTACCCTGTCTGATTCTTCTTTTCTTCCCTGTGCATAATTATCTCATAGTACCCAGTATTCCATCTCCTCGCTCTCGCTTGCATGCAGAACATGTTTCCCACAATCTGTTCCCTTCTCCCCGAGTGTCTTTCTTAAAGGAATCAGTTTACATTGACACTGAGTAGACAGTGGGAGAGTCCTGCTGGGTGCCCTCGCTGTAACCTGATTTCCTCCCTATTTGTTCCATGGGAAATGGTTACCTGCAGTGTTTAAACACACTTTTAGACTGCTGATTCAGAACTAAACAACTTAAAAACCATACAGGAATGAGATTTGCGGGCCCATTTGGAACATTAAGGCTTTTGCTGAAAGCATTTTCAGACAGCAGTAGTCGCAGTTCCTCTTACAGAGTGGCAGAAAGTTTGGAGCAGACAAATTAAATTCTCGGTTCCCCTGGTCCTGCCTTACCATTGCCTCTGTGTGGATGTTAAAATTGAATTAATTATGCCTCTGTCTCCTGCCAGTTGTCTTTTTTTCAAGCTTCAGTATATTTTTCTTGACCAGATGTTTTCCAATATTAATTTCAAATACTTCTCGGGATCTGGACACCTCAGTGGTTTATTCAGGAGCTGGGGAGCAGCTGACAGTTCTGGGTCTAGCTCAGGTAGGCAAAAGTCTTTCTTCATATAGAAGACAAACAAATAAGCAAAAGGCCCCCTGCTAACTGGCATTTAGCAGCCTGTGAGAAATTATTTCAGACTTCCTTAGTCAATCCTGAAAGAAATACCCAAGTGATTTGCTGTTGATATTAATGTGCATTCAGGTTAACAGTCACTTCAGGATTTTTCTTTTTTTTTTTTTTTTTGCAAACCTGGTGTGCTGTGGTCTTTGAAATAATGGTTAGTTCATCCCATCATAGAATAGGGCTGCACTACAAGGGCTATAATAAATTATTTTTGTCCAAATTATAATTTAATTTAAGGTTTTGAAATATCTCAGGATGAAAGGTATGACATAAAATATCGTGTGCTTTTATAAATCTTACCTACTGTAGCTGGAGTATCATAGAAACCCCTTGAAAAACAGCGGAGTTCAGTTAGGTGTAAAAGCTTTAGAAATGTGTCATTTTGGCAAGATAAATAGATCGCAAGTCCTAACTCACAACGGTGGCGAGCCCTTCTCTGGGTTTGTGTTATTTAATAAGCTGGTGTATTTGCCTAATTAACGACATCAGGACTGGGCTCCTTGTTGAAGGTGTAAATACCCACCAGGAATGACTCCTGTCAATAATGCAGTTTTGAAGGCAGTACTCACACATTACTGAGACTAAATGGCCCTTCCAGCTTGGAGCTGTCCTGGTTCAATCCCCACAAGTACAGAGGAGTCAAAGTGGATCCAAACCCGAACTGACAGAGAGGAGAAGCAGAGTCACAGCTCTCTCTTTGATGCTGAAGAACGGATATTTGCCTGGACATGTGTTTGACCTGTTTGTTCGGCTGAAGAGCAACCCGTGCTTTATCCAATGAGCTATTAGAGCTTCATTTCAAGGGGGGTGTTTATCAGAAACGATGGGCTCTGCAATCCATCCGGTTTTCTGCATCCTGACATTGCAGTACCTTCCTCTGACTCCCACTGCTTGTTTGTCAGTCGTTTGGGACTTTGCTCCTGGTCCTTGCAGACACCAACCCTGCTGCTATTTAGCTACTCCGTGATTTCGTCACACAGCCCACCAAGATTTCTGGGTTTTTTTTTTTTTTAAAAAAGCTCATAAAGTCAACATGCAGCATGTTAGAAGCAGAAAGAAAGAGCCTGTCTACCTTTTTGTTTGCAGCAAATACCTCCCTGCAGGTCTTGTTAGCTGGAGCTCATTGTCACTGCTCCGTGGCTCTTCGTCATCCCAGCCAGTGAGCTCCCACCCTCAGCAGAGCCAGAGCACACACAGCTGACTGTGACTTTATGGGGGCATTTAGCCTTTCAGATTTGAAGCTTTGTGGCGTCATTTGGCACAGCTCTTGCTCCCCATGAAGGCTTCCAGCTCTAATTAGGACTATACATACTCCTGCTTGAGACTGCATAGCAGCATGGAAAAATGAGGGAAGAAAACAAAGGGCACAGCAGAATAATATCCCTGCTTCCTTCTCCCTCTTTATTTGAATCCATTAAATTTTCAGTGTTTTCAGAGGCTTTACCATGTTTTTTTGGTGCTCTCATGCTATCTCAGATTCTAGGCCTCTTTGTGCTTTTACTGCCTTTCAGAAAATTGAATTCCTGGAAGGAATTTTTGATAGCATTAAAAGCACCCACAGAGGGAATGGGCTTGTGCATCTGTTCTCCACCTTACACGCACTGAAAGGCAGACAGTTCTTCTCTTTGAAAAGCTACTTTTTCAGATGAATTTCACACTAAACTCTGCATCTCCTATAGTGAACATTAGTACAAATATCTGAAGTATTTTGTGCAGGCATTCCATCTGTGCCGGCTGTGGTACATTGTGTACCCAGAGCCTTTGTGGTGCATTTGCGAGGAGCAGAGGTACAGCTGCTGTACAGTTCAATCCAGGTACCTGCACAACACTGAGAAACTTAATTTAGGAGTGTTAAGCTCTCCAGCCATTCACAGGGAAGATGTGCTATTCCTGTAATACACGGCAGAAATACCAGCATTGTTCACCTGTGACAAAGGGATTTTGAGGAACTGAGGATGGATCTGGATGTGAAGAAGTAAATGGATATTAGAATGAAATAGGAGGGAAACTTTTCTTCAGTTCTTCCGCTTGTTTACACATTAAAACCAGGAATTTCTCAATGCAAATTAGTGGAATAACCTTATAGAGAATAATAGAAAAACAAGTGATACTATTTGGGTGGAATTGTGTGTCTAACTAATGCGTATCTGACCACTCAGAACCCGCTCTGAGTTTGTTATGATTGCCTTGGATTTCATGTAATAGTCTTAACATTCAGGATTTGGCCATTTGTGGCTGTTTAAATTGATTCAGATGGATCCTTCCAAATGATACCAAATTTTGCCTGTTGGACTTTGAAATGTATTTCGTTGCTGGTATAACAAATCTCCCTGCTAAAAAAAGCAGAAGTGTTGTAAGGAGGGGTAAGCAAAATATTCAGGAAATGGTCACATTCAGAGTCTGTCCGCAAAAACAGACCAGAGCAAAAAAACTCCTGTGGTAAAAAGGAAGGATATTTCAGACTTCTGTGAGATTGTTTATTGCCTGTAAGTTCTGTAGAGGTGTTCCTGTGGATTCAGGAAATTATTTATAAACTGGAACTGTATCTTTGCCTTGGGAAACTCAATCTGGCAAAACATTCAGCAGAGCAGAGAGATTATAAAGAGTAGTAACTAATCAGTTATTTATTGGAATTTTAAAATTCTGTCATTTTTATTCCTTGGAACTTTGGACACAAATAATTTCCATATTGTTTCACTTCTTGTTTTGATATAGGATGATTCACCCTCGAGAAATTCACTCCGATTTATTTGATGTAGAAGCATAATAACACTTTGTATCAAAAAATGGTGTAGGCAAGCCCAGGATTTATAACAGGCCTTATAAGTAAATGAGAGTTTGAGTCAGATCTAGAAGAATTGGAAATTAATTCTTCGTATCTGCAATGTAAACACGTCCCTGGAAAGGGGGAAGTTCCCCTGCTTTGGAAGTCATTCAGCACACAGCTGAAAACGGCCCTGTCTCAGCCTAAATCCAGTTTAGATCCACATCCTGTGGGATGCACGGGCTAGGACAAATTTCGCTCATACCAGTCCCAGCAGTCTCCTTTCGAGCGTGCCAAAAGTACACAGAACGTACGGATGAAATGCCAGGACTGAACTTTGAAAGTAACAAATGTGAATAAATAAAAATAAAGCCTACCGCCAAACATAAATAAAATAATAGATAAAAATAAGGAAAAATAGACTTCAAAAATGTGTCAAATAATACTCTGGTGTTATGCAGTTATCTAGGGATCTAACACATTTTGACAGAGTGTATCAGTCTATGTACTCAAAGCCAAACATTTTATTAAAACAAAATATATCAGTTTTTAAGACAAGCTATGTATTCTGTTCCCCAAAGAACCCTTTGAGAAAGATGTTGTTTGAGCAAGAATTTCTCTGCAAGCTGATGAATGATTGGAGCTAATAAAGTGGAAATACAATTTTCAACAGGTTGGGCTTAGTTTGATCACCAGTGCACTCCAGTGCACCCTTTTTATAATGATGCATTTATCTTCATATGCCAAATAAATCCATATTTGTGCATTATCAAGTGCTGTGTGGTGGGTTTAATGAAGTATTGTATTAGTGTTTCTGAATACATGTATTTTTATTCTATGAAAATCATTCAAAAAGCCTCTCAAAATGCCTGTTACAGAGACAGGCTTTCTGAGCAGCCCCCAAGACTTGTTTTCATAGAGGAAAACATCATCAGTTCCCAAGGAGAGGAATGTTCCACATTGCCAGGCATGGACAAAGCAAGTTGCTGTTTCTGTGTGTTAGGCTCAGCAAGTGAGGCAAATCATGGAATTGTTTGGGTTGGAAGGGACCTGAAAGGGACCTTGTTTTGATGTAGGATAATTCACCCTTGAGGCACTCATCTCCTTGCAACCCCCTGCCATGGGCAGGGACACCTTCCACCAGAACAGCTTGCTCAGACGCTCATCCAGCCTGGCCTGGAGTCCTTCCAGGGATGAGTTACCAGGGTACAATGCGTTTGCTTCTGACCCTGGTGTGAATATCTCTGTCAAAGACAGCACGGAAACCTAAATATTCCTCATTGCCATTTGTGCTTCTTGCTGCTGAGGTCTCCGTGAATGTGTGCATGCTGATTCTTAGGTCTGCCCTGATTCTGAGCTCAGAATATCCCAACTCCTCATGCTTTCTCCAGCATCCTTTCCAGCAGTGCCTGTGGCAGAGATGCCTTTGGAGAGCCCAGCCACCACATGCGGTTGGACACCAAGCTGTGCCGAAGCTTCTTACACATGAGACAGGAAATAGAGGTTGTGAGATACTAAGGAAAGGGCGTTTGGACCAAATCTGGCACCAAAACAACTGCAACAGTGGCTTGAGGTAATCTGAGCTGGTACTGAAGAGGAAGAGGACCACGTACCTGAACAATAACCAGCTCTCAGGTGGGAAATACCAGCTAAGCAAGTTAGAGAAACATCTGGAGCACTTTTAGACTTTCTGTTGCTGCCATTGGTGCTGTGCAGTGATGACAAGATTTTGGAATAGAATAATCTTTAGGCAGTTTAGAGATGAATCTGTTCAGAAGTCTTTACTCTGCTGCAAAGCAGCAGTGACTGATTGCAGGTGGACCAGGCTGGGACTAGGCCTCGTAAATACTGAACCACATTCTTTAGTGAAATAAACAGCACAGCACTGCTTGTGTCAGTGGGGTTCAAATCATCATCTTCTCTAAACAAACTCTTCCACTTGTAGACATGGCAAACAAAGTTTTGCAAGCAAGAGATGCACAGATACACATCTGAAAGATTGCAGTCGTGTTCAACCTCCTGAACTTCCTCCCCCTTTATTTTGGGGTCTGTGTGATTATCTCCTCAGACCTTGTTTGATGGAACACTGTTGTCTGCAGCAACTGCTGCAGATGCATTTCCCCAGTGTTAATGTTACTGTATAAAATAAGCCCTGGCAATGTGGTGACTAGTTAATTGAACTATATAACCCTTTCTGGAATTTGTGACTCCAAGCCACTGAACAATATAATTCATCTCAGTTTTTATTAAAGTCCTAGTGAAATTGTAAGGCTACAGTAGTGTATTAGAATGCAGAGAGTATGGTGTGTTACCGAGAAAGCCACCTCTCCAGTGGGCCTTTAATAAAATAAATGTTTTCTGATGGTGCAGTGCTTATTTTTAGCTTATTCCTGTTTCAGCTCAGAAATATTGCATCTAGAACAATTCAGAAAACTGTAAAATGTGTTTGAGGAGGACGAGAAGGAGGAGAAGGGAAAAGGTCACAAAGAGATTTAAATGTTAAAGTAAAAATTTAGAAATCAACATGATTGTTGCATAGCACGACATTGTGATCAGTAGAGTACAGTGGAAATACTGAATTTAGAAAGAATAAACTGCCTAACAGCATGCTCCTGAACCATTTGTTATTTCCTAATTAAAGCTTGTGAAAGGGCAGTTTATACATGACTATAATAAGCTCAGTGTGGGAGATGTCAGAGCGTAAATCAGACTCTACAGCACTGGAGCTTTAAACATCTCTAATGACAAGTGGTGGTAGGTAGATGATACAAAAAGACTGTTTTGACAACATGATTGATTGAGATCTTGAAATGTATAAGCAAACAAAAAGTGTGAATTCAGCAGGAAACAAAACCTGCATGCTGCACCACATATAAAGTGCAAAGAGAGTGAGGGGAAGCTTGTGGCAAAGAAAGTTTAAAACCTTCTTGGAAAAGAAAAAGTCATACTAAAGCAAACAAGCCTTTGCTACTCAAGTCAGGATTTATCTTAAAAATCTCAACGCAGTTGTACTAAAGGGTACACCTGGCACCCTGAGGTACCAGAGGGCATCTCTGACCCGGTTTGAGGGCAAGCACTGCGAGCACAGAGCTTGTCACGCTCACGTGTGGCATGTGAAGCACACACCATGCGCTCACTGCGCCTGTCTAACACCCCTGGATCTCCTCAGGTGTCTCTGTCCTCTGCTGTCCATGTCCAATCTCCTGCGCTGGGGGATCTGAGAACAAACGTTTCACCTCTTTTGGGAGAATGGAGCTGTTTGTAGGAGACCACTGAAGTTCTTGGTATTGCTTACTGACGTCTGACTTTTGGTAACACTAATGTTCACAGGTAGGACTTTTGGATGCATCCATTGCTCGCCAGCCTGTGATTTCCAGGTGATTAAAATGGGAGCACAAATAGGTCAATGTTAAATGCTTTTCCATGCACTCCCTTCTGTGGAGACATGACCAAGTACACTCTGTCAAGCTGCTTAGTCCAGCACGTGGATCCAAAATGTCACTGGGGACAGAGGGGCAAGAGCAGGACATTTTAGATTACTTCCAGTTTCGTTTTGACCTTTGAAAGATTTGAGAAGCCAACCCAGCAGAGTGATTGGGTTCTCTGCACTCATCTCTCTCGGCACATTAGCAAAATACCCGTGTAATTAGTAGGAGAGCCTCTGTCAGCGGGGGCTGTGTGTGTGATTCTGTTAAGGTCACTGTGCTCCCCTGTGTTCTGTTTGCCACTTCAGTATCTGCTTTGTCTTTATCCCACTGATGTGTTTAATGATCCTGACAGAGCCTTGCTTTCCTGCCTTTGCTGGGTTGCAGTGGTTTTTGATGTCCAGTGCCGACCATCGGGTGCCAGGAGAAATGTGCTTCTCACCGCACCAGAGCATGGCCTGGCAGCGCAGGCGTTAAGAGAAGCCTTTTCTGCAGAACAAAAGCAGCAATTTGGCTGTTGGGTGCAGGACTTTCTTCATCTATGCCTGTCATATCCTCTAAAGTCACTGCGAAACTTCTTGTCAGGCACTTCATGTGTGATATTGGGGGTTTTACTCTTTACCCTCCTAAAGCCTCAGCCACCTCTTTCCTGCTAACCTAGAACCAAATTTCAAAGATAGCAAGGGATCCCAGATGGATTTGTTCTTATTAAGGATGGATTTGAAGCCAGAAGCTCCAAGTTTACAGGAACTTTACATGAGTTAAGCTCTGAAAATACATTTTGTGAACTAGATCTCATTGGAAGCTTCTCTAGATTCTCCTCAGTTATTCCTGAATTCAAACCTGTGTGTCTTAGGCTTGGAAAAATGCTACCCACTGTGGCTATTAGAAAGGGGAAACACTCAGGCACAGAGGAGAAGCTGGCAGGGCCTGGCTTTCCCAACGGATTATTTGTCAACCTACTTCTGTTTCCCAAATGCTGATGTTTTATTTGCATTTACAAAAGGATAGAAGAATAGAAGTTATGCAAATTTATACTTATTTAAAGGCTTTGACTGAAATACCGAATTGATAAGATCTTATCAGCACTTCCATTGCCACAGTATCTGATCATTCCTACTTTCTGCCATCACACAGTACGGAATCAAGGATTCATTCACTGAAATAAAGGTGAGCAATTTTATATCAGAAAATTGCTTGTTCATGCAATAGTCAAAATCTGGAATTAGCTAAAACAAATTGTCATGAAGGCGAACATTGTCAGGGGGTTTCAGAAAGGAGGGGTTTTTTACAGCTATGTCCAGGCTAGGGTAACTACAGGAGTAAAGTATTGCAGCTGACCAGGGTCAAGGTGGAATTAATAAGAGCCCATGTGCTGCAGAGCGCTGTCTGGCTCTGGCTGTGTGTGATAGATGTCTGGTGAGCTTGGTTTTGCCTTTTGCAGATCCCTGTGTCCATAGAAATCAGCGGCTGGGTTACTGCCTGTGGCTCCTGCTCACGTGCTGGCTCCTGCAGCCTGAGAGTCAGAGGGGCTTTAGGGCTGGACCAGAAGGAGAGGGAAGAGCATGGGAAATGATCTTTGGTTTTCCTTGCAGCTGTTTTCCTGTCCTGTTTGACTAATGCAAACCCATACATCAAAGTGGCACAAATGTGGTCCCCAAATAACATGGGGTCTGTTTTAGAGCTCTGAGCAATTTTCAGGGAGGTCAGCAGGTACAGGATGAACACTCCAGGCTCCTGAGCACCTCGTAGGTGTTTTGTAGGAGAAGGCAGCAGGATGGAGAAGGGTTTCATATGAGCCATTTAAGTTCCACTTCCAACAGCTGAATGAGCTTACTTGATTTTTATTTCCTTTTCACTCTTCATCCCCCACGAATCCCTCCACACCCCCATCCCCAATATTGCAGTAGCTCTGGGAAAGGCAGCCTGGTCAAACAATCAGTAGAAGCTCCAGAGACTGAGAGGTACAAAAGGGGCATTGAACTGTCTGGTTTCTTTGGAAGGGACTGTCTTAGTTCCAGATTAAAACCTGCCGAATGCTCCCCACTGTTTTACACGATGGCTGAAACAGCTTTCTACACACCTTTGGCTATCTTTGTTTTGGATCTGTAGCTGAATCCCTTCAGCTGTTGAGTTTAGTAAAAAGAGAGAAGTTGCTGAAGAGTTGGTAACTCCATTTAACCTTCTGTGAGATAATGGCTGTGGGGTGTCCCAAAGCACCTAGATTGTCCTTCAGATACTGATAATGTTAGGAAAATAGGATTTTCATTAACTACAGCTGCTGATTTTTCTTTTCAAGAGGGAAGCCTTTTCGTGCTGTGTCATTGTTATTATTAAAGGTTTGACTGTCCTGCACAGTGTATGGCAATAATGTCTCAGTGGAGAAAGAGTTTGCTTTTCTGCTGCGATATCACTGTGTTCATCCAATTTATTTTTTTTTTTCCTCTCTACCTCCTGTTCTTTTGCCATTGCTTGCCAGTATTCATAAATATGCGTTATCAGCTGAACCTCTCCAAATTTCCCTGGCAGAATGTG
The DNA here is from genome assembly GCA_013397935.1 of Dasyornis broadbenti. Taxonomy (NCBI): domain Eukaryota; kingdom Metazoa; phylum Chordata; class Aves; order Passeriformes; family Dasyornithidae; genus Dasyornis; species Dasyornis broadbenti. Next base: position 2,288,348 of record VZRN01000634.1, on the reverse strand, counting down.
CCTTTCTTTTCCAAAGGTCTCTATTTAATATGAACTGTGCTCCAATCATTTCCAGCACCTGTTCTCTGGTTACATGGTGCATCAACAGCAATTTTAGAATTCTTCAGCAGCGTGACAGCTTGAAATTGTCATTTCTTTACGAACACTAGATGCACTGAAATCACGTTAGCGCAGTTGTCATTTTTCTTTGTACTCAAACATTAGATATGTTTTTGTGAGTTTAGATGGGTGGCGAGCAGTTTTTCACTAAGCACCATGCTCAGTTCCCGGGAAATGAGAAGGGGCCTTTAGCCCAGGGTGTATTTCAATGGTTATCCATAGCAAGGAGAATGCTTTTTGAAGTGGTAGATATGGACACTTCATCTTAGGACACAGATGATGCTGCCACATGAAGGACTTTTTGAAGCACTTAGCTTCATTATAGTAAGTGGAATAACATCGTCTTTACTAGCAGGGATTGAAAACAAACAATGCGTCGGGGTTTTTTTGGTTTAATATATATAGCACTAAGGAGAGAGAGATTTTAGCTCAAAACTGTAATGAAGTTATAAAATATGTGATATTCAGCACAGATAGCATTCCAATAATTTTATTGTTTTAACATTCACAGTAAGAGTAGCTCAATGGAGTCAGATGAATAAAGTGTGTGTGTTCTCATTGTGTGGTTCCAGGGTGATTATGTGCCAGCATCTCTATGGTTTAGATGGCTCAAAGCTTCAGGTATTGATTTTATATCCAAATGTTCATTGGCACATTCTAGATGATGCTGGAAGTGGCTTTGTTTGATTTAAGCTCTTTGTATCAGTAGTTTGGAGAGTTCCCCAAACTGTCCATCCATAGTTGTACAGAAACTGCATAATATTAATTTAGATTTTCTGCTGGGCAGGTTATAGCACTACGAGTAGTTACTTTATGTATTTATTGAGACACCTCGGTGTTAGGTTGTTTCTAGCACAGCCAAGTAGAATCCAAAAATAACCTAAGAAACCATTTCTTCAGTTTCTTTAACAGACAGTTCAGGTCTTAATTGATAGGCCCTCAGAGTTGGCTTGTAGGGGGACTTGTGCTAGGACGGTAATGAGAGACAAATAATTCCTGGTGTTTACAGTGAAATAACTCTGCTTCTGGCCCTCTCTTGGCTCCTCTGACATGCCTGACTGACACAGTCAATACTCATACTCAGATGAATCCTAAATAACTCTCTCTTTTCCTGGCCTGTCATCCAGCTTCTTGAACTATCACTTTGAAATCATGGTTGCTATTTTGTCACTATCTGAATGCTGCCATCTTTATAGCTGATCCTATCATCCACTTCCTCTGCCTTTATCTCTTCAGTGTTGATCCAGTCACTCCTTACTGTCTGTCTTGTAAATATTATGTTAACATTGACATTTAGAATGGCTTGTTTTTCTTTTCTCTGCCCTGTTCTTATCTTACCCTGGAATTGCTGCATTAATTATGTTCCTCCAGTCTGAGTCTCCTTTGCTACCCCTGCAGATGTGCAGACATTGTCTTACTTCCAGTTCAATCCTTTTGTTCTTGCTCCTTCCACAGTTTCCTTGGCTCTGGTCATCACTGAAAATTGTCTTCTCGTTCTTCCAGCCTTTTGTTGTGCTATTTCACTTGATCTATTCATCCTTCTTCCTAATATGACCTTTATTTCCTTATCTTGACTGTCTCTGAGATAATTAGTTCCTATCTGGAACGATCTTTCCTTCTTGTCTACTGAGTAACTTCTCTGTTTTCATTAAAGTTCTGCCAGAAATCCTGCCTAGAAAATCAGGTCCACAGAAATCAGTAGAGACACTCAATTGACTTCAGGATTTTACAGCAAGTCTTAAGCAGTCTTTTACCTTTCCCTGATCAATAGCCCAAGCAGTGTCACTTAAACTAATTCTCCATTATCAAATTGCCTTTTTTTTTTTCCCCCTGTTTGCAGTAAGTTATAAAGTCTTTGAGAAAGGTTTCTGTTTCACTCTATTCATGTATAATAAAGACGCAGTGGTAAATAAATTTTATTTCATAGTGGAAATGGTCTTTGAACACTGAGGAAGAAATTATTTAATTTTGTTATTTTAACATTTAAATGGACACAAACTGAAGAGAATGAGGAACAGAAGGAAAATATACATGATTGAACATTAATATTTTACTGTAAAAGAATTAAATATCCTAAGGAACTAATGAAAACTTCTTCCAGATGATAGTTAAAGTTTGATGAAATAATAATAAAAATTTAATCTTCCAGTTGAATGAAAGCACTCCATATGTTGTTAAATGTGCCTAAATTTGAATTCAATTTTGTTGGTTTTTTGTCTCAGCCAACTGCTGTACATAGAGATCAGTTTGCTACAGATAAAGACCAGGCCATCCCTTGTCTGTGTGATCATCTGTAACTTTTATCACGCAGTTTTTCTTTTGGATCCTCCTGCTGTCCAAATCCTTGAGGGCAAGTCAGAAGTAAATGGCTAAACAGAGTAAATTCATGTGTGAGAAGCACTTGTTTGTTCACAGAACATATTGTATTTAAATACTTAGAGATTAAATACTGATTCTTTTTGCAAAGTAAACCAGTGCATTTAGGACCATTGTAACCATGGAGCAGACACCTTATGGATCTTGGAGCATTGCTTTATATCTTATTTGTATTTTTCCATCTGCCAGTGCAGCTGTGACAGTGGAGCTGAGTGTCATTCTTGCACTTTGTGTTCTGCATCTGCTCCATAACAGTTTATCTCTAAACCTTTTGTTCTGTGCCATTCCTCACTCTGTCTGTTCTGCACGCTCTTGATCTTTCCTCTGTTTATCATTCCTTACTCTCTGGTACATATTATCATGTACAGTATCCTTGCAAGTTCCCTCTTCACTTATGCTGAGACTGTTAAAACTGTCTTTTTGAAATCCTTTGCAGCAGATTCACTTCATGCCCTACACCTTTTATTAAAAGTTGTCTTTTATTTGTGTTTTCTTGAAGCTGTCATTATTCCTTCTAACAAGCACATTTTTATAGCTAGGACAATTTCACTTCATGTAGCACCCAGGTCATTCCCTCTGTGTCCACCATCGTCAAACAATGTCTGTGAATAGTCATGGCAAATGAAAAATAAATGTTCCTTCAGAAAAGATTTCTCATCTTCCTACCCTTTTGTTTTGCATAAACTGGTGATTTCTCCTGAAATATCTTTTCATTTTATGTGCAAGATCTACAGATTGCAGTAATGTTCCTGCAAATCTCTGATGCGCTGGGTTCATGTCATAACTCCTGGTGTTGCATCCTGATGTGATTCTTTCTGTGCCAGGCACAGGTTTGTTTTCACAGTCTGTCTCCCAAGGGGTAAAAAGAGCCTTTTTGTAGCTGTCCCTTCCCATCCTGGGATATGCTCCCTACCATCCCGTTCTTGTGATCAGCCGCTCGCAGAACAACTTGTCTTCAGGAGTTTCCCATGCGTCTGGCCCGAGCTGCTCACAGGTCGTTCCGGTGAGGTTGGCAGCAGAGCTGTAGCTTGGTGTTAGCTCGAATTCAGAAAATTTCCTCCTTCCCTGGAGCTTGTCCCTGCCGGCTGTCAGGCTGCACTGCTGAGCTGCTGGAGGCAGCAGTGGGCGTAGCCTCGCACGGCGAAGCTCAGCAGAATCACTCGGGAAACTTTGGCCAGCACAGGATCAGGAACTGGTAAAATACCCTTGCAGGTTCGTGCCTTGAGTTCCCACGTGTGCCCATCCTAAGGGCTGACCCTGAGCCGCTCCTGGGCTGCGTGTGCTGCTCTTGGAGGCTGTGCTGGTGCAGGGAGCGTGGAGTGGCAGCTGCGCAGGCAGGAGGACACGCAGAGGTACCAGAACACAGCCCTGCGATGGCAGAGGGCAGCACAGAGGATCCGGGGGCATTTAAGAAGCTGGGCAGGAGCTTGGGTTTTGGGCTTTGAAGAGAGAAACAGTTCCTTAGCATTCACCAGGCAAAGGGAGTGGAAGCAGGCGATCACTTTCTGCTCATTTATGCGTGAGGTATCTCAGTACATCTCTGCAAAGGAATCTTCTAAGAAAATAATGCATGTGGCAAAAAGCCAGCGAGGGGAGCAGCTAGAGGAAAAGTAACTGAAGTGCTTTGATTCCAGGCATGAATATTCTAAGCAGACAGATACATGTTAACTTTACCTGCTACCTTTAGCACACACATTTTGTTTAAACTTGGTACCGTGCAGAAAACATTAGATGCTTTTGACACTCCTGCTGCCCACATTACTTTTAACAACTCATCTGTGGAAGCTTTTTCAGAGCCTAGGGGTGTTGTGCTTCGCCATGTTCATTCTTCTCAACTTCTCCTGGTTTTTTTTTTAAACAAGTTTAATGAAACACATATTTAATTAGCAACACGCTAATGAATAAATACAAACAGCTATGCCCTGCACACTACACTATTGAAGAAGAATATCAGTGCGAATATTAAAAATTAAAGCCAACGTTACAAAAGGCAAATATGTTGAATAAATAATGGCTGCTGCTATTTACAAAGCACACAAACCAAAAAGGGAACCTCCCTTGTTAAAGATGAGAAGATTGGGGAAAAACACAGAAAAGCTGAAAGTATCTGCAATAGAATTTTTATTGTTTTTTTTTCCTTTTTCATTACATTCCTTTGGGAGATGGTCTAGTTCTTTTTATTACACTTGTGAATGTGTCAGGGAACCTGCAATACAGGGGATGACAGCTTGGGTGCTGATGGCGGAGGAGGAAGAGGCAGAGCTGCTTCCAGCGCAGGAGCTGCTCCTTTCAGCCACCTCACAGCTTGGGCCACAATGCTGCGCTCACTTGGGCAGATGTTTCTGTTCTTAGGGTGGCTGTTTAGACATTTAAGAATCTTTGAGACTTTTTGGCAAAGAAGAAAGTACAGGCTCAAGCTATTTTTGTATTGCATTAATATCTCTGTTCCTTTTATTTTCACCTATTTTCAGTATGTTCTGTTCCTGTTCTGTCTGTGGTGACACTGTGCACTGAAGGGTGTTTGATTTTTAGATATGACTAAGTTTTAGTGGTAGATCAGAAATATTCTTCACTGGGCCAAATTTGGATGTATTTATCAAATAGAATCAGTTCTGTATTCTCAACAAAGATAAAACAATTATCACTCTGCAATATATATGCTGTAGTTTCTAAAGAATTTTAGAAAACTCCAGAGGGAAACATGCAACAGAAGTATCAACTGTTTGCTAAGATTTATAGGAGCAATTTGTTATCACACTTATTTTCTGCTACAATACTGAGGTTGGGAGCAATGATAAATGCATAATTCAAGGCTTGCGTAATGCACCCTTAAGTATTTAAAGATATTCCTGTAGGATCCTGACCATCCATTTCTAAGTTCTTAGTCAAACTGTGTATTTCAAATCACTTTTTTTTTTTTTTTTAATCTTGAATTTTAAAAAGGTTCCCTTTCAGTATAATTATGATCTGTACTCTGCCAGCTTGTGTCTAACCAAACTCTTTGCCTTGGGGATTTGAGGACGTTGAATAAGTAGTGCTGTGGAGCAGCAACACATTTTCTCTTAAGATTCAAACACAGACTAATGATCAAGAGGTAGTCTCACACAGACCTCGAGTATCCCGTAATGATATACAGACGTATTTCTGCTTTTCTAAACAATTATATATCCAAGGCTGAACCCAACACTCATCTTCTAAAAGTGCTGCTTGTTATTCACTGTTAACAGACAAATGAAAAGCTGTGTTGGTACCAGGTACATGTCTCATACATTCAAGCATATATTCAGTATTTATTCCCATCACCCACTTTCATCTGAGTAAGCAGGAGAAGATCTCATGACAAGGGTGTGGATCACGAAGAATCAGCAGAGGCTGTTCATACAGCAGTGTTACAGGATAATCCAAGTATCTAACTCGCAGGATGGGCTGAGCCATCTCCTGCCATCACTGCACTCCACAAGGAGCCCCAGATTGCCCCTGGCTTTCTCTGCAGGTGCCTTTAAGTGCAGTGCAGAGCTGTCTCAGTGGCCCCACGCCGGGGCACAGCACCGGCACCCATGGGATGCTGAGCTGGAGGTGTCTGCGGCCAGCTCTGCTCTGGCTGCCCTGTCCCTCTGCTTGTCCTTGTGCTGGGGCTGGTGCTGAGGGCACAGCCACGTGCTGGCACTGCAGGGAGGGCAGGAACATCTGCTGAGCTTCATCCCAGGCAGCAGCTCAGCTCCACGGCCACTCAATCCCCCGATGCGATGGAGAAGGGAAGCCAAAGGGTAAAAGTGGGAAAGCTCATGGGTTGACACAAAGGCAGTTCAATGGGTAGAGCAAAAGCCACGTGTGCAAGCACAGTAAAGAAAGGAATTCACTCCCTGCTTCCCACGGGCAGGCAGCGTTCAGCCATCCCAGGAGAGCAGGGCTCCACCCTGTGTAGCAGTGACTTGGGAACACACCGCCATCATTCCCAACTACCCCCCTCGTCTTTCTTCTTGCCCTGCTTTATGTGCTGAGCATGAGGCCATGTGCTCTGAGATGTCCCTTGGGGCCAGCTGTCCTGGCTGTGTCCCCTCCCAGCTCCTTGTGCACCCCGAGCCCCCTCGCTGTGGGGTGAGGAGCGGAAAAGGCCTCGGCTCTGTGTTGGCGCTCCTCAGTGATAACGGAAACATCCCTGAATTATCAACACTGCTGCCAGCACAAATCCAAAACACGGCCCTGCACCAGCTACTGTGAAGAAAATTAACTTTATAACAGTCAAAACCAGCACAACACTCCTGGGCTTTATTCCCTCTTTTCCCTGGACCTAGCAGGATTAAAAGGAAGCAACTCCTACATAGGTTTGTGGCTCTGATGGCTGCTGCTGTTGGCTTTGGATGCAGAGAGCTAGAATTCTAGAAAAAGAGCTGTTTCTGTAGGGAAAAAATTTATGTAAAGATAGAAATTAGAGGAGAAATTCTTTCCTTAGTACAAGATCAAAGGGAAGGACATGGACATAAAATTCATCTTTGATTGCAATGCTGATGAATTCTGAGCTGACTCTATCCTAAATCAGGTCTGGAGTTTGGTGATAAAGAATGATTTTTCTTGACTTTCTGCATGACTTTTCCTTATTTGTTGGGTTTTGTTTGACCACTTTTGTGTGTGTGCGTGTGTGTGTGTATGGTTTGGGTTTTGGTTAGTTTTGTGTTTGTTTGTTGGGGTTTTTTTTTTTTGCTTTTTCTAATAGGAAATTTTCTTGAAACATGACTAAAAATCTTATTGTAGGTTTTGGCACCACTGTGGTTTTGCTGTTTGCCTTCAGGAACTGTGGAGTTAGACCATAGCTGAAGACTTGCAAATCCCACCTGCACAGTTCCCTAATGCAGTACTGCTTCAGAACGATGTAATACAGTCACTGTGGGAGTGCAGATCATTCTCAGGATCATAGCAGGGAAGGAATTCATCCATGAGACTGTATCTTTATTAAGCTCAGGTTCACACTATTAAGAAGTCTTGAGATTGCCTGTCCTTTTAATGGACTGTAAGTTCACTTTCAAAATGGTGCTATAAAATGATTCAAAGTGTGTCTGCCCAAAATACAGAAACTCTCATCCTGTGTATTTACCAAAGCAGTCAGAGTGCCTTGTGAAGAAAAGAAAATAAGAGAATACTTTATTATTTTTTAGATGTGGCATAGTCAAAGGGCATTCACATAAAAATATATGTGTTGAAAAGAAATATGACAAAACTACTCCTCTAAAAGCTCCTTGAGGAATATCAAATGGATCCAGGGATTCAAATGTGAACAACATTTTCACATTGGTGGTCCATTAGTCCATCTTTTCCAATGAACCTGAAGATAAGACATTGCAATGCAGTCTGGACACGCTTTCCCCTCATCTTCTGTTACTAAGCAACTTCAGTGAAAATGGAAAGATGAACTCACTGGTATTGATGTGGTGAGTAGGAGCCCATCTAGGCTGCAAAACAGGATGTTGCCTGTGGAAGAGAGAAAAATGGCATTTCCGAATAATAATGAAAGCCGGAATTAAACCAAGCTATGATGCACACTTCTTTGCTGTTCCCCTAGTTTTTGTTTAAAAACACAAGACAAATCCAAGGAGCATTACAGCTGAACACTCATCTAGTTTCCTTCCTGCCTCAGACAGACGTTGGATGAAAAACTGACTTAATGTGTGCATTGAAAAAGGCACGGTGTAGCAACCTGTCACCTCTCCACTGCTGCCACAGTTCTGCTGCCAGAGCAGAGGCGTTCACTCCAAATTGTGTCGGTTATTCAGTGTATCTGATCATCAGGAGAGCTCTTCAGCAACAAATCACAATTCTAAAAGACTGTGATGAGCGTAGAAAGTAAAGTTATTGCTGTTGCTGGAGAAGAATGGGAAGGGAAGAGTAAAATGGCTCAGTGTAGGTTTGGAAACTTTTTAAGATGTGGTAGTATGCAGCTCTCAAGTCAGCCTGAAAGCCTGGCTAAGAGAATTGGGAGGTAAATACAAGCATTCCCTGCAGCGCTTTGTAGTTTCACTTTAGAAGGACTGGGGAGAAACAGAAAGATACTAAATGAATTGAGAACTTTAATCAAAAGGACTAAAAAAGAGATAAGCTGACTAGAGGAAAAAAAAATGCAGGTTAGCAAACAAAGAACAAAGAGAGTGTTTGAATACAATTACCAAGAAATAAGGAATAGAAATAGGGCACTCATGCAGACAGAGAACAGGGAGGGAAGGTTGAGCAAGACAGGATTTTTTGAAGATCCATATGGAGTTGTACAGAAGGTATCGGAGGGAAAAAGGATGCAGAAGTTCATCTGTCTCTGAGAACCTAATTGAAGTGAAGGATGGAAATTGGGTCAGAAAAAATAACAAAACCCTCCTTCTCTTCCTCCCAATTTTCCTTCTCTTCCTTTAATATTTATGTGTGTTATTAAAGAAACATTTCTGGAAGGCACTAAGAGCAGAAACTCTAAGTATCCCTGCAGAGAATACCTTGCTACAGCAAAATGTTCAGCATTTGAGTCTGACTTGCTCCGAATGCAGAAACAGTGACTGGAAACTGCAAATGACAATCGGAAGATGTGTGAGAAAGGCCAAACTCAGATAAATGGCAGTGCAGCCAGGGTGATAAAGGAGACACAGGAGAGGGCAACGAGCAGAAGCAGCTTCTGCCTGCCAGGGAAGGGGGAAACAGGAGGGATAGCACTGCAGTGTGGAGCAACGTGCCACAGCCAGGATTTGCCATCAGCAGCGAATGAATGGGAGTCTCTAAAGCTGCAGTGGATGGATCTCGCATCCTCCGGTGACACCCCAGGGAAACACTGTCTCTTGCTTGAAGTGTGGCAGCAGGAGCGTAGTTTGTCATGCCAAAGCAAACAAACAACCCCCACCTTTCTGAACCGTGGAGGAAATAGGATATTGACAGTCTTTTCTTAGTGAAAACATCTTCCAGAGCGGCTGTAAAAAGCAGTTCGATGGGTTTGGTTTGTCTCTTAAAGCCGTAGTTTGACAAACGTTGCATCTGCTGGTGGTACCGGCTTAAGCTGCTTGTGTCCGTGTCACCCTGCCCCTCGAGACACAGAACCGCTCAGGGGGCAGCTGCTGACCACACCTTGGTCCAGTTCAGAACACAGCACTCAAATGAGTTGTCCTGGTGCAGTGTGAGCTGGGCACAGGGTAAGTCCGGGCGCCACGGGATGTGGGGCTGCGGCACGAGAAAATTCTCATGTACACCAGTGGCCTTCCAAGTGCAAAGACAAACGGAATTTGGTTCGCTTAATTTGCGTGTGGGTGGTAAGTAGACACTGATATACTGATGTATCTAAAGCCTGGAATAAAACAATGTTCTGGTGCTGGTAGCCTAAGTAAGGGTTAGAGATAAATGGTTTGGAAGCCTAAATTGGGACTTTACAATGATTTAAATGTTTCCATCACCAATAAAGCCTTAATTGCTCCATGAGGGACTTGTTTTTTCTACCATGGAGTTTCTCTCTGTTGGCATGTTGGGTGTTGAGAACATTTATTTCATTGTAAACCTGTGAAGCAGGTTGGTTTACTAGACACTGCTCTTTCATATTAATAGGAGAGTTTATTTTAATATAGCTGAAGAAGGTGGTCTTGTCGTTCAAGACACCAAACACAGAGAGGTTTGACTTGCAAAAAAAGTTAAATAAAGATTTCTCTGTGCCTTGTTACAGATGCAGGAGTAGGAATGTGCCGAAAGAGAAGTGTGTCAGATTTCTAGAGCAGTGAGTACAAGTATTGCCCCCCATATAAGCTGGACAATAGTTTCTTTTGACATAGGACCTGAATGGTGAAACAGCTTGTGTTTCTGAACAAGAAACTCCTCATTATTTTTTGGGTCTTTCTTCTTTCATTTGGATTTGCAGAAAGAGAATTTTGTCTGTACTCCTGCTGTAGAACTGACTTGTTCTGAATATATATGTGGCTCATTCAAGTGACTCTGTGTCCCAATGGAAACAACTCAGGGAAGCCCAGAGTGCCGGGGACCTTCTGGGGTCAGCACTTGATGATGTGCTTTTTGATGTACTTAATTTGAGAGGCAAGAATGTTTGCTTCTTTCCCAAGGATAAGTGCATGCTTCACACAATGGGGAATTCTCAATTGTGCTTCTTTCTCTGCAATGACTCTTACGATATCGATACTTTGGTACCCTGAATCTGGGTTGCAAAATGCTGCAGGGTTATTTGTTAATAAAATGTGCAACACGGTGCCACAGTGCCTTACAGCAGGTGAATTTCTGACACACAGCTGCCTGACTTAGCTCTTGATCGCTTGATGAAAACTTGGATTGTTTTTCTGCTTTTCATAAACCCACCCTTGAAACAGCAGAAACATGCAAACACTCGATTTCTTACTCACCAGGTAGGCTTCATTCCCATGCAGGCTTTCTGCCAACAATTAGAGGTTGCAGTTGGCCAGACAGAATTTAAATTCTGTCCTTTCTGGTCACCTAGGAAAACTGGTGGTAACACCAAGAAAAATGAACACATTTCTGGCAAAACTGAAACATAAAGTACTTCCAAAACCAATATATAAAAACAGTATATAAAATGACAACATCTAAAAGCTTCAACAATCCCCTGAGGGTGTTCCATTTATAGCTTGGAAAAGAATAATGGTTAAGATCTAGGAAATACCAGATTACTCGATTCATTGCAAGTAGTTGAAAACTGCATTAATCAAGAGAGGTAGCTGTTGTGAAATGTCATGGTTACAGTGAGAGAGCATGTTTGTTTGTTTGCTTTTCTTATAATCAAACACACAAAGTTGGGTGAAACAAATAGATTAAGAAGCAAGAAATGAACAATGAAATTATTAACAGGCTAACAGCAGGCCCACTACTTTGGACGAGGCACACTCATACTCTGCAGGTGTCAGATGATCTGATTTAGGCATCCAGGAGATGATTCTTCATTACTGCTCTAACCTGCTGAATCAATTAGCTCTCTCATTAGTGGTTTTACCATCGTATTCATCTCTCGGAGAGGCTGTATTGCCACTGCAGCGTTTTGAGGGGACATTAATTGCCTCTACCCGAGCTGCTGTGTTTGGTGGTTCTTGCTGTGGCCAGGGAAGGGAGGCAGTCCCTCCCTGCCCTTGTGTGCACACCCAGCTCCATCCTCTCAGGGCAGCAGCCGTGGGTAGGTTCTGTTCAGCACTGCCCTTACAGTTCCCAGCAAGATAATACGAAGATACTCTGAGTACTGTTTTCACCTCCAAGGGTATCTCAATAAGGTACGTTGAACATACTCTGACCTTTTACCATTGTATTTCTTTTTTCAAAGAAATGTAGTTTTTCCCATAGTATGCCCATGACTTACAAACAAGTGATCTCTCTGTGGTTTGTTGTAAAGCACCCTGGAGGATGCCCAGGTGGACATGGCACTCATCAGTTTTATTGCACTTGGATCCCAAGCAGCTTGGGAAGAGTTCTGTATTCACCCCCCAGCACCCTGTTTTGCTCTTAGATGTATCTTTTGAGTTATTTCGCTTTAATCAGTGACATTATGATGACAGAAGGGGAAAATAAGGCCTGTCACCCTCAGCCAGCACAGACATTGTGTCCTACCTACTGCGAGAGCATTTCTTAACTTGAGAGAGGCAGAAGGATCTCACTGGGAGTTGTGCCTGAGTGAGCAGGACAGAATTGGGCTACTATTTGTTACCAGGAGGAAAATTGAAGGAAACACCTGCTTTAGTTTTCAGAGAAAGATTAGTGTTTGTGATGGACGTGTTTTTGCAAGGTTAGGCTGGCAGGTCTCTGCAGACAGCACCACCCTGCCCTCTGTCCTCAGTGTTTTCTGTACATATTTCAAATGGGTTTGGATGTCTCAGAGGAACTGAACACTTAGGAGCAAAAACCCATTCTCCTGCAGATCAGAAATGACTAAAATAGCTGAGATATGAGAATAAAGGGCTGCCTGTAGTTCATAGCCAGGAGTAGCTGAGTGCTGCTGGAGCTGGAGTTGGAGCAAGGATAACAAGGACGTGTGGTCATTGGGGGGGAGCAGGGAATCACCGTGCACCAATCCATGTTTTCAAGCTCTATTTCGGGATTGTCAAGAGCTTCGCTCTCAGCAGCCCAGGCATGTCTATTGATTTGCATGCTGTGGTTTCTGCTCGGCAGATATGCTGTAGATTTCAGAATCCTTGCAGCTTAAATTGAAAATTCAGCAGCCAAGGAGAGCAATTCGAGGACTGATCTCGCTTTAGACTTCTCAGGCACAGTTACTATTGCAAGAGGAAGAAAGAGAAATAATGATATCAAATCAATAGTGGGAGAATGAGTCAAAAAAAGATTGGAGCATATGAGGATATAAGAGAAAGGAAAAAATACTGGTAAATGAACTGGACCAAATCCTGATGCTCTCTGCGTTGGTGTGAAGACAGCAGGCAGGATTCGGCCCTTGATGATTATAGTTCCCTCTTCCTGGCAATTTACTGAAGTTTTCAGTGAAATTATTTCTCAAAAATAAAGATGTGTGTGTCAGTGTAAACACTGTGATCAGTTAAATGCTAACTAGCACGGGTTTGTGAAGTCTCATTCGTTAATCTTTCAGACTCTATGAGAGAAGAAGCTTTTGAAGTGCAAAGTATTATCATTATCATTATACGTTGATAAAACAGGTTCTGTGCCTCATTCAAATGTAAGAACGCTGAAAGTGGCACACGAGGGTGCCAGATCTGTGCCAGATCCCAAGTCTCTTCTGGCTTCCCCATATTCTTCTCACCTGGAAGAGTCTGAAGGGGTGACAGGCTTTCTGATGTTCAGTGCCTTGAAATTCCCTCTTTAATTTCCCGCTTTCCGTGCTTGAACTGCTCTGACATCTGCTTTGTTTCTGATGACTGCTGTTAGATTATTTCCAGTTTTTGAGGGATGTCCAGCTCAGGTACCTCTGACTAGATGATAATACTTAGATGCCGTTTAACACAGTCTCCTTGCCCTCTCCTTGTGCTCAAAGAAACCGATCCTAATGCCTGGAAAATTGGTAGGAAGGGCAGAGAGCACAGGCATGGGATGTGAGTTCCAGGGAATTCATGCATTCACAGTGATGGGAAGGCAGCTGTGAGCCTGCTCTGCCTGCGCTCCTGGTGAGCCAGCAGCCGCTCTGCAGCCTGGGCACCGATCCTGAGCCACCGAGTCCTGCTGGGAGGTAAAGCACGCTGCCCTGGGCTCAGCAGTTGCCGTACAAACACGCACTGCTTGTAGGTGTGCTCACTTGCTGCTGTTCATTACAAGTTGTCTCTTGTTAAACACACTGACACCGAAAAGGGAACGAAAACCGGTGTCACTGACCTATTCAGGTCACCCCGCTCATCTGATGTGATTTGGCCTCATGATACCTCAGAAAGGAACTCAAGGGCAGACAGATGAACACTTGTACAGTCTCCCCAGGGAAAGGGGGACATGTAGAGGGGACAGTGTGGAAAATCTGACTTTTGAATGGCTTGGACATCTTGGAATCCATGCAGGCATGTGTGCTGGGCTTCCACAGTGCCTGCAGAGTCAGCTGTGAAATCCCAGTGTCTTGCAGGAGCAAAGAACAACCTGTTGCTGTTTAAACCACCGCACTTCTCCCATCTGAAGCCTCTGAGAGTCCTTTATCTTCATCCTTAAAGCAGCAGTAGCCAGCTTTTGAAAGCACTACATCACAGTCCAGCACAGCTCCCTGGAAGGGAGCACTACATCACAGAACCTGACTGGGTTTTTTGCCCCTCGTTTTTCTTCTCTTCCTCAGATAAATCCTGGCTGTGTCAGGCTTCTTGGAATAAAGCTGTGAACATCGGAGGGGGCAGGAGAGGCGGCTCAGCTCCCTCCTGCACAGCTGCTCATCAGGGAGGTTCAGGGAAAAGCCTCCTGTGTGTAATCTCAATTATTGATAAATAAGTGAAAATTGATGTTTGGCCCTGGAGTTCAGTGCTTGAAAATGCCAATGAAGTAAATGGGGCTATAAAATCACTGACTTAAGCATCTGTCATACTAAAGAATCTGCAAAGCAGCGTGGCACAGGCACAAGGTATGCTTATCTCCAGGGACGAGAATAACTCTCAACAGAGCTGAGCAGAAATGAGAATGCTCCCATGGGGATTTGCAGAAAGAACATCAGTGAAATTTTCCTGGAGAACTAACTTTTTTTCCTCTGTGAAAATTAAAAAGGACAGAGGAAGGTTGGGGGAAGGGGTAAACTTTTCTCATTTTTTATTACTTTTTTTTCTGTCTGGTGGAATACCATGTGCAAGTACAAAACTTTTTTCTTCTGCTTTCTCATACTTGCTTTTTTAGACAGCAAACTTCAAGAAATTCAAAAATAAGGAAAAACATAGCCCCAGTTTATTTACTGCTTTCCATCTACCAAAAAATGCAAGCCATTCACACAAAACATCAAAAGCCACATTTTATGTAACTCATATTTTCATTTTTTAAATTATTTTTGCCAAAATTGTCGCTTTCTGTGAAAGAAAATCTTCTGTCACAAAAGTGGGTTTTTGTGTTCGAAAACATTCAACCAATTATAGCACTCCGGAATATTCTGGTCCTCTTTAAACTTTTTTTTATCTTTCTTTATTTTTTTTTTTTTTCGCTTTGCCCTACCTTGATTTTAAGGTTTGCTTTGCTTACCAAGTTAATTTCATCGTTTTCTCATCTGCTTCACATCATTCTACCTGAGCTGTTTATTTATTAGCCAGCCCTCTACACAGGTAAAAATTATAAGAAAAAGCAAAAAAGCTGAATATTTTGAAAATAAATTAGACCTGGAGACAGCAAACTGCGATGTATCACTCTAATGATGTGTGAGTTGCATACTGATTCCATGGATGATAGATCTCTTGAACAAGATGTGCTTTGCATTCTTCAGTGCTGTACACAACAGAAGTTTAAATTAAAAGTCTTACAGCAGCTCCTGTTAATCTCTAAAAAATGTTTTTTCTTGATGTACATAGTCTGAAAGAATTACTGAGATGTCTACCATTGACTCTCACCTGCTCTTAAGAGCTCTCAGTACTGATTCCTAATTTATGCATGCTGTTCAACTTTACTTTTATGTGTTTAGCATGTGAATCCTGACAAGTTAGGTAGTTCTCTAGCAACTTTCAGAAGCTTTAAAAGCTCAAGTAGTTAATTAATTTATGAAATGACATGGAACCCAGAGATATTTCACAAACTTCCTTCCCTGTGTCCTCAAACAAGTTATTGGAGAAGCCCCTGCCTCCTGAAATAAGAAGCACAAACCTACTTTGATACAGGAGGGATATGATAGCTTGCAAAACATGGCAATAATAATTAATTTTTAATGTTTGTGATAATAAAAAAAAAAAAATCTGCTTTTATCTGGTAATTTGAAAGTCGTGCCTAACCCGAGCTGATCGACAGTGATGCCATGTGATTGTGCTGTGTACACTGTGCTTGCAGCATGATGCTGATCATTTTGCGTTCCTGAGTGCGAGATACGTATTTAGAGAAGAAATGCTATGGCCCCTGGAGTCCAGCTCCTGTTCCCTGGCTTTAGGTGTTCCACGAAAACACTGAACTGAACACGGCACAAAGTTACACCGTGAGTGTGATGTTTTGGCTGATTGCTTTCTCACTAACTTGGTAAATGCGATTGGGTGAGGGCAGGGAAATGCTTTTGTTTGTTTTCTGGAAGACTTTGGCTGCAGGTGTGTGGAGTGACCCGACAGACAATTTACTCCAAAGAAAAATCATCAGCTCAAAATTCAAAGCTGATGTTAAGAGAAGGAATGGCAAAGCTGGTCTGGTTGTGCTTTGTGAACCACTGAGTCCTTGGGCTTGCGGATCATCTTTTGTTCAGTGTTTTTATTGGATTTCCTTGCATTCTTGTTTTCCTTCTCGTAGGTAGGTAATGATAGCAAATAAGTTTCAGAAAACTTGGAGGCAAATGCCTTGAAGGGATTGCCCGAGTAAGTGAGTGTAGGATGAACCCCTGAGCTGTGAAGGCGGCGGGTCACACCATAGGTCACGGAGGCGGCAAGTCACACCAGGAGTCGTGATGGTGGCAGGTCACACCCTGACCCAGGGGAGCTTGGGGGTCTCTTTTCAGATAAGTTGCTGTGTGACCACCACAGCAGCTCCACCTGGTTCTTTGCCATTTCCACACCCTGTGGGTGTCTTCAGCTACAGGTAAGAGAGATCTGTCAGCAGGCAGGTTCAAAGAGGAAGGGTTTGTGAAGAGGAACTCGTGTGACTGAGCTCATTTAAACTGTTTGCAGATTGTCTGAGGAGATCAAGACTGTTATGGATGTGTTTGTTCAAACTTGCTCAATTAATAGTTTTTATTTGATCTGGTGGATAAACTGTTTGCAGAGCAGTTCACTGAGAGTGTTCCATTGATTAGTTGATATTCTGTGTTTATTGTTGGGTTTGCATTCCTTGTATTATATACAAGATGCAAGATTATTTAAGAAATGCCTCATCTATAATGTGTAATAGATCCTCCATCAGAGTAATGAGCAGCCTCCCTCAGAGTTCAATAGGAGGATTAGTTAATGTATTCATGATCACATAAGAGTGCTGTAACTTCGGAATTTAGCTGAGCTATCTATGCAGAGAAATGGATGGACACTCACAGTTCTGTCTCCGTAACTCTTGTCCAGCTCTCTGTATCACAGGGGAACAGAAAATATGAAGAAGTCACAGGGTGATGGGGATTGTCCCAACAAATCTGTGTTTATCTGCTTGGGATAAAAAATGACCAAGGCATGATGAAAGGCACAGTTTTTCCGGCTTTTCCTTTCCCTGGGAAAGGCCAGGAAGCTAATCTTTCATTACAAAACTTGAACAGTCCCTGTCCCCACCAAGAGAAACCGCACAATTCCAGGCATTGCCAGGCCCTGGCAGAGGAGCAGCCCAAGGAACGGCTGCTCTTTGCTGTCAGAGCAGCGCCACTGCTGGGAAACAAATTACCAGCTGGCATTTAACCCCTCCTCACCGTGCTGTCTCCACAGAAAGAGTTGGATACCAGTGTTCCATGTCACATCTCGGTCTGCTTGCCCCACATGACTCTTTTATGGGTGTGGCCATGCGGTGACAAAGGAATGAGGGGGAAAGCCAGCACAGAAATGCACCTTATCATACACTCCATACCCATGGGCACTCACACATAAACTCACGCACGCAGAGACAGTGCCGTGCTTGGTACAGGAGCTGTTATCCTTGCAGAGTCTGGAGATCTGAGTGAGGCTGTGTGTCACTGGGAAGTGTGGTTAATGAGTAATTCTGCTGTAGGTACCACTCACCCCACATGGCTGCCTGCAAAGTCAGAGTGAGGTGCCAGCCTGAGTGTGGGGAAAGCAAGGTTTATATATTTAGCTTGTCACTGCAGTCTGCACAGCAGAGAGGAGTAGGATGAGTGCAAGCACTGGCAGGGATTTGTAACAGGTGTTGGTTCAGTGCAAGTTCTTGCTGTGATTAAGTATCTGCTGAAGCTGGGCTTAGCTCTTTGGAGAAGACGCAGACATTAAATTACCACGTCTGTTCTTGTGTTCTGTGTGGGCTCCAAATCCAGGCTGGGCACTGTGACTGCAAGGGCAGAGGGCTGGGCTTCAGGATTGGTCAAAAGAAGTCGTAACCAGGGAATGGGCAGAGATAAAGTCGGGTGAAGGTGCTTTTGTACATTTACACATTTTCATTTATTGCATTTGTGATGCAGAAGTCAAAGATAAGCAGAGTTACCCAGGGACTGATAGCTGGTGTCTCACCTGTGTCTGCGGGCCCAGCACAGGTTACAGCTGTGCTGTTGGGGCCACAGGCAGAGGAGGAGCTGGAATTCAGGCTGCATTCCAGAAGGTGAAGAAACCAGGAATGACTGTCGTGCTGCTCGAGATCTCATCTTGTGCAAGCATCGCTTCTATAGGTACCACAAAGGCCAGAAAAACACCTTGGAATAAAAGGTTATGAGCAAGATTAGTGTTTGGAAAGGGGTCATTTATGAATTGATCTTAATTCCATATTCTGCATAGAAATATTAAAGTGTTAGTGCTGAGGAAAGACTGATGCTTGTTTTTCCTCTAGGCACAGAAGCAGATATGATTTCCAGGCGGTTTGTAGGTGTTTTGTCAAACAAAAGGAAATACTAATGCGTTTTCTTCTCTGCCTTGGTCACACAGACGCTTGACAAATTGAATGCAGGTTGGGATTAAGGTTCAGGTTTAAGGTCAAAGGAAGCATATATGATCTAGGGTTTCTGTTGGGATAGGAAATAAAATGAATTAGATGATTGCTATTGCTCACCTAGAATTAACTAAGAATAGACTGTGGAAAACCTACACCTGTATCATTTGAGTTTATTACTACATTTTTGGAGGCTCAGAGATGTGGGAGACTGCCAGCCTTATCAGGAAGGAGTGCCTGATGTTCAGTGTTTGGCTAAGGAGCAGTCCCTCGGCTGCAGTGAAAGCTCAGCATCAAGGAAGTCTGGGGAATCAAACACTTCTGAGTCAAATTTATTTTTATATTCTCTGGGGCAGGGAAATGCACGATGAGATTGCACTCATTTTAAATGCATGATGCATGTTTGAAGCACTGATATCAGCCTCCCCCCAGGGATCGGCTCCTTGATGTGGGGAAGGGTAGCACAGAGTGGCGGCTGAGGGATTGGGATTAGAGTTCAGAGGTGCTGAACACAGACATTTCTGAGTTAGGCTGAATGCTGCTTTCTGGGTGGAGTGGAACTGGAGGATAAGTGAGGTTGTCAGCAGTGATGAATGACAACTGTTTGTTTTTCTTCTGGATTCTGCTCTCCCTGGTATCCTTAAGGCCACTGATAGGATTAGGGACAGAGAAGAGCCGTGTTTATCAATCAGGTTTATTGTTGCAGTACTGCTGGTTTTCTAGGACAAATGTGAGTATAAGTATGGGAGAGTAGATAATGCTTGGTTTTCATCAGGGACAAATCATCTGCATTGGGATGAGAGAAGTAGTTAAGTTAGATTTGGAAAATAGAAATTTCTGAGTTAGGTTCGTTCTCACAGTCCATGAAGTCTGGGATGAGGACTGAGGTCAGATGGGAGGAGTTGTTGGTGTTTGGATTCCCAGGTATAGTGATGTCTACAATGAAGGCTGAATTACAGAATGATTCTGAGGGAAAAAAAAAAAAAAAGGGCATTTAGGAGTTTGCTTTGGGTAAATTTGCATGGGTTTGTGTAAGTGATAAAGTGAGTGAGGATGAAAGCTGTTTTTTCTAGTATTCCTCTTGAATGAGGTTCAGCTAATTAAATGATTAGTTTTAAGATTTAGGAGGAAATACAATTTTTCCCTGAGGTTTGTGGTGCCATCCTTCTGGATGCAGATGTTAAAGTGTAACAGCGGTGTCAATGTAGGCTTTGATGCTTTGCTGTGATGCAGAATTTGCAGTCGCTGCAAAGAACAGGCTTAGCAATAGGGCAGGATTTTGGGCAGGAATTATGGCTTAGTTAAGTTTAATGCCAAATCCTGAAACTCCTGCATTCTGTGTAATCTGAAAATAGACGAGGGAGAGATGTTTGTATGCAGTTCTCATCCACACTTGCATCAGCTGAAGATGGTTGAAGGAGCGTGGTGTTGGAATGGGATTGGGAAGAGCTCAGTTTACGGCTGGATCTTCTAGGCACAGTTTAAGGACTGATGTGGGCAGGGCTGATGGTCCTTGCTGCATTTTCATGAAAGAAATTGTTTATTCCTTTAAAGCCTTAATTAATTTAGGATTTGCAAAACAAAGGATTTACAGTCACCACATGCTCCTGAATGCTGCATGCCCAGAGTGGGATACGGGGATGGACCCCAGTTCCAGGACTGGTGATGAGTTTTAAGGAAGAAAAAATAAGGGTTCCACATCTATTGCTGGATTTTCCAGCTCCAGAAGAGGTGGAGAACAGTCTTTATAACAGTGGTAAACATCCTGCTCAATTTTGATGCAGAAATCTGCCCTGTGGTTTAGAATTTTCTTTCCACACAAGTAGTCACAAGCCATATTTGCCAAGTTCTGTGTTGATATCTGCAGATGAAAAGCTCTGAAAAAGAACTGGCTATTATCACTGCTTGTTTTTCTTCATCCTTGTTTTCCTTTATTTGATGGAAACAATTGCTCTTCTGCCTGAAAATATGCAAATTTACAGGATGAATAGGAGTGATTGAATTTCATGGCCGATTGTTGAAAATTCTCAAAAATCACTTCAGAAATGTCAGTATTTTCCTCCTGCCCTCTGTCTGCATATTAGAAGATAAATAAATAGCTAAATGGAGTATATTTAATTTTGACACATACTGATTAATGTCTCAAGCTTCTTCTTGGGTTTTTTAAAAAAAAAATATATTTTTTTTTTTTCTCCTGTTGTTTTACTCAGCATAACAAAATTTCTGGAGGACACTTGTGCAACTGCTCTGTAGTTGGTGCCACTGCCAGATTACACTGGTGAAGAGTGAGACAAGACAGGAATATCCCTCCCTGTGTGTGTGCAATCATCACTGCTAACAGCGGTCAGGAAGTGGACTGAACGCCTCTCCGGCAGGACGCGTTTGTCAAGAGTTTATAAAGCAGAGGCACAACTCTTGCAGTCCTCATTTGTGCCCTCCCTGTTTGCAGTGCTCAGAGCTCTGCAATCGTTAGGAAGGGCAGATTTCCGCAGAGTAAGGCACATTACTGTACCTGCAGTGCCCATCCAGTGGATCTCGGCTGGTTGGAGCCTGGCACGGTCCCAGCAAAGCCCCGCAGGCACCAGTGCCAGGCAATGCAGACCCTGCAGTGATTTCTTCCTCCTTTGAATTGAAATTCCTCTCCTGTCCAAAGGACAGGTGCTTGGGCTTTGAGCTCCACTCTCTTTTGCCTTAGAGAACTTTCATTTGTGAACTTGAATGACTCAGAGTTTCAATATCCATGGACAGAATTCTTTTGAGAGAGGTATCTCTTAAATCTATTTTTAGATTTAAAAGAAAAAAAAAAAAAAGATAGCATTAGTTTGCTTTCAGCTGTGAAAATTGAAAAGGATAGAATATATTTTCCCACTTCACTTTCCTATATTCACAATTATTTCTTGTAGAACAAAATCAGACACATGTGCAGTACCCGTTAGGAAAAAGCAAAGAAAGGACTGGTTCAAGCATTAATAAAAGCCATTTAAAATGCCAGATACAAAACCATCTTTTGAAATGCAGTTCTTAATTGATCATTTTCTAAGAATGAACCTGGACAGTTTCTTTAATTTCTGTAAAATAAACTTACTAAGTTTGAGGAGGTCAAAACTTCTTTGGCTAGCTTAGGCAAGGGATAACAGGACTGGAGGATTTTTTTTTTTTTTTTTTTTTACTTCTAGGTATTACCTCCAGAACAGAAAAGTTATTTTTGGATCGGTGAATGTCAGCTGTGTGATCAAACTAGTGATCACAATCCATGTCCCAGTGAACAATCATATCTTCTCAAAACCCTGTCTGAGGAACTGTACAGGCACTGGCCAGTTTTATCAGAATCAGGGGATTGTGGCTTTAATCCATCAAAACACTTAAATCCATGAGAAACTTTGAGCATATAATAGTTCCAGTGAAATCAATCAGACTGTGGATGTACTCAAGTGATCTGCTGGATCAGTGCCTGCAGGAATGGGGACAGAGCTCTGCTCCTGGTGTTTTAAATATGACTTCAATATGGTTTCTGCATGGGCTGTCCCTGAAGCATGATGACCACACGGTGTTGGGAAGTGGGTGTGGGTTGGGCTGTCCCTCGTCTGTGGATAAACTGCCGTAATCCTTCCCTGCTGTCTGCCCTGCAATGTTCTTGGCATTAAATTAACAGGGAAAGAGAAAGGTTATAGAGTGGTGTACCTGATTTAAAGTTCTTATTCTTGAAACACTTCATAAGTGAGTCATAAATTATGGGGGTCATGGGGAAGGGGCGTCGATTTGCTTTTTGCTTAGCAAACATCAGAATTTTCCAGATGGAGATGGGAGCTGACAGAGGCAGGTTGCACTCCTCAGGATTGTCCAAGGAACATTGCCTGGTGTGCAAAGAAAAGAGACCCAAAAAGCCACAGGAGAAAGGGGAGCAAAGGGAATCAGATCTTTGAGACAATCTGTCTATTTATGGTAACACAGAGTGAAACAGAGGAAAAAGAAAAATATAATTCATGGCACAGAAATGGCAGATACCTGTAGGAGCCAGGACTCAGGCAGAGACTGATCTGGGAGTGGGGGTCACATTAAAATCTCAAACTCTCAAGGTTTGTCTGAGGAGATAGAGCAGTGGAGGTGCTGAGAATTGAAATTTGTTACTGCCTAGCTTGGATAAAGGACTGTGCAGACAAATACTACATCTCAGTGCTCTGAAAGGGAAAGAAAGAAAGAAAAGGGGTAAAAAGGACAGGGAGTTTCTGCTATAATTTTTGCTATGGCAAGTAAAGAAAAAGATCATTTTCTGTGGAGTTACTCTGGAATGAGAGGTGAGGATCCAGCTCTGAGTGGTCTGTAATAAAATCAAATTGATCCAATTGGCAGAGAAGAACTACCCTTGAACAGAAAAAATAATGTGAAGAACTTGTGCTTTTGAAACACAACAAAGAACCACAATGGCCAAGCAGGACAATGAACAGGAGAAGAAAAATCACCACAAGTGGTAGCAGCAGAAGGATGGCTTTAAATTTGACACCTGCAAAATGGTAACAGTAATTATGTTTTGTTCTTACTGTTAGAAGGGGGAAAACCATTGAAGTAGGGTGACACAAAATCTAAGAATCAGGATTGGGGTAGACTGTAATTTAGAGCTGTTTCAAGAGAATGCTAAATGGAAAGATGGAAAATAATAGCAGGAGCTAAATTTTCCTTCTGCAAATGACAGCAGTTTCAGAGTCCTTTAAGTGCTTCTGGCAGGAAGAAAAAATAAAAGAAATTATCGTTCTAAAAAAGTGGTTTCAACCAACAATTGCATGTGTTGATAATGTAGGGATTTCTTGCCCGTTTATTCTGCATGACTACTTGTCTATAAATCACAATGATGGTGGTGTTTCTACCCCTGTCTCAAAAAAAAAAAATCTCAGCCAACACATATCACTCCATATTTAGCATCCTGAGAGCCTTAAAACAAGGTGTAGCTCATCTGCAATTAACATAATCAGAAAAAAAAAAAAAAAAGTTTAGCATAAATTGATTCATTGAATCTTAGCCAGATAAAATGGTGTGAATTTGAACAAGTTAAGGACAAATCAAACAAACAAAAGACAGAGATTGTAAAAAGGCAAAAGATTCTATGCTGGATTAAAAAAAAAAAAAAAAAAACAAAAAAAACAAACAAAAAAACCCAAACAAATAAACAAACAAACAAACCAGAAACAAAGAAAAACCCCAAAAACCAACACAGTGATTGGATGTTTTAGAATGAAATTCATTTTCAGCTTGGATAGCATCCATCTAAAGATTTTTTCCCCTACAAATTAATAGCATAAAAGTCCCAGACTGATAAATCTTATTCAGAGCTATTGTGTTTGCTAAATGGAATGTGACAGTGATCTGAAACAGGGCTATACTACAGAAAATAATTAGTTGAGAAGTAACTTGATAATTTTACCACTGTGAAGAATGAATGGAAATCAACCTTCACTTTAATTATGTGCAAAGGAGAAGTATAATTACCTGCACAAGATACTAATCAGAGAAAATGATAATACATTCCTCTCTTATCTAGTAGATAGCAAACTGGCTTGCTTAATCTGTTCACCTCTGGTGTATCAAAGATAACAAATTAGTTACTGCCTAGCTGTCTGCATTCTAAGGTTACCTGGATCATTTTATTCAGTCCTTGAGATAAATGCTTATGTAGAAATTTTGAAAAATAGAATTACCAACCACTCTTTGAATATTTCAAAGTTAAAGGAGAAAGTCACGATCGCTTTCTGCCGCTCTGGAATATCAACGAAGTGTGGAAGTGTAGATGCCCCCGAGGTAAGAGGTGGGCAAGAAATGAAGATGTTACCCTTGACTAATTTGTCACAACCTTAGTGTTTCCCAAACATGGTTGTCAGGGATGGTTCTTGGGAGTCCTTGTCAAGATTACTGATGCTTTCCTAACTTCTGTAGGAGTAAAGTCTTGAAAGTCCAGATCTGCTCTTGAAAGTGCAGCTCTGTACTCTTAAAGCAGCGCTGATGGTAGCAGACACCACAAAGGCCCTTCCCAGATCAGATCCAGCACTTAAATTAAGTGAGGAAAATTCAGTGCTTTTTTGTCTTCCCCATCACTGACACAGAAGGGCAGACAGCTTTGGATCTGTTGCAGTGAGGAAGACAAACAGAACTTAAGGGTTTTTTTCCCAAATTTCATCTCAGATGTATACCATGGGAATGAACAAAAGCCTCCGAGATTTTAATGTGAAGCCTGGTAATTCCGTGTGTGTGCTGGCACAGAGAAATGGCAGTGACCAGGCGTGTTCCTCCAGCCTGTGAGGAGCTCTGCACCGAACTCTTGGAAAGGCAGCAGTGTTTGGCTAATGAAGCTCTACAGCAGCTGGAGGCACCTCGCTCCAGTCTCCGTTAAAACACTAAAGAGCAAATCAATAAAGGGAATCAGGAGATCATGGAGTTATATTATGGCAGTAGTCAGAGAACATCACAAGGTCAGGGAATATTAGAAACTAGTGTTGGGGTATTCCCTGTGTAATGAATCTTCTGCAATCAGATCTATAGAAATTTGCTAAATGCAACAGAGCTTTGAGTGGGAGGGAAATACTTCCATGGTAATCATTTAAACAGGGCATGTTTGTAACTCGCTGAAAATATTGTGCTCAATTGATATGAAAGTCTATTTAATCTTTGGGGGGGAGTTTCCACAGTCTGCCTTTGGTTTGGTTGTTGAGAGGTCTCCTCCATGTGCTAATGATGCCTTGTGGGACACCCAAAATGCAGTAGTGGTGTCAAGGTAAGAGATTCAGCCTGGGGGCTTGGATAGGAAATAATGAAAAAAAAATTCTTAATTGGGCCTATGTTCTCCTTTTAGTCATGTTGGTTTATTTGTGGCAGTAAAATATACCCACTCTCAATTCTGTCTCTTCAAAGTGCCAGTTTGAAGAGGAGAAAAACACTGAATACATCCTTTGCATCACCTTCAGCTTGGCAGAATTACACTGGAGGTGTCTTCGGCCCGCTGCAGGCTTATCCAGCAGGGCTCTCTGTACAGCAGCTTGGGTTTGCCAGTGCTCCTCAGAAATAAAGGAAGTTTCTAAAGCCAGGTCTCCTTTCAGACTCAGCCCGTTCTGAAACTGCAGTTGTGCCGGCAGAGGTGGCTGTGAATGTGGTGTAAGGGCAGCTGAGACCGACATGAGAGACCTGAGGCTAACCTAGGTGTGCAGGCAAGACATATCCAGTAATAATATTGAAATATTTACCCTCGACTACCAGGGTAACATTTTCAAGTAATTTTATAATGATACATTTACATGGTTTTGGTAAAAACTAAATATAGCTGGAAATTAGCACTATTTGACAAGGCAGCATTGCGCCATCGACCACGGCCATGTGGGGAATGAATGCAAAACAAGGGTGAACTACTGGAGGCCAGCAATGATAGTTACTGGTCCTCTCCTTCCCCTGCTTCTCTGTTTGAAAACTGCAATCATCATCTTGCCAAAAATATGTGTCGCTTTCTGAGCTGAGAAAAGCCTTTTTTCCTCTTGGGCTCACATGCACCACAAGCTGCTGATGCTCAGGGCTGGGTGAGGACCACGGGAAGGATCCACTTTGATGGAGCACCTTTCCTTCTCCCTCCCCTTCCCTCCACCTCGCTCATGTTTAATGTACCTGTGATTCATTTTAGCCATCTCCTGTACAGACTTTTGAGACAGGGATTATCATGTGTGCAGTGATCAGTGCAACAGGGCCCTCAACCCTGCTCGGTACTTCTAGCCACTGCCATAAAATAGGGAAATTCCTGAAGAATAGACACCAAATTGTCAAGATCTCTGCCTTTTCCATTACAGTTGTGGATTCCTGATGCTTCTTTGGGAGGCACTGTTTTCTATTTTTATTATTTTTCATATTTTGCCTCTCCAATTCAGAAACAATGAAAGGAGATTTTTTTTGCAGTCATTCTTGGCTGACAAGGAAGTGATTTTCTTTACTGTCCCCAATAATTACTCAGAGTATACTAACTTTCTGTGTTCAATTTTTAAAATAACCTTCTTACTGCAGGTCTAATTCTCTCATTCATAGATGCAGGATTTTTCAAGAGAGCACCAGCTTTTTATGCTATGTTCTGCCGCTGCCTCTCTACATCTCCAAATTCATTTTAGGTGTTTTGCCTTGTAAAGTCATTCTTGCTTTCCGAAAATGGAACCAAATATTATGCGTTATACATTAATCCTAAAACCAAAGAGTCAAAGAAAATAATCAATTTAATTTCTTTTTATTGCCTGTGTAATTAGTTATATGTCATAAAAGTTCAGACTGCATCTGGAGTTAATTCCCCAAGCCTCGTCTTAAATTTTCTCATCAACATTAAATTAATCTTATATATCCTTTACATTCCCCCATCCACAACTTCCACTAACATTTCATTGCACACGAACTTCTCTTCTGAATCTTCTCAGACCTACCTCAGTGGCAATTAAGGATTGCTGTACCCAGTCCACACTGAGGGGACCGGATTTCCAGCCTGTAAATCTTCTCTTTTGACAGTTCTGTGCTTAATATTTGTAGAGCCAGAGATTATAAACTGCTGTAGAATATGCAGTTTAACTTTTTTTCTTGATTTAAATGCTTGGCACCTTCTCATTACTCTGTCCATAGAATACCATCAGTCTGCTGGATCTTGGGGGTTTGGGAACTGTAGTGATTTTTTTCTGAGTTGCTGATAGCTCTGTGTTCTGCCACACAGCCCAAAGGGTTAAAATTAAAGAGGAAGAAAAAAAATGGTGGAAGGAATCAGGAAGGAAAAGTACTATCCAAAGCAGAATGAAGGTGGGTGTGTGTCTTTCTGAGCTTTGTCTGTCATTGAAAATAAAACCTTGGATTTATTTGATGAGGAATAAATGGGGTTGATAAGAGAGGTGAAATAATAAGTGAAAAAGAACTGGGGAGACTTAGAGAAATAGAAGTGGATAATGTGAGAAGTATGAGACTTAAGTTTTAGCAAGGAGAATTTAAAACAAACATT
Source organism: Dasyornis broadbenti (assembly GCA_013397935.1). Classification (NCBI taxonomy): domain Eukaryota; kingdom Metazoa; phylum Chordata; class Aves; order Passeriformes; family Dasyornithidae; genus Dasyornis; species Dasyornis broadbenti. The sequence continues at coordinate 2,260,747 of VZRN01000634.1, read as the reverse complement.
TAGAAAATGTTCCTTCTGGTGACAGCAGATCTGAAGGTTATGGATTTACACTCGCTGCAAATTTTAAAAAGCAACACAGATAAACATCTGTCAGAAATGTCTTGGGTGTGTTTATTCCCGCTTTAGGCAGTGATACAGACCGTGTGATTTCTCTGCATCTGCTTTATGTGATTTATTAAGCTGGGAAGTAAATGAGAGGGGAGACCAGGGGTGAAGAACAAACAGAGCTTGGAAGGCACAGCGAGAACGATTTGTTGAGTGGCTGTGGCGGCACGAGGACTGATCAAAGCCGGATCCAGCAGCAAACCAGGCCATCACACAAGAAGAACGCAGCATCAGTTTAGAGTCCCAGTTTCAGAACTTTGTAGGAATATCACGGACAGGTTGGGGTGTTTCTCTAAGCTGTTTTTCCCTCAAGTTTTTGCTTCTGGTTGCTAACAGTCAACTTTGTGCAACTTTGTGCAGTTTCCTTCTTGTCTCTTAGATGGTAAAATCTGTCTCATCCTCTGCGCTCTTATCAGCTCTGAAGTGAGCTTATATAGCTGCTTTCAACTTTCTATTCACAGGAACAAGTTTTAGAACATCCTTTCTTTATCCAGTTGTATGGAATATATCACCACTTGTTCTCTTCCTTTCTTTGTTTTGCTCCTGTGCCAAACAAAGACTTTTTCCTCAGACCCTTTTCGTATCATCATCCCCTATAAAGGCAGAGTCAACATACTGCTCTATTTACAAAGATTCGTTTGGATGATGCAAAAGATATGTATGTGCACATGTCCCTGTATGCATTGAATTGTTGCTTGTTTTGGGAAGAGGTGAGCAGCAATTAACCCATTTATATGCACAACTGGTGGTGCTGACTGAACTAAGGAGCGTGTGTTCACAGTTTTGAATGCACACAAATTTAACACAGACTGGAAATTTGGCTTCTGATGCCATTTTTATATCATTGGTTGTGGGGAAAAAAATAAAAACAAAATTCAAGCTGTTTTCCAGATTAGATAAACAAACCCTTGGGCTCTTGCAGTAAGCCTTTAAGACTGGGTGGAAAGCTCTAGAAATTGCAGTATATAATGGGTTTGTGTGCAATTTCTCATTTCAGTGAACCACAGATGATAGTGGGACTTCTTATCACCACACTTATCTGCTGCGAATACAAATGTATTAAGATGAGTTACTGTGTAATTACGATTGCTCCAGACAGATTTATTATGAAGTTACCAGATTGTTACCCCCAAAAAAGCCTGTCTTATTTCATGATAATTATGCAAACTGGTGTCATTTTTGTGCACAAGTTCTTAACTGATAATAAAGCAGGCGCTCTGCCAGTTTAAATAAGCAGTAGAAATTAGTTACTTTCAAAGAAAGAGGACATGAGAGACACATGATTGATGCTCTACAAAATGTTCACCTGCAGAATGTGCAGGTGAACATTTTAGAGGATGATTTTCAGATCCAAGAAAATGACACAAGGATACACAACACACAAATACAAACCCTAGTGAAGTACTTCAAACTAGAAGAGATTGCACTTACCCGGTGTTCTAAAGTTTTGACTTTTAAACATTCTTCTATTATTAATTTATTTCCATGCTTTGCATGGGGAATGGTGAGGGCTATAGATCAGTGTGATTATTTGTGCAGTATTTTCTATAAAGTAAACTAGGATTTATTTAGTCATGCCTATTGGATTCCTGTTTCATAACAACAGCTAAATTAAAGCTTCATGAGCGGAAGGGCAGCGTTTCTAAATCAAACTCAGTGTCTGGCTCCATGGAAATTCATCACCAGTTTGTCAAGAGAAATAACCAGTCCAAAATTTTACCAGAAATTCAGAGTGAATCTGTGTATTCTGGAAGAAATTTGGCACTTTCTCTCCTGTCGTTTTGCATTTTCACGTTCCTCTGCTGCCAGCTTCAGCTCGTATACAGTGTTGAAGTACCAAAGTCTGTCTTGACAGTTTGACTAACCTGACCAGATGTGGGTAATGTTGGGAAACTTGTGCTAAACCTGGACTGAAAAGATTTTCCACCAAATGTTGAAAATCGAAGGAATTAGACAACAGTTGAGATGATGGTCACCCTTTTTTTGGTGCTTATCCACATGCTGCCTTCCATACTTTGGGATTCTGCCAATTACTGTTTAAATCTGTATTCATGTCCTTCTGTAAAAGTTAACATCTGGTGCTGATACTGACTTTTCCAGTGACTTTGAATATAACACAGCTTTCAAAATCTCATCACTTTTCAAGATAATATAAATAATTAACCTAAGAATTCATTGAAAATACACAAGGACACAACATGCCAAAAAGTTGTTTGAACACTGACAGAATAGATATTGAAGAAAGAAAACATTTAAAAAGCCCAGCAAGGAATCACTACCATCTGTCAGGTCAAGTCAAGATGAAGGCACTAAATTAGCCAAAGTATAGTGAGAGATATCTGCCCCATCTTCCAGGAGCTCCTCCTGGCCTCCCTGAGGATCTGCCATGCGTGTTCATCCTCACTGCTAGTGACAATGTGACAAGAGACATCATGACTTCTCCACACAAAGGCAGTGCCACTTAACAAGGTTAACGCAATCAGAAATGGCCAATATCCACAGTGCCTGTTTCCCCATGGTTTTAATATCTCCAAATTCAGGCTCTCCATGTTGCCAAAAGGCCAGTTATCCAAAGGCAATATTGTCCAAAGTCTGTGTTCTGAAAGAAGGGTTTGCCAGATTTATTGCTTACTTGTTTAGATAGAAATCCACAATTGTCTTGCTCATCATTTGTACCGTGGCGTGCGAGCTCCTAAGTGTTTTCCCATATTTTGGAAGCCAGGGATTCAGGTCACTTGGACTAAATGGCAGCCTTTACATGACTCCAGGTTCTGTCTGCTCAGCTCCCTGCGAGCGCCTGGTGCAGCTGCCGAGGGTGTCACTGCAGGGAGAGCTCACCTGGGCAAGGGCCCTTGCGGCACTACCGAGGTCACCAGCAAACGCCACCTGGTGCCATTGAGAACACGGGCACGTTGTAACAATCAAAACCACATCTCAAAAAAAGAAAAAAAAAAAGAAAAAGTCATTATTCGTTAATTAGAGAGTGTATAAATAATTGATTCTTGGCTTAGGAAGTGGAGGAGCATTCCACAGCAGCCGGGTTCTCCTGCTTGGGGAGCAGAGCGATGTCTCTGTGAGTTGGTTTGTAATGTATGGATCATATACAGCCTGTTTGCTTTGAAGGAGTAATAAAGCCAAGCATGTCTTGCTACACATTTTTGTCACCTGCAGTATTTTCCACAATTTTTCTCCCTGATAACTAATCCCAAATCCTCTTTGCTGCTTTTTAGACAAGTCATGCTGAGTTTTTCACTTCCATGATAAAAGAAAGCTATTCAAAAACAAAGTGAAGTTGTTTACGGGGGGAAAAATATTTTCTGCATTGTATTTTCTGATTCACTTTAAGTTGAGAGTCTAAACTCCTTTAGCTCCTTGGAGAAAAAGTTGCATATTTATTCACATTTTTTTATATAACTACAAATTAAAATTTATATATTTGGGAGTAAACATTAGCCAGCTTACCAAATAAGGCAGGTTATTGTACTTACCCTGGAATTCTATTATTTATTGCCACATCTGCCTATATACTGAAATCTTTATCAACTGGACATGCCCAGCTGCATCAGCTACCCTCTGAATATACTTCTGGAGACTTGCGTAGCTGCCTGTGTGTCTGTGTTTCTCCAAAGTAACACAGCAGGCTTGAAAGGAGGCTGCACCCATTGTGTTCAGCAGAGTGTTTTGACAGAGAGAGTTCCCACCGTGTACAGAACTTTAAATTGTGTTTTAAATTAAACTGAGCCTTATGTTGGTGGCAAGGAGACCATGTTGCTGAAAAGAGACATCATTTGTGACAAAAGCATTGCAGACGTTGAATGTCAGACACTGTAAAACAGTTTCCCTTCTGCTTTAATTGAGAGCTTTCTCAAACAGCTGAACCTCAAAGCAAATCACAGTGATTCCCATTTTTTCACAAACTGTCGAGATTCTTTAAACTTTATTTAAAAAAAAAAAAAAAGTACAAACTGGGAGTGGGTTTGAGGATACCAATTTAAATTATTTTTCTAGGCTGTGTTAAGGAAGACAAAACAGTTACCAAGAAGAGCAGTGGGAATGAACAAGAAGAGTCAAAGGCATTTTAGTTACCACTGTGGCTGTATCTGTGCCGGGTCTTTTAAATACTGTTTTAAAGAAGGTGAAGGAAATTTACCGCTCTCCCCCCACCCCCCTCATTCCATGGCTTTTAAGTTCTAAATTCCCCTTTTCCATTGTGTGCACATGCATTTTTTTAGCTTGAGTGATCACCTGGCATCCAGAGATCAATGGGAAGTGTTACACAACCATGTCATTACACATATTTCAACAAGCAGATGTTAGTAAGAAGAGTTCTCTGACCAGTTTTTGAAGCTGTTGTCAAAATGTGGCTTAAACATCAGAAGAACATTCTGCAAATTTACATAACCTCTACAAAGCTTGAAAAATTAATTTATGGTGAACATCACTCAGCACTCATTTCCAGGAGGAAAAAAAAAAAAACACACCCAAGTCTTTGAATGTCCTTTTCAGTTGAGCTCATATTTATAAAACTGTAAAGATAATAACGAAGCAGATTAAAATTAACAGCAACTGCATATGTAGAAGTGCTGTTTGGGCTGAATACATTACAGAAGTCGGAGTGAATTAGAACCACGGGAAATGCTGCAGCCCAGGACCGGAGTGGGATGTAATGGTGTCATCCTTGGGACTGGGAGCTGGAGAGGAGAATTGCTGCCAAACAGGACACTGCTAGTCTTTGCAGATGGGCACGGACCCTTTGAGGTTTTATGGTGCAGACCTCACGACCTCATTCTCAGAACTGTTTTCTGTTTTCTTCTTCCTTCACCTGCTCTGTTTTCAGCATGTCTCAGGTCAGTGCAACAAAAAGAAGTACCTAATTTGTAAACTTCAAAGTTGAGTGTTAAATTCAAAGTGGTGTTGGACAGGAGAGCCTGCTCTGATCTAGATTAGCATTGTGTTTTAGTGGTTTTTAAAAGCCTGGAAAGAAGCGTGATTCAGGCTTGTTTTTCCATGGTGAAAGAGATTTCATAAACTCTCAACCAAAGTGGTGAAACCCTCATGAGATGTCTCCCAAGCCAGCTGGTTGCTTCTTCCATTTTTAATCTAAACCTCAGAAGAACTCATCTTTTGATTTTGAAGTTTTGAGGTGGGAAGGGATTAAATCATCTGATCTGACCTGAATAGCACAGCTGTTTATTTGGTTACTGTGCAAGCCAATCACATGTGCAAGATTTGAACCTGCACTTCAAAAAGATACCGAAACCAGGTTCAGAAGGTGCAGAGGTCAGGTTTGTGCCTTAGACAGCAACCCAGAAGGAGACAGAACTCTATGTTTGAATTCTGTATTTTCCTTCCTTCTCGCCTGAAAATGCAAAGGAGTTCCATTGGTACGTTCTGTGTTAGCCTCTTTGCCTCGAACACAGGAGGACAAGAAAATTAGAATTTCTTTCCAGTGCAGTAGAAGAAACATTTTGATGTGTTCCAAATGCTAAAACGTCAGGGATAAAATGCTTGCTTTGTTTTTAATCCAGGAGAGAGAGAGAGTTAGAAAACTTAATATTAGCAGAACCACTTCCGTGCATTTTCAAGCACTTCAATAAATGCGTTCTTGATTGGATGTAAACTTTCCCCTGCAGTGTTTGCAACCCAGGAGAATATTAAAGTAAAAAATCTCTTTAAAAAGTTAGAGGATTGTAAGTGATTTTACATATATTTCAGTCTTCAGGGTCCTCATTTTTCTGACTCATATTAATTTTATTCCATATTTATAGCTTCAGTGAGAAGAGAATCAAATTCAAGAGGTCCATAATGGCGTATAAATAATTACTGTTTATGAATATTACTGCACAAATTATAAAGAGGATGGCAAATCAAGAGAGATGAAGTGAAAAACTCTCCTGAAAGATATCTAGGTGTTTAGCTCGCAGGGGTGTATCAGAAGGGCTCAGAAGCACGGGCAGTTTTGGTGGGGTTTGGTTGTCTGTGTGCAATCAGCAGCTGGGCCTCTTGGAGGTCATTCTGCCCGGGAATTCCGAGCCTTTGGCCGGAGAGTTTGTGTGAGTGGGGCACTCCCTGCTGCCCTGACCTGCTGAAACCCAAAGGTTGCTCCTCCTCGCTGCAGAGAGCACAGTGGGACTTGGGTGCCCAACAAATTAAATCTTATTTCAGTCTACAAGTCAAGATCTAAGAAGGGGTAAAGTTGAGAGAAGAGGAAAGGGGTTTTGTGTTTTGTGCCCATTCTCCAAAGCAGTGTACGAACTTGCGCCAGTTTTCACCCGCAATCTATGCTGCTAATTTCCTTCATATGTGGTAGTTACTTGTTTGGGAGACTTTCTGTAATGAAAAGAACTCTCCCAGGGCTTCCACGAATCAGGGCTAATGTTTGATTTTTTTTTCATTTTTTTTTTTTTTTACTTGAAAGGCTCCATAGCATATTTATTTATTTATACATTCAATTCAGAATGCTGAATGCTATCAAAAATACTTTTGTCTTTCAAGAAATTCTCATGTTCACACCCTGCTTTAACTCAGTTTGTTTGCAAATGCTGATGAGCTCAGGCACAAAATAAAATGGACAGTGGCACTGTGAGCCTTAATTTCTCTGAGCAGGGCACTGCAAATGAGCCAAGAGCCCAGAAACAGAAGATTCTCAGTATTAGACTTTTTCTTTCTTGTAAATTGGGATTTTTATGGAAGTACTGCTTAAGGTCCTTGAAGATTGGAACAACTACTTCCACCATCCGGGAGAAGGAGCGGCAGACAGGAGGAGTAGGAGTGGGAGACTGATTCTCCACCCTTCACATTCAATACCATTTCTGAATCCAGGCATATCCTGGAAAAAAGAGGTTTTATCCTGTAGTTGGTTGGGATGGCGAGGTTCTCCCCAGAGGCTTGTACCTCTAAGTTTGTGTACCCACAGTAACGATCACATGGCACTATCAAAGGGCTGGCTGGCACACATGGAGAAAATACTCCTCAAATATTAACAAGTTTAAAACGTATTTAATACAGCAAAGACCAGTAAAGTTTGAAAATGGATGTATAAATATTTATGAAATTACAACACAAATAAATATTACAAAAGCTCATCTGATTAAGACAAGAGCTATGACAATTCTTGTGAATTTTTAATATTAAAATAAGCATTACATTAATGAGTCTTCATTATATCATTAAACATTTTACTTTGTTTTCTGTAGAGAATTTTATTTTTACTTGACATACTTTTTAAGCGTCTAATGGGCTCTTATGACATTTGTAAATGAGCCAAAACATAAGGAATATAAGAGTTAATTCTTTACATTCATCACTAATTCAGACTAATTTATCATAAGGGAAATAATAGGGAAGTAGTCTTCTTCTTTTTTTTTT
>VZRN01000634.1:2198988-2253224 GCA_013397935.1 Dasyornis broadbenti | reverse complement strand
TTTTTTTTTTTAATTTACATATAAATAGGTCTAAATCACAAAATTAGGATACAGATTTTAAATACTCCAGAGTCCAAACTGACTGATACGGGGTTTCACTATGATTTATTATAGCATAGAAAGGACCTGGATTTTTCCTTTTTTTTTTTTTCCTTTTTTAAGGGAAAAAAAAAAAATTTGAAACAGTTCAGCAGCGCTAGAGATTGGAGATTGCTCTGCTGCACTTCCAATGGCTTGTATGGAGCCAGCAAGGATGATGTGCTGCAAGGCAGTTCTCGTGTGCCTTAGGATTCTGTCCTGGTGCGTTTACTGTAGCACAGCCTGGGTTCGTCCCTCAGCGTTTGGCACCCAGCACTGGTGCAGGGTGCAATCCTTTGTTCCTTCTGCCGGGGAAGGGAACATCAGCTCTGCGGCACAGTGAGAGCTGGGAGCTTGGCAGTTCTTTGTTCTTAGGTGCTAAGTTGGCTTTGGGTGGGATGGGTGAGGATTGTCCCTCCGGGCGGGAGCAGTGGATGTACAGAAGGGTTTGCCCTGCAGAGCAGCTGCCCTCAGACCCCTCCCTGACATTTCATTTGCGCTTCTCCTCGCTGGGTACGGAGTGTTTCGTTTAAATTAGAGCTGTGTCTGCTGTGGATGTGTTTGTTTGCAGATGTATGAGAGAGCTGATTTTTAGCTGTACCACAGTAAGATGTGCAGGAACGGGATGGAGTCAGGAGCAGTTGTGATCAAGTATTTATATGATCCAGCACAAATGGAGTTCAGCATCCTCTGGAGGCTTCACTGGCCTGGCTGAAAGGAGTGAGAAGCTCCTGATCCTGCCTTGCACAGTCCTGTGGGCTGTTCACTCCTCAACAAACTGTATCAAGCGGGTGCTGGATGGACATCGTGACCCTTCTCTCGTTAAAATTGATCTTTTGCCATCTCCTGTTCATGTGGGTCAGGGGAAAAAGGCATCTTTCACAAGCAAGTCTTGCCATAACACAAACAGAGCATTTCCAGTGCCCTTCTCCTGCAGCTCTGTCCCCACAGTGCCTCGCTGAGAAGGGTCCTGCCCAGGCACAGCACTGCTCATGCAGTCATTCTGACCCCAGGCACCCTGGAGGGTGGAGGCTTCTGGCCTTGCACTCACAGAAAGAAGGCAGCTCAGGAGAGCAGCGTATTTAATCCTTCTCCATTTCACAGGTGGAGCTCATATTGCAGGTGGAGTTTCCATGCATGACATTAAACCAGATTCTTATTAAGAAGAGGCTGGGCAGCCCAATGCACGTACTGTTATCTTCTTAAAAGCATAATCTGATCCAACACAGTTGCTTTAACTTTTTTTGTTTGGGGTATTACCCATATTTTTGTCATTTCCCCAGGCCATGTCTTCTGCATGGGATTTTCCAGTCCAGTGCTCCCATGGCTGTGGCTCCATCAGCGCAGCCTGCAGTCATTTAGTGGATTAAGCAATATCTTTGAGAAGCCAGGCTTGCCCCAGTGCACAGCACCCGTGTGAGCGCTCGGCACTGCCCCTGCAGCGCCGTTGGGAGAGGGGATCTCGTTCCTCCAGCAGACAAAGGGCAGCAGCTCTGGGATTTTGTCTCAAGCCTAATGCTCTGTTAAGGCTTCTTCTGCCATTAGATTTATGCACCCAAGTAAGCAAAGCAAATACTCATGCTCTCTGTGCGTGGAATAACAAACGCATTGCTTCACAAACATTTGAATTTCTGTCAAACATTTTAGCACATTTACTTTCTGCTTTGCCCTCCCTCTTTGTGCATTTTTTAAGCAAATTAACTCAGAAGAAAAAAGTAGTTTACAGATCAAAAGGAAATGTTGAATTATACACTTTCTTATTCTCTCTCTCCCAAGACTGGTAAATGCCTCTTCTCAAATAGAAACTTGAATGCTGCCACATTTTTCACACTTCTCCACTGATCCAGTTCCAATGTGATTATCTTATACTGCTCGTGCAGGAATGAATCTTACAAGGGAGGGAAGGACCAGAAATCTCTGTACTCCACAGAAGAGATCAGCTTCTGTAAGGAGCTGGCTGACCAGTTCAGCATCAAGATTCACATTGGTTATAGCCTCACCTACCTTTTCTTTACTCTTCCTACCTTTCGGAAACATCAGAGACCTCTGCTGAACATTGATTTTTGTGATGTGTCAAGTCTGGCTGGAGCTGAACCCTGCAACAGGCTAAAGTTGTGTCAAAAGCAGAGCCATCCCCCAGGTCCTTGCTTTGCTCTCAGATCAATTTCTGTAGGGTTTCCAATAAAACAAACCAAACAAAAACTTTATCAGGCTTTTGAGGTACAGGGTTATTAGGTACTCTGGATTTCTCCTTCATTTATGTTCCTTTTATAAAAATCTTTCTGTGTGGCATCATGGTGCATGATAAAGGCCTGAAAAGTAGGAGCCCTGCTGTGCTTTCCTTCCTCAAGTTTTTCCTAACCTGACCTCACCCTGTCTGGCCCAGCTCTTCAGGAACTTTTGGGGCCTCAGGTAGGTGTTGTATTGAGACTGGCTAAATCCTGAAATTCAGGGCAAACATCCAGCAGCACTCAGCTATGAACTGCGGGAGTAAAGAGAGATGAGGGAGAGGAAAACTCATATTTGCTTTCCTTCTAGGTCATTATTTTTTAATTTCCAAACCTCCCTGTGCAATGAGAATTGATTCACCTTGGTTTGAATGGTATTAGGGTACATCAGGTAGTTTCTAGCTTTCAGATCACCTCGTTTCTTGCCTTTTTCTGGCATTGCTCTTTCTCAAACTCTGAGGAGGATGTTTGGCTTTTTAGGACAACGACTTCCTGGAGAATGAGGCTAGTACAAGGCATGCTGTTGTACATGAAGCTTTGTAAGAGCCTCCTAAGAAAGGACAATATGTTATTTTGGCTAAGCATGGTGCAACAAGGTTTCCTAATTTGTTATTGCTCCAAAGCATAACCATGACCCTAAAGAAGCTATTAATTTTTTTGGATAATTTACATGTCAAATAATGTCGGTGCCTGAGTCCCAGAAGCTCCTATAAAAATTAGAAAAAGTTATGTTAAATATTTTATTTGGAAATAAATCAGGGGTCAGAAGAAGGCAAGGCAAAGACTGAATACATTCACAGATTCTGTTATGCTGCCCTTAATGTAACTTCTGAAGCTTATTTGAAATAATTGAGTCTGCTGGAATCCTTCCAAAATATTTCTAGGGGCCAACAGAAGAATTGGCTATGCTGTATCTCAACTTTAGTTACAGAGTCTTAATTCTTAGATGTCTCAGTCTTCTAAAAAAAAAAAAAAAAGAAGGAAAAGAAAGGAAAAGATTTTCTTAGAACTCTTCACTTGGTCTTATTAAAATAGCACTTCTCTGTAGAGACAAGTTAATCATGATTGCCAGACTAAAGATTCTGTTAAACATAAAAGCTGTCACAGCCCTTGTAGTGAACTGCAGCTTAGAGAGAAAAAAGACTGAGATGATGCTGTTAAAGGAAAGGTTGTTCAAATTGTACAGACACCCATCATAATTTGTGCTAATGATAAACAAATATGCAGCAGAATGAGAAAAAGATCAGCAAAAGGCAAAAGAGCTCCTAACACGCTGTGTTCTGAGTCCAAATGTGCCCAAGCAGGGAATCTGTGCCTTATCTAGAGGAATGCCAGAGATGTTAAAAGGTAGAAAAAATAGATTTGTTGCAGTTAGCTGAGCTGGTATCACGATTAGTCTGCCTTATCTTCGAGCAGCTCTCCTCTGCCGCGATGTCTTCTTCAAGATCAAATGCCACCAGAAAGCGCTGCTCGTGGGGTGAGATCGGCGTGGCGATTGTTCCGTACTACAAAGTGCAACGGCGCCGGAACAGAAGTGACTTGACACCTCATTTACTCGCAGGAATAGCCATGCATTAACTGGCTGGCGATTTCCCTGAGGCAACAGCAGCTGGCTGGCGAGCTGCAGACTTTGTGGGTTTTTTCTGTTCACCCTTCTGAAATCAGGCAGCCATACCTGGAGCTGCCTGGAGCGGGAGATCGCCCCAGCCACGCTGATGGTGCTTTATCAGTTACCTTTTAATGGGCAGCTATTAAATCCTTACTTTACTCCGACTTCTTGATAGCTCCAAGAATTCTTAGTAACCTTGACACTTCTTCAGAAATTTCCTTGTCTCAGCCAAGGAGCCTGGAGAGACATTAGGGTGAGAACAGACTTTGACTGACTGGTCTGGCTCTCTCAAATATTATGGGAAGTGTTATCATGAAGAGGCATCGCTCTGAGCCAAGTGGAACTACATTTTATGTTGTACAGAAGGAAAGGTACATCAGAATACATCTGAGGGCTGATCAGTAAGAACAGTCATTTTACAGGGTTAGTATTTCCAGTTAATTTTATATTCAGGTTTGAGAAGTGCTGCACTTCTTGCAAAAGGAATTGTATAAGAGCAGTTTTTAAAACTACAAAAGAAAGGTGGAAAAGGCAAATTGCACTAATCCAAGTTTGAAGAGCCCTTCTTGTGATCTTTAGGGATTGAGTCCCAAAGAAAAGATCAGCTCACGACTGAGTTCTGAAGCGGGGTTTTCTCAAGTGTCTACTCAGAGCTGCAGAATGAATCCCTGCGGAAAGCCCTGAGAATGTGCCAGGCAGAGGGACTTCCCCCACGCAGGCTGAAGCTCCTGGAGAACGTGCAGGGCTCTCGGTGCTTCTGCAGCAAGAGCAGGGCAGCAAATTCCAAGGAGTGCAGAGAAGGAGGGCTCAGACAAGCCCTCTGAGGAGAGTGCTGAGCCTGCAGCAGCTGGCACGGGTCACTCTGCTGTGAGGGGCCAGAGCAGGAGGTCACTCAAGAGCTGGGCTGGCAGAAATTGGGTGACACATGGTCTGTGCGAACGCATGAGGAAAAAGGAGACACAATTTCTGGGAAAAGGCCACTCACCATCACTTAGCAAACAACAAGTGAAAAAATCAACATGGAAAGGGAAGATGTTTCATTCTGCTGCATAGTGGGTGTACTTTCCAAGAAGCTGACCCACCATCCCTCACACTAGTGCAGGGTTCGTGTCACCGTGGGTCTCTCCTTTGGTCTGCCCCAACAAAATGAGCGTTGTAAGTGTGTTTGACCCACACGTGCACTGGCGTTGTCACACTGGATTTGTGCAGCACCAATTTCATACAAACCCCTCTGCCTTGAAGGGTGGCATGGGGAAGAACTTTGGGAGAGGTAGGAAATGTTTGACCAAGAGAAGAAGGATTGCTATAAGATCTTGACTTAATGTGAATATCGGGGTTTGAAACTATTTGGCGGATGGAAGCAGAGAATTTCTCTCACCCCAATGCACATACACAACTGTGCTGTAATTCACCATTGCCAGTTATTAAAGCGGGAATAAAATAATGGAAAGCAGCTTTCTGTAGCTAAGAAGAGAGTTTTCATGTTTGTACTATTTTTCAATATATCCTGTATTTCCTTTCCACTGCTGGGCCACCAAAGTTGTTCAGACCCACTGTGATAATTACCACTTCTCTGATTGCCCTCACTAAATGTTGCGGGTTTATAATTATCATTTTAATTTATAATTTAGCCTATAATTTCATATCACTTTAACAAGGAAAGATGGAGAAGTGTGGCAAAATCTAAATGTGCGTGTGCGTGTGCTTGCTCATGTATATGTGTGGAGAGAGGTTTTATTCAATTTTGCTGTCATATCCCTAATGTGACACTTCAGAGCAGAACCTGCTGGGTGCCTTCAACTCCCACAACTTGATTTTCCCAAGGTGGTGACCCCCTGCGGGTCTGATTGACTCCAGCGGAATTGTGGCTGCTCAGCACCTTTGTAAAGGCTGTCCCCTGCTGTCACCAGTGCAGGTGCTCAGCACCTTGCCATGTCAGGCTTCTCCCTGCACATTTTCAGTCAGACATCGTGGCTAAGTAACTCCAAAGCTGCCACAGCCTTTTCACTGTTCATCCCAGTCCCAAACCACACAGTGAAACACAGCTTTTCCTGAACATCTTGCGATGATGATGAATACTAGTTATTATAAAAAGTTCAGGAATATCACCTATCTCCTTTTCTCCTCCCATCATTCAGATGCTCTGTAGGGTAATTCTCTTCCTTACTGTGTCTCTCAAACTCCTTCCATTCCTCGATGCCGAGCGCTCTTTATAGCATTATGTCAGTGATCTCCTTACACTGCATATCTGCTCCTCGTCCTGCCTCTCAAATACTTCTTATAATACCACATCTCCCTTCTCTGTAATCTCTTCGAGATGCTTATAATGCTTCCTTTCCTTGTCACACCTTTCAGGTGCTCCATATATTATAACCCGAACATTTCTCTGCTCACCTAGCCAGAAAGATTGTCAACGCTCTGAATGACAAAAAATGATCTAAAGAAAGAAGATGCAGTGAAAAAGTAAAGGTTACATCTTACTGCACTCAGGAAGGATCAGTGTGGCTTTTCAGGTCTACCAGCCAAGCAGGGTCTGCAGCTACAGCATCATTTGTAGTTCCAATTTGCCTGGCAAATATCATGAAATTTTCACAGTTCTGGCCATTGTGTTACAAGAAACCTGCACTGGCAGCATATAAGAAAAGCTAGACATTGATATAATTCACTGAAAGGATTTTCCTGTCTATCAGACAGAGAATTAAATTACCACTAGGTAGGAAGTTGTATATCTCCATTCAAACTATGGAAATAGTTCTCCACAGCTTAATTTGGCGAAACATGCTCAGAAAGACAAATTCCTCTGCAATCTCCCTGAAATCAGGGGGACCGTGCCGAGTTCAACCAGCCCCCAATCCCTAAGCACTTCTGCAAATTATTTGAGTAAGCCTCTTTCTTGGAATGCAATGCAAGGCTTGTTTGTGCCACCACCAAGAGATGAGCTGGATCCCCCTGCAGCTCCCAGAGCTCCGTCGCTGTGTTCAGCTGTGTGCTTGGACATGCTGCCATCACGTTGGCTGAAGCAGAGTGAGGCCAAGTGAGAAGCCCCAGTGCAGCAGCTAACAGGGAGGAATGGCGCCTGCAGGGGCAAGCTGCTTTATCTCACTCAAACACAAGAAAGGAAGAGATTTTCGATTTGTATCCAGGGATACTGCAGCAGGGAACTGTTTTGATTTTATACCTGTGGTCTCTGCAGTTACGCAGGAACTGAAGGTCAGAGACAGCATATAAATTCATGATTATTCAGTGACAGTGTGTGGTACCTGTGAATACTCTTCCTTTGGGTGGGAACTCCCTCCTGGTGTTTCTCACTCCAGTGCCAGACTCAGTGCAATAGCCAGGTTTAGCACAAGAGGGATGTAAGGCTCGGATCGTACCAGGAGTTACCAAGTTCTGCTGGGTATGGGATGAATTTCACAGTCCCCAAGGGACTCTGTGCCTGCCATACAGACAGATGTGCACATCACCTCTGATGATGGGGTGCAGAGAGCCTGGGCAGATCAGCAGCTGCCACCTCACTTTCCGAGCCAGTGCTTCCGCCCCTCTGCACTGTCCTCCCTTTCGGTACCAGGGCAGGGTTTCACCATTTTTTTACTGTGCCACCCTCCAGAACTGCCCTCCATGATAGCAGCAGGTGATTGCCCCAAGGCAAACCCATGTTTGTGTCCGTGAGTGGTGCTGCTGCATCAGGGCCCCACCACCACCAAGGCTGCAGACACCTGCTTGCAGCTTGCTCAGGCTTCAACAAGGGTTAGAGGCAAACTAAATCAGAAAATAATTCTATTAATGATAATTCTATGTACCTTTGTCTCAAAATTTTAGTCAACCCAATCCTCTCTTGTCTGCATGATTGCCAAACAGAAATTTTGATGTTCATTAGGCATTTTGCCTTTACCCCTGCTAAGCAATGTTGATACCATCTTCACTTGCTTTGAGGCTAACAGCTTCAGTCCCGGCTTTCCCTCATATCTCAAGTTTTACTTTATTTCTTGTCCAGTGGTGATTCTGTTTTACTCTTCCCTCATCCATCAATGGATAGGAGTATGTTCCCTATCCACTCTGCTTCTTCCTTCAGCAGGTTTTGCTGCATGTGCTTCGAAGTGATAATACAGGAGTTGTCTAATCAGAGCCTGATTATCCTTTTGCATGGAGGTAGCACCATTTGGATGGGCCCTAATCTCATTAACACTGCTTTCCTTGTTTCCATCCCACTGATGACATCTGCAACTCCATCAGTGTGATTAACACCCTGGTCTGGCTTTTGGCATGTTTGGTCCTGATTTATGCCTGTCTGGGATGAGAACCAGGTTATCTGACTGTCCCCAGCTTAGGAATTTGAGCGCTCTACATTGATTTGGGGTTTTTTTGCTTCTCTTTAGAGTATGATCCAGCTGTTGCTTTCTCCATTCCTTCTTATTATCTGGCCAATGAAAATGATGGTTTTCATATAAATGGATAATTTAATTAGTCACACCAGTGCTTGTTGGAGAGTTTCTCTTTAAAGTCTGAAGTTATAAATCAGTTAAGAAAGTGACATCACAGTGGTGGCTATGCTTGGGTTTTGTAAATATTTTTATCTGTGCCTATATATTAAGCCTTGCTAGGAAGGGACTTGGAAAGTACTGATTTTGTGAGTGACAGATAATCTACTGTGGTGAATGTACTGCCATTTAGTTCCTCAGCAGACTTGTTACCAAGACTTTGCAAATTCCTTTCCTGAAGAATTTGACATTCACTGTTATTAAGTCGAAAAAGCAGCACTTGCTCCAGATTGCAGAGCTGACATCACACTTCTATTTCCCTGCTGAATCTTTATTCTTTGTTATACTGGATCTCCTGCTTCAGCTAGACCTCTTTCTCTTTTTAATTTCAATTTTAATTTCACTGTGTTTTTGTGGAAATTTGGCTCTGCAGTGGTATCTTACCCCAGCATGCACCATGGATCAAGCCTTTGCAGTAAAAGAATATGTTAGAAATGAACAGTAATTTTCAGGGAATGTCAATCTTACTGTGAACTACAGGAAGAACAGCTTGCTTTATTTTTTTCCAGGAAGTTATTATCTGAAAATGGAAAGTTAATTTGTTTCTGGAGCTCACCTAGGATTCTTTTGTCATAGTACCCACGGTGCATCCAGACTGTAAGGCTGGTAGGCAGAGACATCCAGGAGAAACAGAGAGATTGTTTGCACAACCTCTGTGTCCACAGCAGAAAACAAGGCTGTGAACGACACTGCTGGGGCAGGAAAGGCCTGAAAAGAAATCTAACAGTCCAGAAGTGTGTGGAGAACAGCTCTGAAAGTCCCTTTTTAAGTATTAGAAAGGTTAGAAGAATGGCTTTTGTGATTTTGAGCACTTCCACGTGACACAGGCATTCAACTTCTGCCCTGCTGACCAAGAATCATCTCCTGCTGCTGGTTAGAAAAGTCACTGCCTTGTATCTGAAAAGCACTTTGTATCTGAAAAGAAATATCGGGCAAAGGTAATAAAATATTCACTTCCAATCTACTGAGTTGGTGAAAACTGACCTGGTCTCTGGTTATCAGCTGACAAACATAATTGCAGCTTATAAATCAAGTGTGGCCGCTTGAGAATTTGGCAGCTTCTCTGGTTTAAGATGTTTGCTAAAGTTGCTAACATTATGGTAATACAAGAAAAGTTACATAAAAGTAATTGATTTTGCTCTTAAATAAAAATAACAGCCATCTATAATTGGTTTTCCTTTTCTTCTCCTTGGGAGGAAATGGCATGTAAATGTGGAAGTGAAGCTGGTTGCCCCCTGTTCTGTTTACAGTTGAAACTGGGAGAGTAAGGAACACATGGCTTGCACCTCACCATGGACAGCAGCAGAGGACAGTGAGAAAGTGGGAGTACCCAGGGATCAGTTTTGGGAAGGGAGACTTTTGGCATAGGAGGGAAGAGGGGAGCAGTTACTGTCATTTGTATTATGTTAGAAACAAGAGGCTCCAGCTGAGGCAAGAGCCTTGCTGACCTGGCATTTGGCACTCCACATAAAGGAAGAGCAATCTTGCACCAGAGCATTTATAATCTGAATAGGAATTGAATAGAGAAAATCACCTACTCTGCTCTCTGATTTTTCAGACAGGTAAACAGAATAAAATTGAATTTAAGTGACTCATCCCGAGTTACATGGGGATTCTGCAGCACAGCTGGGAATAAACCCAGATAATCTTTCTTTCAAAGAGTTGGCAGTATTACCCACCTCATTTTATAGTCAGGTCATTGAACCCAGCCCAGTGCCTCTGCTGGCACTCAGAAATCTATCTTGAATGCACCCCAGATCTGTCTCTCTTTCCCCATCCAGAAACACTTCCAGAAATCTTTCACAGCTTCTCTCACATGGAAGCAATTCCTCTTCCTCTGCTCTTTGCAGGAATTACACAACCCCAGTAGTTCCTCTGCTCTGGCAGTGTTTTGACCTGCTTGCTTTTCTCCAGTGAAGATAAGAGAAGCGCTTCAGCATTCCTAGGGAGGAATGAATTACTGAAGGGAATAATGTTTCTCCTCCACTGTCTCCCACCAGTTCTTCTAGAGGGTTCTGCCACCTAACAGCTGCATAAAATACCTGGAGAACTACGTGGAATTTGTAACCAGCTTCAAAGTGCAGGTCAAGGGCAGCTGCTGGTAAAGAAAAAAGAGATCATAGTCCAAAGGGCGTGAGGGACATGAATATTTTCCTCTCACCTGTTAGCTCTTGGTCTCTACTGAGATTTTAGCAGTACTAAAAACAGTATGGAAACTGCTGCTCAGATCCTTTCTGTACTCCCATATCCATGTCTATCACATGGAAAACACTTCCTTTGTTAATGTACGTGTCTGGTAACTCTCAGGTAACTACAAGGAGAAAACAAGGAAAACAATCCCCCTTACACTTTCTATTAGAATGATTGATGCAGCTTGGAGAAGTTCAGTCAGGAAAGGAGCAGGAGCAGCTGAGCAGCCCCTGAAAAGCTTCCTATGAGCTTCTGACAAACTCATTTGATTGCAACCATGGTGTGACCTCTTGGCTACAAAAGAAAGGTCTCGTGGCCCCACCCAGCTTTCCCCAGTTTGGTGTGAGCACTGAGTTTTCCTGAGGTGGGTGAACTGGCAAGAAGCCCAACACAAACTACTGTCAGCCTTCTGTTGCTAATGCCCAGTGTGGGGAGCAAGCCCAGGTCCACAAACCTTCATGCCAGGGCTAGAAGTGCTGACGGACGTGCAGCAGAGCTGTGAAGCTCACTCACTGCTGCTTCAGTGCAGCAAGGCACAAATGGACCCACTCTGCTAAACCTGCCCAGTGCTGGGGTGTCCCCTGGGGAATTCCTACCCTGCATCTTCACTGTGTTCTGTGGAAGCTCTTGAGCCAGGCCAGAGGAGGAGCCCAAAGCAGTTTTACGTTGTCAGCAGTTACACTGGCTGTTCAACACCAAGTTAGTACCAAAAGGATGCCTTTATAATTAGAATCCTTTGGAATTCAAACTGGGATCTGAAATCCTTGCTGCCTTCTGTTATTCCTTGCACTGTCACAAACTAGAGATTCCAGAAGCCAGTTCCAGAGGGAGTCCAGGACCCCCTCTGCTCTTGCACTGTTTCACTGGGCCTGCTGTGTTTCCCTCTGTAAAGGTGGAGTCGGTGTGATGAGCTCCTCAGATGGAGTTACACATCGTGGCCTGTGTCTGTAAGAAACTTAATAGTACAATTGAGAAATAAATAATCAGTATTCCTGTGAGGAGTAAATGGAGAGCGTGCCACTTTGCAGGGTGAATTTATGGGTCCTGTCTGTACAAAGTATTAATGCAGCCAGTTACTGACATACTGGGAATCTGCAAACTAGCGTCTTGAATATACACAATTTTTCAACTCCTGGAAATTGGCTTCAGTCCACTGCATGCTGGAGCTCCACTAAATTTGAGTAATTTTGGTCAATGCAGCTAATCAAGTTTACTTCAGCCCAGGATCTAATCCGCAATAAAGACTGGGTTTAGACTAAAGGCTTTCTCAAAGCAAAGTTCTTGTAGAGAGTTTGAGGTGATCAAAATTTTCCTTTGCCTGCCTTTGGGTCCTTAATCCCCAATTAATTTTTAGATCTAAACACACATGCGACTTTTTCAAAGAACCTTCAAAGGATGCTCTGAGTCACTGCAATCAGTTCTGAAGCACAAAATACCCCTCGGTTGACATTCTGAGATCATGAGCTGTGGTTATGTGTATTTCACTGTTCACATGGTAACAGAATCAAAAGAAAATCATAATGAAATACAATGGTTGGATTCAGAAATAGGTTACAAAAACATTCTTTTGAGCAGTCCTAACAATGGAGAAGAGATGAATTTACATTGGGCCAAATTTATCATTGCTGCAGTGCCAATTAACTCACTGAAGTTGCGCCTTGGAATAACTCAATAATTAGGTAACATTCTTTCAGTGAGACTTGTGCCACCCCCACCCTCTTTCCAATGCTAACCTGAAAATTATTTGGCTGAGAAAAATGAGGAGCTGGTATTTTCATTAACTCTTTGTATGCCTTCAATTTTAAAGTCATTAAATATTTAGTGTAAATGTGCATTAGCAATTGATATTGAAGCTGGATTTATCAGAAAATATGAGCCTCTGATGGTTTAAAACGGAAACAGCTCCTGTTAAGGATGAGAAGAAAGGGATGAAAATGACTTAGTTCTGTAGCTCTAAGCTGTCCTTTGTCTTAAAAGGTAAGAAAAGAATTACCATGGAAACGTGCTCACTCACTTCTTCTCATAGAAAAAGGAGTTTGACTTAATTACTATGAACCTGTACTATCTTATCTTAAAATAATATTCCAGGTCTTTTTCCCAAGCAGTGCATTTATATGTGTCAGAAAGAACCGAGGAAAATGCTATCAGAAGGGAAATAAGCATTTGTCTGTGTTTAAATCATAGCTCTCACTCTGTAGCAAACATTTTTATTGCTGTTGTGAAATTCACACCTCTCAGGAGGAAACCTTCTTATAGAATGTGCTGGTTCCTTCCAGCTCCTATACGTGTGTATGTAAGCAACTGTAGCAAATCTCTTTTAACTGGCAACAATAAAGAACAGTAATTGCACACTTTAATTTAAAATTACGAGAATATTCCTTCCTTTTCTGGAGGGAAACCTCTTCAGTGGGCCACTTTCCAGAACTAAATGCCTCATTGTCAGAAGAGAAAAGCGTGGCGTTGTCCAGATTTACAGAGAGCACAGTGGTCGGGCTGTGAGGCTCAGCAGAGCTCTGAGCGCTCTCCCTGCTCACTCCTCCTCGTGTTCACTCTGTTTGGGCTCAGCTCAGCTGCTTGGGAAATGTTAGAGGACCGTGGTGCCATGAATTGATACCAGCAGGTCTTGAGTCCGGCTTGGAGCAGGGTTTGCTCCCAAAGCCGCCTCACACCCTGAATCCCCCTGGCATTCCTCCTGCTCCTGCGGCACTGCTCCTGTTGCTCCCGCTCCTTGCCTTCCTTCAGCCTGACCTGGCTCTGGGGCGGAATTGGATCCTGCAGCTGCTAGAAGGAGCAGATTTCTTCTGAGACAGCCTAGCCAGAGAGACCTGGCTGTGCTCCTCACACAGGGGCTCCATCCCAAAGCCTGGCAGCCGCAGCCGCCTCGGCAGCCCGGGAGAGCAGGCTTGGTGCACCGAGAGGAGCTCTGACAGTCACACCCACACTCCTTGTGCAGAAATCTCACATTTCACACCTGAAACAGGAGCTACCCATGTGTCTCAAAGTACTGCTCAGACTTTTGGTGGTGGAGCTTCAAAATATTTTTTCAAGGAGCTGGCCCCGAAGTGGAGCCTGCATGACTGAGAGATGTAGGAACAGGGTGTATCATTATTTATCTGTGAAATAATCCATGTTTTTCATATCACATCTGTGAGGCTTCCAGTCTTCTTCTGCAGATAGACTGCCAAGAATTATATCAGTGGGAGTTTGCAGCTCCCTAGAAAAAGGCAAACAGAGAACTTTCAGTCTTAAGTAATTTAATTTAGTGGAAGAAAAGCATTAAAAACCAACAAAAACAAAGCTTCCATGAAAGGCCACAGGAAATAATTTCCCTGAAGTTCTCTACAGTAATTGTAGAGCTGCATGGTGGATATCCTGGCACCCGTGGAAATGTGTGAGATCTATTTGTTTCAAGGCAATGGCCTTTAGAACAATATAAATTTGTGGCAATCATAGATGTGTACAGCTGCACTAGGAGAAGTCCTGTTTCCATCTACTTTTATGGTGCCTTTGCATTATAGCAGCAATCTAGAAGTTTCTCAAAATAAATTGGAATCTACCAACACGGTTAACATAAGATGATTTAAAGTGTCATTGTCTTCTGACTTAGCCTGCCCACGATTGTGCCCGTTGTTTCTCAGGGTGCAGAGACAGTGAGACATCTACAGAGCAGAGAATAGGGGGAAATCGAGTTCTATACATTAAAATTGTACATGGTCCCCTGTGTCATTATCTTTGTGCACCAGGAAAGTTGATACAGCCCCTTTTACGTCTGGGCATCAGAGCTTTAGAAGCTTCAACTTTCAACATTTTAATTCAGCTGGTTTTAATAATGCTCATAACACACAAAGATCAGCTCCAACTTTACTGAGGAGAAGCTGTATTTTCTGGTATCTGCTAAGCTGTGTGTCATGAGTTTCTGTAATAACCACCAGGGATTAGGTTAATAGCATTACAGCTGGAAGTGTTACTTCTGGCTTTGTGAGAGACCTGTTTACAATTTACAAGGTTGGAGTGATTAGTAGTGCAGATGCAGGCTCTGCTGGTTACAAAAGCTTCTGTTGGCTGGAAAGTATAGTGGATTCATATTTATGGAAGGAAAATACAGTATTTTACAGTAAAATGTATTGCTGGGTGTGGAGAATCTTGGGCTCGTTAGGGGTCTATTCACAGATAGAACAGATCCTTAAATTAGATGAAAATAGCCATTGATGACATGCTGCCAGGGATTTCCCCCCATTCCCTGGGATAGCAGTGAACATTCCAGAAAGTCATGGAGTGAACTTGTTCTGAAAGCCTCTACGTGGCAAATCCCTGTAATCCCCACGATGAGGGGGAGTCAGGGCCTCCAAGTTGCATTGCAAAACTTCCTCATTATGAAACACAGCTGAGAGCCTGGCAGTCACTGCAGAGCCTGGGCAGGGTTTTTTGGGAGAGTAGCTGGGACCATCCTTCACTTCAGCCAGTCCGCACAGAAGGAACATTTGATACCTTATAATGGTGTAAAACTTGCACAGATAATTCTCTATGTCCACTGAACTATTCCTGTACAGGCAGACACTCCTTGTTCTGCTCTGGACATCTTCACATCTGCACTGGGCTCCCAGTTATGTGGAGTCTTTCATCTAACAACGTGATCAGACACTTCTTTCATGAAAAGTAGTGCTTTAGAGACTACCATGCTCTCAACAAAACTATTAGTAGCTATTTATTACTGCTCAAAGTTCTATTTTTCTGATCTAAAACTTCGGATCAAATTAAATTGGAGGTTGAAACTAGGTGATCTTTAAGATTCTTCCAACCCAAGCCATTCTGTGATTCTATGATTCTAAATAAAATTGTTGCATTGTTGACAACCTGATAATACAAAGGAGTAAATTCTGACAGTTTTTATCCCAATCTCCCTCCTTTAAATTGCTGGCCCTGGTGTCCATGGCATTGCCAACTGTGTCTCACAGCGCCAGAGCCCAGCTAATGCCATCCTTCCCTTCGTGGCTTTTGTCAGCTCGCTCTTTCTTGGTGCTGTGGTTCTCGCTGCTCCTGAGTGGTTTCCAGAGATCAGCATTTTCCCTCAGTGTCTATAAAATGGAAAACTACTGATTCACACTGACTGTTCCTCAAAGCATGGGAAGGAGTGATTAGACTCTGACCACAATGGTGAAAAGCCTTATGTCTCATTTAATTCCCTTTCTGCTGCATTTTTCTTAAAGATATCTTACTAGCTACAGCTTTCTATAGATAAACAGGCACCGTGCTGGAGAATTTCACACTCAGAGTGAAGCCTACAAAATTTGCATTTGTCGAATTTTACAATGAGGTGGAAAAATGTCACTCTTTACCAGGAACAAACTTGGAGGCATAATTGCTTGTAAGCTAAGCAGATATCAAATTCATTTGGTCATGAGTTAGATCACACTTTGGTTTTGCAGAGAGCAGCCCCCTAAAAATGTTTGCTAGCATTTGCTGGGGGTTTAATACCATCTGAAAACATTGATGGTACATGATGTGACTAACGTGTAGCAAGACTACTGAATCATCCTCAGCCAGCCTCTCCCCAGACTTCTGTACCTATCCTACATTTCAATGTCAGCCTGAAATGTTTCCCAGTCACAAGGGCACTTGTGCAAATGGTGCTTCCTTCAACCATCCTGCCCTGCACACTAAACATTTGCGAAATAAATAGGGTCCTTCTGAAGAAGTTTAGTCTAAAGAGTGTCCTAAATTTATCCCCCAAGGTACTGAAAGTCTGCATTAGTTGGAAATTCAGTCCAGCTCTCCAGGAGGCTTCCTGTCACTGCTGCTGGGAAGCTCCCATGCCAAATGGCAGCTGTGATTAAAAGCATGACAGTCAGTGACCCTGAGTTTGCTCTTGTAGTGAAGGACTTTAAAAATGCTTCAGTGAACCTCAGAGGAAAATCAGATCACAGGAGAGACTCCTGCAAATTTGCCTAGAGGAACTGAGTTGTTCGGTTTTGTTTTGTTTTTAATTCTCTTCAGAATGCATTTCTCCATGGAAAAAAAGAGATAAAGACTGCATTGTGCCGGGGAAAGGTGGCAGTGGCATAAGAGAGGGTAATGGGGGGATGGAGGGGAATTACAAGTGCTTTTTGTTTGCTTGGATGTGTTGTGAGGGCTCTGTTGCTGATGCTTCTTGTGCCATATGGTGGAACAGCTGATGGTTAAATGCTGATGCTGAAACATGATGCTGACACAGCAGATGCTAAAACATGATTGTGGCAAAGATGATAGCAAAACACTGAAGGTGAAACACCAGTGCAGAAAATGTTGCTGATAAGATAGAAAATTGTGATGTTTGTCTGTTGAAAATTGTGTTTCTGGAGCTAGCAATAACTGTAGCAGCCCAGACAGTGTTTGAAAGGCCAGACTGGAGATGTGTGGGAAACCAGAAGAGTTCTCAGCTGTTTGTTAGTAGGAGATAGTGAAGCAAATTTCTTGCTCTTTGCTCTACGGGGAAGGACACAAACCCTTTAGGAAGAAATAAATCCATTGTGAAACGCAGTTTCCAGTTCTCCCAGTCTATCCAGCAGAAGTTGGCATCAGCTCCGTGCTGCTCTCACAGGCACGAGAGGGGCTGGCTGCAAACCAGCAGGTTTCCAGCTGGTCACAGCGGAATAATGAGGTCATCCAGCACACACAGTCTGTTTGCTTGCTTGTCTCCCTTAGCATTTATGTATTTTTTATGGTTCTAAACACCGAGAACAAGAGTTTTAAACATTTAGTTGCAACAAAATGTGGTCCGGTGTTTTTTTTTTTAACAGGGGAAGCCGTTCTGGGGTGTGCTTGCCTAAGTTTCTGAAGGATGGCTTTGACCTTATTAGCAGATATGCACTGTGATCTTGTGAGGCACAGAAATGGCATTTTGTTTATTAAGTACCTGAGTTGCTCTAGAAAACTAAGGTAATTTTAAAAACTGGAAGAGGGCCAAGTAACTTAAGTGGCAATAGAAAAGTTATGAGAAGATGAATTTCAGAATTAAATATTCTCCAGTCCGATGGTCTGTGCCCTCAGAAAATCCAGGGCAAATTGATGCCAGAATGCTGCTCAGGAAAAGCTGCTCTTGTTTCCTGCAGACCACATCTAGTTCTGCTTCGTAGGTTGTTGACAGAATGTAGATTGAACTGTAGAAGATAAAATTCATACTATGAAAATGCTTTGTAATTATTTCAGTAGTCATTTCCTTGTGAAAGGTCTTGCAGTATGCATGGGGGAAGTTTGCCCAGTAGCATGTGCTTACTTGGAAAGGAGGGGAGGGCATGGTCATCATCTCCCACAAACACTGAGGGTGTTCAGCCTGTGAAATTGGATTAAAAGCCTTCCAATGGTTTGTTTCCTCCGAGAGTCCCGGGGTGTGTTTTGCTTGTTTGTTTGCAGCTTGCAGTGTGCTCCAGAAGGGTGTGGGGAGGCTGCAGGGACGGGGACCTGTTTCTGTGTGTGGTACCGTCTGCTGCAGGGGAGCTGGGGGAGCACAGACAGGCCTGAGGGATGTCCTGCAGCACAGAGAGGGCACGGGCACACCGTGAGAGACGGTGGTGGCAGCTGATGAGAAGAGCAGAGAGAAGCCATGGCTGAAACACGACTGAGAGGGTTGGAATGGTTTGCTAGCACTGATAGCTGGTGTGGGTTGAAACACTTAGAAGCATTGGACTGTGTGTAAGGAACCACCTGATGAGATACAGGACCTGGGGGGGCCCTCTGAGGACCTGGTCCCTCAGACACCCTGTGGCTTTCCAAAAGCACGGCCTGCCACTGCATGGGGACACTTGTCACCTCCCAGGAGCTCTCTGCCACCTGAACTTGCCAAAGGAACCCACTGGGCAGCCACTGTGGGGAGAACACAGGAGGAGAAGTAGAGTGAGATCTGCTGTCAGACCTTTGACTCTGTTTTGTGCAGCAGGTCTCCGGTTAAATAGCTGTTCTAGCTCTGGGTTACGGATTCAGAATCCTTCTGGGGTCTTTGTTTTAAGGAAGAGGACTCAGCAATTCTGCCCCAGGCTCTGCCTCACCACACTTGGTCCTGAGAGGGATGTTTCCAGGCTCTCTCACTGGAGAGGTGAGCAGGTTGGGCACCCCTTGGCTGGCTCGGAGGAACTTCAGGGAATCAAATGCCAACTGCCAGCAGCAGTGCAGTTTTTACGGGCTGCTGCCCTTCCCTTCTGAAGTAATGAACTCCATCAAATAATGTCAATGTTGGAAGTGGATTGATAGTAGCAAGACACGGGACTTGGCTTAGATCTCAACTCCGGACAGGTGTGTGGGAAAGCAGACAATACTGTTTCCAACTCCAGTGAGAAACTTTCATTGTTGCACACTAAAACGTGAATGATTAATCAGTTATTTTACAGTAAATAGTAGCAGTTGAGTTAATTTAGGTGGGCGTTCACATCCAACTCACACCTTTCCTGGTTCCAGGCTTGCAATCTCTTTCCCGGACTAAACCTTGATTTGGAGTTCTCCCGGGAGGTATTGTGGTGGCTGTTTTTCTTTGCTTAATCAAAGTCACAAAAACATAAAAAAAAAATATGATTTTGGAATATGATCTAGGGTCTACCAACACTTAAGTACAGAAAACGAGCTCCAGCATCCAGGCAGGTGTTGGCAATGAGTCAGAAGCCTCTAGCACAGAGCCTGGGGAAAGGAACATAATGGTTGTCCCTGGGAAAGTTCATTCCAGTGTGAAAGCTTATGGTTATCAGCTCCAGAAATGTTTTTGAAAAGCAATTTGCACCCCAGTGATTTGGGAAGAGGTTCAGTGTTTGGTACCTTATAAAGATAGCTGGCATGGAAGGGATGTTATTTTAATTATAACATGGTGATGACATTTTCAGGAAGGGATCCCACAGAGTTCTGACTGCAGACGTTTCCATACTCACAGCACTTAAACAGCTGCCAAAGGGTTTTCATTAATAGGTTATTTGGATACACTATATACAGGCTTATGCTGTGCTATCACTGCTTCACAGCCCTTCTTCCACTTTCTTGGCTTCCTTGGGAAGATGAGCCAAACAGATTTGGCCAGAGCCAGTGTCTCAGAATAGAAGGCAAGAAAGCACGGGGTGAGAGGCAGCAGCACTGCAGCTCTGCACAGAGAGAGGGGTGAGAGCCACAGCCCTGGAGATCAGCAGCCCCTGTAATCCCCTCCATGCCCAGAGCCTTTCTGGGGCAGCTGCAGGGGCTGCCCATGCGAGCTGGCTGCTGCAGCAGAGCCCTCCTGGAGCGAGGGCTGTGACTGCCCGGGCACTGCCAGCTCCAGTCCCCGTCTGTGCACGAGAGCTCTCTGACTGCCCGGTGATTTTGAGAACACCGTTTGTGGTTTGCTGTCGTTGGTTGTGCTGCTGTAGCTAATTGCCAGTGACCTTGCTGGCCCTGGGATCAGCTGAGGATCTGGCTCAGGGCAAGAGCTGGACCCCACGTGCCCTGCCCTGCAGGATGCCCCTGAGGGACAGATCCCACTGACACTGCTGGGCTGCAATCCTGAAGCCAAACCAGTGCCAGGTGAAAGCCAGGCCCAGCCACTCAAGCTTGCGCAGTCACTTCTCCTGAGAATGGGAATTTCTTATCATGCCTCCTCAGCAGAGCCTGGGTAAGGCAGGGATTCAGGGAGTACCTGGGGCCTGTCAGAGCCCGCAGCTATTCCCAGCTCAGTTCAGCTGCTCGCTCACACCGCTTAGAAGCTTTGGCAAAAGCATTGCCACCTCAATCAGATTGCAGTGCTCTGTTTTACATGTACTAGAGTCTCCAACCAACAAATCTTTATGCAAAAAAACTCTGAAAATAACTCCGTGTAAATCATCATCAATTTTTTTATTATTCATTAAAATAACATTAATCATAAACCTCTTTGGTATTCATGTGGATGTAATATGTAGTTCCAAAGGAATTATGGATTAAAGGGGACTTAAGCTCAGAACACTCAGTTCTCTATGAGCATGCTGTGTTCATTATGTTAGATTTAGTGTGAACTATTTTCTTCAGTATTATTAGAAGGGAGTAATGGTTGAGTTTCGCATTTATTTGAAAGTGATTAAAGCAAAATTTTCACCTTGAATAAAACAGCAGCAACATATTAACAATTTTTATCATGCCCACAAAAGAAATCTCTTCTCAAAAGATTGGAAATAATCCTCTGAAATCTACCTGCAGCTGATTATATTAACCCATGTGAAATACACATTTCCACCTTCACACATTTTTTTTTTTTTTTTAAACTTTACACTGTTGGGGTTGTTAATATCTCTGCTACTCACATGCACCTAGGGGTAATGTTAGGATCACTGCACATTCATTCTCCTGTTTCTGACTTCTGAAGGCCCTACATTAATATTCTAAGACTCATTACTGATGTAAAAACTAACTGGTTTATTGAACATTGCATGTCTGGCCTCATGTCTGCATAGTACTAATTAAAAATCATGAACTTCTTTACCAGCAGGAAGCTTTGTAAAATGCGGTGTGGATTTTTGGAGGATTTAATCCCATTTCTGTGTATATAAACCAGAGGGCATTTTCCAGACACTCTTACAAGTTTAAAGGTATTCTTTACAGAAATAATTCTATGATGAGTGTGCTGGGTTGGATTCTGCCCAGCCTCCCATTTTTCACCCCAGTACCAGACAAATTAGCTCTAGGCATGAGAGGTCTGATGACGGAAAATTAGTTCAGCCCAGGAATTGTGAAGGCATGGATCACAGCAGACCTTGTTCCTGCCCCTGAACCTGCCATGCAGTTGGTATCATTTACTTTCCAAAACACTCACCTCACCTGAAGGACAGAAAGTCCACCAGAGGCCTGGAGGTCAGCTCGTATTTCACCACTGAGCTTTTCCCATTGCAGTGGAGATTTACATTAAGATCTCTGTGAGACAGCATATAGGGCCATATTTTATCAGGCAGTGGATGTCTGTTCATTTTGTATTAGCAAAGTGTGTGTAATCCTAATTAAGAAATAAGTTAATCCTAATGTCAACTGGCATAAATCCTGTGAGGAGGAGTGTTTGCATTTACCAAGCACTGCAATGTATTTGCTCGACTTTGGTCTCTGTGCTGTCCTTGTTCTTGTGCAGTTTAATCTGAGGTCAGGAGAACCATCAAATCGTAGAATGGTTTGGGTCGGAAGGGATCTTTAAAAGTCATCTGGTCCGATTTTCACTAGACCAGGCTGCTCAAAGCTCCGTCCAATCTCCTGACTTTGAACACCTTGAGGAGTTGGTCCCTCTGTCCTTGTGAACGCTCAGCTTGTTCACTGGAGTGTCACAAAATGTCCTGTAACAGCCTGGACACTGCTTAGACCCCCTTACCTGTCCTTGTCATCCACAGTGCAACTTGTTCTAAGTTCTTCTGGTAACTCTTGAGAATTTTTTATAATTTTATGAAAGCTGAACTGCCAAAACTCCAGCCACTACTCCTCCGGTCAGATGTTTGAATTGCCTACTGCAGCTGTAGTTGCGTGTTTCCACTTAGCTTCACACCATCATTCAGAAATAAGAAAAAATTACAAAAAGGCAGAATTAACTCCAGTTAAGTTCCAAATGATCCATCACCCTGCCTCAGATCCTCAGTCTAGGCTGACACAATCCCCTTCCAGGCTGGGGTGGCAAGAACCTTCCCCATGGCCAGGCCTGCTCTGTGCTGCTCCCAATATGATTGCAGCCCGATTCCCCACAGAGGGTTTCTTTGAAACACCAAACACGTGCAGCAGAGGGCCCAGTGCCCCTGTGTATCACTGACCTCAGTTAGAAACCGGATATGTGGCTTTTTCCATCCCCTGTCTTCCTTTGCACAGGTGCCTAGAAGAGAATTGTACGTTTTCTCAGAGAGATTTTGGATTTGTTCTTCGAGACACGGTTTTCTTGAGGACAAATCCAGGTTTCAAGTCATGATCCACTCCCCATGTTATTAGGTAAACTAACCTGGCTCCAGAGACAGGGAGCCTGAAGGATGGGGTTTTTCATGGCTGTTTAAAGGTACAGGTGAGAAAAGAGCTGCCCCAGGAATGGCTGGGGGCAGGATACAGAGCCAGGGCACCCTTAGGGGGGAAACTGGGGGAAAAAAGTGGGGGGAAAAATTCCTAAAAAAATCCCTTTCCTTGTCCCTCCATAGCACATTGAAATCTGGATTCTGTAAATATGCTTTTATGTAGAATAAAGACGGCTGTGTAAGGAAAGCAGTAGCATTAAATACCTTCAAATAGTGCCTTAAGTCTGTAGGGAACTTTTATCTGCAGGAGTCACAGCTCTCCTGCTAGAAATCAACCCCTTTATCTCCTTTTGTATGAAGAGTGGTGCAGGGGGGAGAGCAGAGTTTCAGGTGGTTCCTGTGGCATGCATCATTGTGCTTCTGAACCTCTCTGCTATTAATAATGAATTAGTCTCCACAACACAAATATAAGGCAAGGTGGTTAGTAGTGTCATTTTTGGTCCATAAAAATGGAAGGAGTGAGAGATGAAGAGAGCTGGTCAGGAGCTGCACCAGAAATTGGAAACTGAACATAGGTTTCTCATGGGTGTTATGCTGATCCCCCAAGCCAGTCAAAAAACTTCACATTTCTTTTATTACTAGCTTGCCCTGAAGAGATTTCCTTTTTGTCCTATTTCTTTCCTCCTTTTTTTTCCTCCTGTCAGTGTAGCACAGAGATCCATGTAAGCACAGTTTCGTGTTCCACCAAGAACACTGAAGGGCCTCAGGAAACACTGTATTTGCAACATGTGATGCCATTTTGCAAGACAAAAGTCATATTGCTGTTACTGAAAATAGTAAGAAGAAACACAGTGCCACGTATTGCATCAGTGCACGTTGCTGGAACGAGCATGTCTGTCCTTCTCTCATGACTTCTGGCTGTTCTTTTGTTCCTGGTGTTTCCTTCTTTCCTTAGCATTAGACGCTGGTCAAAAACTACTTGCTGTTTGTGCACCAGAGAAAGAAAATTAAAAAAGGAATGAGGTTTTCCACTGCAGGTTTTACAGGAGTGTGGAAGGCTGCCAAAGGGAGCATCCCCACGCCCAGGGACTGGTGTGGCTGGTGCTAGTGCTGTGTAAGCTGCCTGGTAAACTGAAGGATAATGCTAACTTCCTTTTTCCGGGGGGATAAGAAGATTGGCAACATTAATTTTCAGCTGAATTAGCTCTTTTGATAACAGTCCAAGTGAGAGTCTTGAAGCAATCATGAAATCAGAGCAGCTAATGCTGCTTGGCTGTTCTATAGTCTGTTCACAGACCCAGGAGCCCCGTAGCCCTGCTCCAAGAGGGATCCTCAGGCTCCGTCTTCTGTTCCAGGCGTTTAATCATGTGTTTCCATCACTTGCTCGTGTATATCATAGGTGGGGAGGGAGAAGTGCCCACATGCCTTTGATATTCAGCCAGGATAAGTTCAGAGTCACATTCAGGCTGCTCTGCAGTGTCCCAAGCAGAGCAGCAGCAGAGCCGAAGCAGGAGATGTAAGCTGTCTGTACCTACAGTGAAGTGTACCCCAACTCACGCCCCGAGGAGCTTTGCTGTTTCTGGAAGGTTTGGGATGGGGTTTCTCTTGAAGTAACAAAAAAGGCTCACATGCCCAATAGTTCCTGTGCACAGCCCTGTGCCTCCCTCCAAACACTGCCACCTTTCAAGTGCTCCTCACTTTCACTGGGAGCAGATGTGTTCAACACCAAAGGGAGAAACTCTCCTTTCAGGCTCTAACCAGGGTGCAGTAGCAGTGCTCTGATTATCAGGAGAGGAGAAAATACACCGAGGCGGTGAGAAGGCTGTTAGAGCCAGAGAATCCCAGCACGCTAAGAAAAAAGCATCCTTGATGAAGGATTTTCACTGGGCATGGTGGGAATTTGCTGTAGGGAAAAGTAAATCTGGGGAGTAATTGGGCTATGAGAGGGAGGAGGGGAAGAGCTGTGTTCCAGCTCCTGGCTCCCACACGGGGCTGGGGGTCTGAGCCCCTTTGCAGCTCCTGAGTTCCGTGGCACAAGAGGGTGTCCTGTGCCTTGCAGGGAAAGGTCCATCATGAATAAACATCTTCATTTTAAATCACTG
The DNA here is from genome assembly GCA_013397935.1 of Dasyornis broadbenti. Lineage (NCBI taxonomy): Eukaryota > Metazoa > Chordata > Aves > Passeriformes > Dasyornithidae > Dasyornis > Dasyornis broadbenti. The sequence goes on along the minus strand of VZRN01000634.1, from coordinate 2,228,549 downwards.
TAGGCTTCTGATTTTGCATTTCATTCCCAAACGCAGTCATCCAATTTTCAGTTTAGGCCCTCTGAAGTGTAGAAAAATAGAAGTATACTGCAGAAGAGGGGAAGAAAAAAAACTTTGGGAATTGCTAAAATGATGCACAAAGAGAGAGAGAAAATGACCTTTGGTTGGGCATCCAACAGCGCAAAGAAATTCTAAAGTAGTTTACTTTGAAGTACATTTCAGTCAGAGGGATTTTCTAGCAGTAAAATCAGGCACTTAGCAGGGATTGCATATAATTTCCACTCTATGCCAGTATAAAGCTTAAAACATAATGATTTTTTTCCATTCAGCACCAATAACTAAAGCCCTTGGTCATTAATAATGACTCATTCTTCACCTGTGCTATTTGAACTACATTTGTCATCTGTTACTAGCCTTTAAAAGAACTTAACCTGACTCTTCTTTTTGCCTTGTCTTTCAGTTTCTGAGTCATTTTCTCTACAAATGACACATTTTAGAATTTGACATTTACGTAGGACAGTGATGTTAGAAGTGCTTTTCGTTTGCATTTGTCTTAATTTTAGGTGTCAGTATTATACACAATTATGTTTCACCACATTGTGTAGTCTAACACTCCCATAAGAACGTCAGGTCAGGAATGGCAGAGTGGGGAGGGGGTTGATATGGTATCTCCAGCACCAGACCTTCCTGCCATGTACGAGGTGGAATAATTCACCTGGAAGGCAGCCAACCTGTCAGAAAGGCGCAGTGGACATGTTTTACCAGAAAATCTGTAGCTGGCATCTGTAAAATGCCCTGGTTTAATGTGCAGTCGAGCAGGAGCTGGTGGCACCCAGTCGTCAGTGAGGTCTGGCTGTCTGTGTGGGATGCGGCATCTGGGCACAGCAGCGGTGCCTTGTGCTCCCCTTGCTTTGGGAACAACCTGGGTAGGACGGCACACAAAAGCTGCCTGGCCTCATGTCCTGCGTCATGTTTAGGGCTAAAGATCAGGTGAAGAATGACAGGGCAGCCCTTACACCTGCTTTCTGCACATCTGCGGGAACTGACAACTCAGAAAATTCCAGTCCTGCCATTTAATCTGCTGTTGTGTCCTCCCAAACAGCAAAATCCTCTGGTCTAGGCACTTGCAAATCTATCCGTACAAGAAGAACTATTCCTAGCTGGAAACTTTGCCTGTCATCAACATAAATTCTGTTGGTGTTCACATGACTGTGTGGTTCAGCCCGAGCAGAGCGTTTTGTTTTGCCAGTTAAACAATCCTGACTTCGGCCATGCGGCAGCCCCGGGACCGTGAACGATGTTAATGAGGGAAACGAGCCCTGCTCCCACCAACAGCACTGCGAGTCTGTCAGTGACCTCCGTGGCAGAAAGAGCGGGGCCTTTTTCAGAATTCAAAAATAAACCCAAGCTGTAAAAACCAATATTTTCTTAAGGGAGTCATCCTTTTGTGTTTTCTTTCAGTGCCTGAAGTGCCTTTTGTAGAAAGGTTACTAACCTGCAACAGATGAAAGTTAAAAGAACACGGTTAGAAGGCAGAGTAAAAGGTGGTTATGAACATATGGTTGGTAGATTTATTTTTAGAAATTAAATACAAAACTATTGAAAAAATAGGCAACTGGTGCAAAAGTACCTTAAACTGGAAGAACTTCATAGTCAAATATTTATGGCTCTCTTTGCAGTGTTTGAAAAATTAAATTATTAAAAGCAAATATTGTGGCAAATAGGTTCCCATCAATCTCAATAAAAGTTACATTTCACTATCACTGTCACATTAATACTTTTTTGCTTTCAGTCTTTTAAGATTGAGGAGAACAGTAACAAACTCCAGTAACAAATCAAAGCTTTTCAATGTAATTTACTTGGTGAGTAATTTCTAATTGATTCAGACTGATGGGGCTGCACAGTTTGATGTATTGCCGAAGTGAGAGATACTTTGGACGAAGTGAATTTATAAGCACCTCTTCTCCAAAGAAAAATGGCTGCTATATTTCATTTTGTCATTTTTAGCTCTAGCAATGTTCGTGTATACCTATCTGTGTGGAATTTCAAGGGAAAAAAAACCAAAAACCACCAAGGCAGCGTGTACACCTGAGGGGAAGGCCAGCCCTGTCCCACTGAGGAGCTGGGTCTGGCTCGCGGGGAGTGGGACACGAGGCGCGTTTATCCCACAGCAGCAGCCTGGTGTGCGTGTTCCGCTCGATCCTCTCCTCTCCCTTTTTTTGAAAGTGCAGTTGCTTGGCAACATAATTTAGTCACCTGCAGGTCAGGGTTCAGATCTTGTTAATGTCACTGTGAATTAGAAGGAGGAAATGACTTTGGGGGTTTTACAGCTTCTTTGTGACGTTGCTGTTAACCAAGAGGTTCGTATCCTGTGCTGGAAAACCTTTAGTGGCTGCTTGTTTTCTCCGTGATTATTTCCATACATATTCTGCAGTATTGCTCAAGTGGGGAGGGGAAAGGGGAATGTGACAGAAGACGTGTTATTTGTTGTATACATTGTGCATGTTAAAGGTCAGAAGCAGTGCTTTGCACCCAATGACAAATTGCTCCATTTTAGGGCAACTTAAGCTCCAGACTTTGGAAAGAATTGCTCCAGTGTCAGCCCTGCCCCACAGCACATTGAGGGAGGCTTTCAGGAGAGCAGAATCAAGTTCCCCTGCCACTTTCTTTCCCACAGCAGAAATCCCTGAAGGCTGGTGCCTCAGGGGGGCAATCTAAAATTAGCAACTACAAAATTCATCTTGAATTTTTGCTCAATACGCTCTCAGAAGCCATCTGACTCTTCCCGCTGCAGCCTGGTGTAATAAAAGCTTCAGTTCTGCCCCAGCACCCTGCTCTGGTCAGCTGGAGAGGTTTGCTGCGTTTGCCATGGAGGATCCAAGGCACCTGAGCTGCTGCAGCCCCAAATGCTGGCAGATTTGCAGGGCCACTCAGCTTGGGGAAGCGTGTGCTCAGAATTTCCCCGGTGCCCGTGGGGATGCTGCACACCCATCAGATCTGCTCAGCTCACCCTGCAGAGCCAGCACGGGGCTGCCCTGCCGGGCTGGGGATCTGCAAGAGCTCAGGAAAACAAATCGCTGCTTTGCATGTTCTGGGTGTGAAGGAAAGGCTTTGCAGTTTTGATAGAAATATTTGTGTAGCGCTGTCAGAAGGGTTTTTCCACTTCATTGGCCTAACCAGCTGAAAGGAAAGCATGCGTACAGCCATGTGTACATGTACTTATATCTAGCTATGTGTTCTTATTATTATGGCTGAAGATCTAAATTTGAACAATTTGGTCCAGAATTAAATATTTCGTTTTATTTCCAGGATGATAAACACTTTCTATTACAATTGCAAAATAAGGTGCTTAAAGCACAAGTAGAAGTCTCTCTGAAAAATAAAAATCCATAACATTTCCCGTATATAAGAATAGAATTAACTATTTTGCACATATTAGAAAAAATTAATCATTGTTTGAAGCCGAAACAATTTTATCAAATTCAATCTGAACTCATGGGTGGCTATAATCTTACTAAAAAAGCATTTCTTGGCAGATTTATTATTCACCAATTTCCTTAGTCAGAATTTCCATTTGATTCCTGCTCAGATTTGTCTGCATTTCCCCCAGCAGTGTGGTGTGAAGCCGTGTGCTGATGGCTGTGCCCCGCTGAGGCTCTCACAGCCCTTGTCCCACACGGCCCCATTGTATCTGTGCGAGAGGCTGCACTTGTGTCCTCTGCTCACAGACCCCGCTAATCCCCGAGCCATTTGCATGGCTGATTTGTGCTCTGGAGTTCATTAATCTTTCGCTGTGGCTGTTCATTATTTGTGCTGTGTGAGTGGTCAGCTCAGACATATGGGGCCAGATTGCAGCTGCTGGGACTCAGCGTGGCCCCGCTGATGGATGGGGCAGGCTGTGACCGACGGGAGCTGCAGCCCAGAGCTTTCCTGCCTCTCTGCCGGCCTTGCAGGCAGGCTGGGATGGGCTTTGTAACTATGAGCTCCTACACAGGTGAAACCCACCTGTGAAACAAGCTGCCTTCTGATATTTTGCTTATGTAAACGTTTGGGTTTGTGTGCAAAAACCCCGATGTGAGCAGGTGTGTGCAAACAGGAGTTAAACGGCGACCAGTAACAGCTGAACTGAAAACCTTGCTTAGAAAACTGTGTATTTCTGTTCATGTGACTCCCCAAATGATTTCTTAGGTGGTTCTTTTACTGCCTCAGCTGAGATGCAGAACATATTCTTCACTCCAACTCCTGCAAAAGCTTCAGTAGAGACAACAATATTATGCAGCAGTTGTCCTAACATGTAAAAACCGAGTAATACTATAAACCATTGTTTACGGGGATTGGTGTGACAAGCATCAGTGATTCAGGTAAAGCTTTTTAGAAGCGGATGCTGGCAAGGGCCCAGTGCTGTGCTGCCAGCTCATCGTGAGCCCTGCAGAGGGGAGAGCAAAGCACTGGCAAAAGGGAACTTCACCAACTTTTCTGTGTTTTCATTCAGAGCTATGCGGGCAGGAGCAGCTATGCACAACAAAAATGTGTTGTGTGTCTGCCTTCATGTGAATTAGCTGTAGGAAGGTTTCAGATTCACCGCCTGACTCAGCCCCTTACAAAGGTGTTGGTGTGTGACACCTGAATCACTGCAACAGGGCATCTGCCCTCAGGGGTGCTCGTTGGGACTAATGCTGCAGTGGGGGTAGCAGAATGGCAGAGGAAACTGAGAAGAGAGGGAATATTTCTCCTTCCTTCCTTCTGGGTGGCACTGGCATTACAATTTTAGGCTGATCCCTGGGTTTCTCAACTCAACCTCTGTCTGTGCTGTGCCAGTCTCCAGCAGCACCTTCTATGTATGACAAATGCCATGAGGCCACCTTAACCCATGAAAAAGGTCATAAATTTAGAAGGCTTGAAGGCGGAAGATTTGTGTTGTTACTGTTTGTCCCACATCCCTCTCTGCCTCATCCCCTAACATTTGACAGGGAGGTTATAGCTGGTAATAATGTGGGATGTGAATCTTTGAGGACTTTTGGAAACTTAATCCAGGGATCTCGGAACACTTTCTGGATGCTGACTGGCACAACTGGTTTTCTAGTAAAGGATAAGACTGGGGGGAAAGGAATGGCTTTAAACTGACGGAGAGCAGATTAAGATTGGACATTAGGAAGGAATCCTTCCCGTTGAGGGTGGTGAGGCCCTGGCACAGGGCAGGACAGCTGTGGCTGCCACTGGATCCCTGGAAGTGTCCAAGGCCAGGCTGGATGGGGTTTGAGCAGCTGGGACAGTAGAAGGTGTCTCTGCCCATGGCAGGGGTGGCACTGGATGAGCTTTAAGGTCTCTTCCAACCCAAACCATTCCGTGAGTACATCAGAGTAAAAGGACACTGAACCATTTGATATTTCGGGCTTAACCATGAAGTTTTGCATTGCCCAGCCACTAGAGTCTTATGGGTTCAAATGAAAACGTTGGTGTATAGATTTTTAAAGGTCTTTCTATACTGCTTTATCCATCATGTATTGTCTTAAAGACATCCAAACCTCCTGGCAACCAGCTCTGCAAGACCGCTGCGCTCAATGCTGGGGACAAGGAAGAGAATTTGTATGAGGGCAAAGTCTCTGGTTTTTGTCTTCTACATGTATCTAAATCTTCAGGGCACCCAGAGTTAATGAAACCACATAAAAATGAAATGGTTAAAAACAAACTTCTCTGTAAAAAAAGTTTCTTTTATTCTTCTTTGTAAAGTTTGGACATCTACCTGTTTTGTTTTGTGTTGTGCTTTCCTTAGATAGAGAATCAACGGGGCTTGAAAAGAACTGGATCTGTAAAGCTGTCAGCACAATCTATAAAAGATACTCTCTGGGAATCCCTTCCACCTCTCCACTTGCAGGCAACAAGACAAGGAAAATAACACATCAAAACTATATTTCTTAAATATTTCATACATAACGTCCAATGTTCCAGCTCTCTCAAGAATGCCAGAGAGCGGTACTTCCTTTAGTGTTTTATATATGATTCTTTTAAAACATCTGAAAGAAGTTTATACCTTGCATGAGCTACCTATGGCAAATCATCTTACAGTCGGTGAGTCCGTGTGTAGTTCAGTTTTCTTGAAAGTAGAAGAAGGTGAAGCTGATCTTTAGCTTTACAGGGCAGTGCTGTTCTTGAGCTTGTGTTTAGAGCTGGGACATACTCCGGTGGCAAAACCACAATCAAGTCGCAGATGAATCTGTGATTTACAAGAACTGATCGAGCAAACAAGTATCCTAAGCCTTCAGGAGGTACAGTAGATTGAAAATGAATTGGATGTAAGGTTAATGACTTGGCAAAACATCCAAATGTCACCTAGGCAGTCTGGCATCGTGCCTCTGGTGTAATTATAAGTCCGTAGTGATTGTGCACGTGAATGGCTGAAGCTAAATACAAGTTTGAAATATAGGATTCCTTACTCAAGAACTGGTAGAGAATAGAAAAACATAACTCTGCATTTTAGCTAAATTGGCAGCATAAATCCAGATTAAATCTTTCTGTATTTCTTAATTAACTGCAAAGTTGCTCTATGCAAATAGAGTTTGATGTACATATTTGTGTGTGATTGGCACAGAGATCAACCATGTCAACTTTAGGTAAACACAAGCATACAAACTCAAACAGCAAGATGTTTGCCCAGCAAGGCAGCATCACTCTTGCAAACAGAAAGTAATTTCTTCATCTTCGCTCAGAAAATCTTGTTTTCTCAGTGTCTTCCTTCACGAGGAGCCCTGCAGAGCCAGGGTTTAGTGCACTAAACAATTCTGTATGGATGCAATCAAGTGCATTGTGAAGTACCTCAGTTTTGCTTACTGGTGTACAGATACCTGCAAGGTAAAGCCTTTGAGATCTGGCAGCCTCAGACAAAAACCAAACTATTGCAGTGGTTACTCAGTTTAGCAGACAAGAAGATCTGCTCCAGGGCAAACCTTTACCTTCTTATTTCCATTCTTTGAATTAATATAATGTGTCTGAGGGATGCTGGAGAAACAGCAATGTAGCTCCCAAGTCCCTTACCCATCCCATGGACGGTATAAGTGAATTAAAGTTGTCTTTTGCTCTTCTCGTTATAAAATCTCGGGGTATGTTGGTCAGTGTGGCTAAATGTGACTCTGGAATACTCTTCTTTCCTGAAGAAGGTACAACAAACAAGATCTGATTTCTCAGATGCCCCACCACGGCTAGGACAGGAGGGGATGAGGGTGGCAGAGCTGTCTTCCCTCTGCCTGCACTTCAGCCTCTGCAGGGGCACGTGTGTGGCCTCTGGGGGGCTTGGAGCAACTTCACAGGCCACAGGAGACAAAGAAAACGCCTCAGAGCAGCAGCAGGAGAGCTAATTAAGGTGTTAATTTTCCTTGTACTTGTGCCTAGACCACAGTAGCTACTTGGAGCAAGCAAGAATTGGCAAAGGCTTTCAGTCAGTGAAGGCTTTGATAAGATCCAAACTCAAACTACTGAAGAACTGAATGATGCAGGGAGTGTTAAAGAAGGTGCAAAGAGTTCCTGCCAAACACCTTTAATCATTCCATGCTCTCTGTTCGCACTAAAACTGTTTCCATGCAGTCTCTGACACGGTGGGTCAGGAACCCGGCTGGGTATTTCTGTGGACAGACATCACAGCTCCACACAGCGCAGGAGACAGAGCGTGACTCACCTTGAAATAGAATCTTGAAAACAGGATTTCTCAGAAATTGTTTTGTCCTGTCCAGGCTGTGGCAGGCTGCAACAGAAGATGATCACTGCTGTGTGGAGCTGGTCTGCTGTGGAAGAGCCGAGGAGATGAGAGTGTGCGGTGTTTTATGGATGGATTTTCTCCTTTGTGTCTGACTTCCAAGTCTGCCCATACATCCCTTTGGAGAATGGCTTGCAGGAGTAGAGCAGCCAGGAAGGAGGTGAAGGATCACTGTCTGCTGAAGCTCTTTCAGCTTTCTTTCTAAAACCCCGAGGGAGGCAGAGGGGAAGGTGATGTGAGATCAAAAGCAATAATGGAGGAGCATTTGCAGGGGTGATATTTTAAAAGATGAATTGTTTGGCTAGAGATATTTCTTTCTTTTTTTTTTTTTTTTTTTCCTCCTGATATCCAGCTGCTGAACTGAAATCTAAATGTACCTGGTCAGCACAGAGCACTGCAAACCTGCAGTCCAGACATCCCAGCCATTTCTTGCCTTTTCATTTATTACGCTATCCAGAGCAGGAATGCTTCCCATAAACAAGTACATCCTTGCCAGCCTCTCACACACAGCCACTTTTAAACCTCTTTATAGATTTAAGAATACAGCATCCAAGAGCTTTAAGACACTATTGCTTCAGAAGGAAGGGAAAGCTGCCATCTGTCTCTTCCTTGCTTCTCACTCCAAGCAGCAGGAGAATACTTTTTTCTGACCCAGCTCTTCCCATCTTTTACCCCCTAAAGCATTAGTTAGAATTAAATGTCAGTGTGTTCTTCCCATGGGAAAAATAAGGTAATTTATTTACATGCCTGTGTAGTGGAACAGCATGTTAGGGGAGGCAGCTAAGGTAGGGAGGACAGTCCCTGGCTCTGAAAGAATAGGCTGCTTATTTGAGGGCTGAAAGGGAGTAAAATAAAAATCTGCATTCCCCCTTATATGCAGCTTTGAGGAGGTGAAGTATTTTCTGTTTAAGGGTCGTTTTGTCAGCCGGCTGGCAATGCGTTAAAGATGCTAAAATGCAGAGAGCAGAGCCATGGTGACTTTTCCCCTAATCAAATGGCATGGCAGGGAGAAAAGATGCAATTCTGAGGCTTCGGAATCAACAGAGCTGTGACAACAGAGGCTGTGGTTTCACCTGTAGCTGAGAGCAAGCTACATGGTGTGCTGTATTCCTTGTATCTCCTTTTCAAAAAACGCTCTAATCCAGCAGTCTAACCCAGCCAAACAGGGCTACTGCATCTGGGGGTGTTCCTAGATTACAGGGGATCATGTTAATGTCTGTGCTTTTGTTCAGTAAGAGACCCTTGTAGTTACACAAATAAGTCTTTTATTACTGCGAAAATCAAGTACCTGTAGAAAATAGCTTGGATTTCTACTGGACCAAGAGAGGTGGAATTTAAGAGGGGAAAACAGCTGAGTTTGACTCAGGATCTCTGTCATGGGGCCTTTTTCTGGTTTTCACAACTGCAGCAATGGCTTTTCTGGTTGTAGGCTCAGTCTTTTGGGGAATTCTTACCTGCGGTGTCAGAGAGAACCACACCCAAATCTCTGGAAATCCCCACCTCAAGCTTTACCCTCCAAATGTCAAAACCTGTCCTTTAAAAACAAAATCTTTAAAATCTGAAGGTGGGCTCAGGGGAGATCAAGGGGCAAAGGCTCTCCTGAAAGGTGTCTCCTTGGAAGTGGCATTAGAGGTAATTGTATGGAAGAGAATTATCTTCTAATTCAGGATCTTGGTGCGCTCGAATTTAATATAAACAAGCAGCAAACTTGGGCTCGCTGAGAGCTGCCAGTATTCTCTTGGTGCATGGAAAGGACAGGAATTGTTCTTTTCATACATCATTTACAAGTAACTGCAGTGACTCCACAAAGTCGGTACAACTCCCTAACACAAAGCAGAAAAAAAGCACAAAGGAAAGAACAGGCTATTTTGTTGCTGGTTTTTAAATAGAAGTTCTCTGTAGGCAGAGTTCACCTGCATCGGGGTGGAATCAAAGGGCCAATACGGAGGAATTTTTTTCACCTTCTGGAATTTGAATGTCTGGCTTTAGTGTCAATTATCGGTGCTCTTTATTTACTGAACAATGCCTCATATAAAGATAGCATGGTAATTTGATATTTGCTTATGAAAAGCCCATTTGTAAAGCAGTGGTACTGCAATTTGCAGCAGTTTTCACAGGGACCTTTTGCCAGAACTTCAAAGAACTCTGTTCTTGAGCAAACAGCCATTTGGAATAGACCTGTGTTTCCTACAAAGCAGGGAGAGGAAGTTTTCACCGAGAGGTGAAAATTAGTGAAGCAAATCTTCAGACCTTTTGTGCACAGTCCAAGCAGCACAGCTTTCTCCGTGTTCCCCTTCTCACGTGCCAGAGCCACATTTTCCTCAGGCAGCCAGCCTCAAAACACTGTCATTCCTGTAGCTCAGAAATTATTTTCAGATCAGACCGAAAGCCAGTTTTCACACCTATCCTCAGTATTTATTTGCTGGAGTGATGACAGGTCCATCCAGTTATGGAGTAAAAATGTAGTTCCTCCTTCCGTGTGAGACAGCATTCATAAGCACCATGTCCTGCTGCGTGGGAGGGCTCCAGGTCTCCTCCCAAATATCTGCATTATCCCTTTTGAATATGGCATTCCAGGTGGACAGGAAGGCAGATGAGAGAGCCTCTTATCTTTCCCAAAAGTGCCCTAAGCTTGATGCATCGTGATTGAGAGAGATCAGTGAGCAGAGCTCTGTCCCTACAGCTGAGGCAACGGGCCAAGCAGGGGAACAGAGTCTTGAGAGGGACCAGTTACAGAGGCTGAGCAACAGGGAGATAAAAGGGATCATGGAGAAGAGAGAATAATAGGAGAATGAGGCATGCAAAACTCTACATGCTACAGCAGAGGAGGGTTTAGAAAAAATCCTTTGTGCTTGTTAAGGTTTTTGTAAATCCCAGTCTGCTTGAACATGGGATCGTCTTTCAGGGAGCAGAATGGCTGGCAGAGGCGGAGGTGGTTAGAAAACTGTCTTTTTACATTCATTCCTTGGATAGAAAGAAATATGCTTGCAAAGATATATTTTTAAAGATCTTCTTATAGGTCTTATCAGCCACAGCTATATCTACAAGATGTGGAAACTGTAAGGATTTTTAATACTTTGTACCCCGAGATTCATTGTCAAGTGCCCAAAAAGAGTTTAAGAATCATTTATTCATCTTTCACCCTGTTGTTCTTCTGTTCTCCTCCACATACTCCTGTCCTAGTAAAATTGTCTGTCTTCTAATAAAGTGTCGTTTTCTTTTTCTCTATGCAGCTGAGTGAGATGGAGCAATCCCACGCTGTGTGACACAGGTCGCAGAGTGGGTGAGTCCTCCCCTTCGCACCTCTGCCCCTGGATACCTCTCCTATTTCACTGCCACTTTGTCACAGAAGTACTAATCAAGGTTGCCCATGATGTTCGCCTATCAGCTTATTATGCAGCTGATATTAACAATCATTATAAAAATCAGCCTGGCTCTGGCAGTCAAGTGGTGCTAAACCGCCTGTGATGGGCTGAATTCAAGGCCACATAATTTCTGTTCTGAATATCTGAGAAATTTAAGGCTGGCTGTATTAAAACCTTAACTTTGCACACTGCTAATCTTGGAACGAGCTGCTCAGGCAACCTTGACCCTATGGTTTTCCAGATTTTCTGATTTCATCTTAGTTAAAGCTTTATTGCTAGAGCCCATCAGTGTGAGGTATATCTAAGCTCCCTGCATATCAAAAAGGATCTGCACAAATTGCCAAGGAAAGAAATGTTCAAGGGGCAGACTTTAAAAGGCATTTAGATGGTAGAGGGGCACACCGAGGGAAGTAATGATCAGAGGAATTACAAACTGACACATGTTTTGGAATTCTCGGTCTTAAAATTCTGCCCCAAGCTCCTTAATTACGGAACAGGTCCACAAGGAAAACTGTAACCTATTTCCCTTTGTTCAACTCTTTCTGGTTGGAAGGATTTATTAAGCCAATGTCAATATTCTTCCCATCAATTTTCGAATGTCTGACTCTTTGTTGAAACAAGCTATTAGCAGCAATAAAAAGACACAGGACTAGAATAATTTGTCTGGAGTTCTCTTGTGTGAAATATTCGCGATAGTGTGAAGAAGCCAGCAAGTAATATTATATTCACGGCTTACTTTGGCTCACAGATGGCAGCAAAATCAATTAACTACTTCTATCCATAGCAATATATTGACTTCTGCCCATTTTAGAAAGAAATGTGACTTTCAGTTGGTAAAGTTACCAAACTCTGGTCTCACCCTGTGCAGTTTTGTGTTGTGTTGCAAGATGTTCTTTCCCCACCAACCACCCTGGCTGCATCTGGTTATTCTTTCCCAGGATGCGGATCCTCCACCAGTGCTGCAAATCTTCCTTCCTCCAGCAAGCTGCTAATCTGTGTTTCATTTGAATTTTCTCAAACTATTGGTTGGCACTGCCACTTACCTCTGATTACTTTTTTCACACAACTCAAGTCAGCAAAATTTGCAATGACTGGTATGAATCTCATAATACAAGGGGCAGTGGGAAAGTGTGTTTTTGCAGATAAGACACCCCACACTTCTCATTTGACTCAGCACGATTCCTGCACTGAGCCTGGCACTGGGCTAGACAAGAACGTGGGAGAAAAAGGCGAAGCCTTATAGCAGGTAGATCAGTACACATAAATTTAGGCAATCATTTAAATGGGAGCTCAGCTAAACAAGCTATTCCTTACCTTTTGTTCCATTATACTTGTTTATGGTACTAATTAAGCTGTAGGTTTAGGTCTGCAAAGTAATGAAGCTCTTCCACCTGCTGATGTCAAAATATCTGACTGTTTGCTGATACTTTAAATGAAAGCAGGTAGGAGAGATGCCGTAGTAATTGACTGGTTGCCTGCAAGAGTTATTTCAGGTTGAGTGCTGGAGAGGCTGCACTGGTTTAGAAATTTAGAAAGAAAATATTTTTCTGGAGGCTGGTGATTGGAATGTTTTCCTGAGAAGGCTCAGTGTCTGGTAGTGCTCCTCACTCTAGGTGTAGTATGTACTAAGCCTGCATCTGGGTGCTCATAAGGGAGCAGATTGTGTGTGTCTCTCTTGCATAGTCTAATTAAAATAACTTGCGTACATATGTCAGTGTTCCCACTGAGTCTTATGGTATTTAGTTAACTGGGTTTCATTTTGTTGAACGTAGACTGGGAGAGGTTTGTGTTTCTAAGCTTTTGTGTCTTACAAAGTTTTAATTGAATATATAATGAGTGTTGTATTTAGGTAATTATTTGAACCCTATGGCAGTGACAAACCAAAACGTAGCACACTCTGCTGTTTTGCTTTGTATTTAAATATTGCTGTTTGAGTGTTTTGAAGACTTCAAGCTATATTTTGGGCTACATATTTTGATTCTGAACTACACTTGAGTGGGAACATCTGAGGATCAGTGCAGGCTTACTGAGAAAGCTGGCAATGCTACTCATGGCTCTTGTCCTTTTCTCCTCCCTCAGTCTCTGACCCTGAAACAAAGCCATCTTTCCAGGGCAGTTGAGCACCTAACCATGAGTTGTAAAACCCAGCTGCTGAGCACTTGCTGTGAAGTTTCTCAAGGGTAAGACCATTAACCTGCATCTGCTGGCCAAATTCCAGTCTCTGCATTTAGCTTCTTCTTTGAGTTCCTCTGCTAGTTTCGTTATCATGATCTTCACCCTCCCTCATCCCTGCTGCTGCCATGTGACATTTCCTTGCTTACTTCAGCAGAAGTTGCAGATTCCCCAGCTCTAGTTTTAGTTCAGCAGTGAAGCTTGCATTTTGGAAAAATACATTGCTGCTAAAAGATGTTCACATTACCTTAATCATATGTTAGCTTAGAATCTGGATCAACATATAGGAATGAAATTATATTTTTGCATTTCTGGAAAGATAACGTAGCTTTTTGCTAACTACTAAATCCAACTGGGAGCTGCCATGTCAAACTCTCTGAAATGAATGGGCTATTTACAAAGTAAGTTATTAAAGTGCTGTGTAATAAAAAGAACTGCATGTTCTTGTATAAGAAGGATTCCAGCAGGGTTGACATGGGCTGTTTCTACTGTTTAAAAGTAGATAAAATAGCATAACAAAAATAGGAGTGATGCAAAGGTGACTACTCAGTGACTGTGGGTGAAAGGATGTAACAAGAGTGAAGAAATCAGTTCCACAACATTGACAGGTTAACAGGGGTTCAAATAAAGTGATGTAGTTTTTTCTGAATAGATCACATGGTTCAAATCCAGACCACAAGGGAAATTCTGCCCTGATATAAATCACTTATTTAACACCATCGACCTTGGTTAGCAGAATTTGGCCCTGTCTCAGTGATGATTCGAATTCATTACTGTGCACAAGTAGAAAAACTGTGAGTGGATACAAAATCTGTCCAAATTTTACTTACTTTTATAGTCACAAGCTGATTAAAGACTGATTATTTTCCATAGCCCCCCATCCAAAGAGCTTTTTCTGGGATGAGTAGAGCTGTTTTTTCAGTTGTTAGGTTTTACAGTCTAATATCTATTTCATGGCTTAGGAGAAGTGGGTATGAACTTCCTGGATTATTGAAGGCTTGCCTAGACTTTTTTGGAAGCTGCTGCTGCTTCGAGCTGCTTCAAGGAAGAGACTGTCTGCATCAGGAAGCTCTATAGCATTTTTGCCAGCTGCTTCTGGCTCTCATCATTCATGTTCTGGGTTATGCCCAGAAACAGAAGATTGAATTTTCCTTAAAGATATCCAAAAGTAGTATCAGAAAGTTTGGTTTACTATTAAGCTCCTTATGCAGACGAAAACTGAGTGGTCAAAAGGAATTTTATGATTCAAGATCTATTCTGAACAGGGATGTATTTGAACACAGGGTTGAATCTCAGGATCTAAGAGGGAAGAACAAGAAACAGGAAGGAATGAAGAAGAGTGAAATGTGTCATATCCAGGAGTGTAGCCAAGTTGTACACCACCAGTATAAATAGCTTAGACTGTGCTGCAGCATTAATCTCTGGGCCAGCAATTTAACACATTGAGACTGAGGGATCTTAGAATCACAGAATCTCCTGAGTTGGAGGAACACATGAGGATCATCAACTTCAGCTCCTGGCTCTGTGCAGGACCACCCCAAGAATGCCACCATGTGCCTCAGAGCACCGTCCAAATGCTTCTCATCCTTCTTTATCCTAATCTTCTCATCTTTTGTAAATAGAAACTCTCCACCTCGAGATTAATACCTGTATTGCTTATGTCTGCTAGAGAGTTAGAAAAGTCAGGCTGAATTTAGTTTAACGTTAAAATTACTTAAAAACTTGATCTAGTTACTGCATTTTTTCCCAAACAATGCATTCCTTTAGCTTGTAAAAATGAGCTGCAGCAAAGCTGCCACTGGACCATAATGCAGGAAATAGACCTTAATCAATATTTCAATCAGCCACCTCTGGGTGACTGAGAATTGCTAGTTAGAGGATCTCCCAGGTAAATAAAAACCTACTTGTTTTCTTTTTTTTGAAGGTACAGCTGTCAGGAAGTTTACTTACATAACCAATAGCCTTTTTTTTTTTTTTTAATGAACTATTCAGTGAATTGATTCCCAGCTTTCCAAAAGCCTGGAATCCTGTTTAATTTTGACTGCTAAAGGGAATGCTGGATGTTTATGTATCAGACCCGAGCTGGTATTAAATGAGTACAGCCCCATCAATTATCACGGGGATGAGCTGAGGGATCCACAGCATGTGACAATCACACCCACACTTTTGCAGGGAAGATTGGTTTGAGTGTTTTTACTCTTTTGCTGTTCAGAAAATCTTATCTGGAGCAAACAAGGCGCTGCAGCTCCTTGGCACTGCCCGTGCTCTGCCCTCGTGGATGGAGCGCAGGTTGCTGTGGTTTGGGTGCAGAATCCGGTGGCTGATGGATACAGCACCATCACTGAGTGCCATCATCTGCCAGGTGCCACTAGGTGATAATTGGGAGCCTTCATCCTCCCTCCTCCATCCTGCCCTGCCAGCCTCCTGTGGTGCCATATGGTACCTGCTGTGAGTGCTGCCCTCCAGGGCCTGCGAGTGCCTTCACACCACCCTCTTTTATTTATTAAATCACTCTTGTTCTCAGCTTCAGGAAGGAGTCGCACACCAAACTTAATAGGATCATTTTGCTACTGTGACTTTCTTCCTGGAAGAGTAATTGACTGCCTTGTCCTTTGAAATCTTCCAAGGAGTAATTCCAGGCAGGCTGCAGTTCCCTCTCCGAGGGAAGCGAGGGCACCCCAGGCACCTGCTGTGCCCAGGCTGTGGGGTCAGAGGTGCTGTGGCTGGGATCCTGCTGGACACAGTGGGATGGCTGTGCCCATACTGGAGAGGTGCCTCAGCACTGGGGACTGGTGCTGTTTCCTCCCAGAAAGGTCCTGTCAGCCTTTTTGCAGACAGCTGTGAGGAACTGAGGGGCGCTGGGCTGGGGAAGGAGTGAGGGCTGTGGGCAGGGATTGCTCACACGGTGCAATCACACCAGGGATTTTCCAGCTACTCTTTACTCCACACTGAGTTTTGCCTTATAAGTTTATTTAAATGCCTAAAACCTAAAAGCAAAACTTTAATTTTTTCTGGCCACGTGGTATGTAAAGCTTTCCTTGCAGGTTTCTCTGTCCTCTCTGAAGCCGGCAGAGATGCCATCCTTCATATCCTGGGTTTATGCTATTAAGATCAACCTGAACTGACATGAGAGAGTGTATCAGCAATGAAAAAGTCCTGAATCCCTGGGTTTAAGGTTGTCAAATCTCTGAAACTCCTTCAGGGATCTAAACAACACAATATTGTTCATGTGCGCTATAGATACGTTAGAGTGTTCCTCTTAAATTTCATGTGGGGTTTCCACTTTAATCCAGTGATGTATGTATACAATATACAATGTGGTTTTTTATTCTTTTCCGCTAAATAGACAAGACAGGTAGAGTGGTATGGAAAAATATAATTGTCTAGTCATTTTACTGCAAAAGTAAAATGCAAAAGTCAGCTGATCCATGCTAAGATGCAGAACAAAGAGAAAGGGGGATGAGAAAAAGATTGTTTCTGAAACTCTGTTTCTCCAGGCCTTTGTCAACATTTTATTTTATTTTTCCTTAGAGAAAATTTGATACATGTCCACTACATTTTTCCTGTGAAAAAGGCTGTACTGATTCTTTGATTTTAAATTAAGTAGAAATATAAGGGTTTAGTTATAAAATAACAAGGGTTTTCGCTGGTGAAGAAATCTTGTTTTCTCTGTTCCTGCTCTCTGACAGTTGGTTGGCAGAGAAAAGAGGAATAATAAGTTTTAATTATATCTCCCCAAACAAGCAGATTTGAAAGCAATGCAGGGATTACATGAGAATAAAATCCCTTCAAGCATTAACTGTCGCTGGTAAAAGGATGTTAGATATAATCCTATAAGGTTAGATGTCCAGACATCCTGGTTTAACCAGGACGGTCTAATTTTTAATTTAACGTTCTGTCATCCTGATTATTTTCTTTGGGAGACTCATGTGTCATGTTTGCCTTTGTGCCATGCTCAAGAGTGGCACAATCATGAAAATAACACTTTAAATCATCATGCAGCTTTTCTCCTCCAATTTCATCAACCAGCATCACATGTCAAAATGCATTGAACATCACAAGCCAGGAGAATAGGAATTGTATGATCTTCTGCATTAAAAAGGAATAGATAAGCAAGAGAACAAAGGAAAAGTAATAAAGAGGAGTGAGGAAAATAACTCCAGATCTATATATGCCTTTCTGTCTTTATGAGGAAAGATGCCCGTGACAATACACAATACACTTGTCACTTGCTTGTTACGTAGAGCTTGAACTAAGCCAGTTCCAAAAGGCTTCAGGTGCTGTCCCCTTCAGACACTTCTTGGTTGGCAGCAAACTAATAAGCAAATGCCAGTGGAATAGTTAAGAAGATGGAAAGGTTTTTTTTCATTCCACCCATGAGCTTTCAAACTCCCTCAGACAACAGATGGGTGATCCAAATTGGGTCTAATAAAGCAAGGATAAGTATTTTTTCTGAGGCTAGAAGTTTGGTCAGACTTAACAGAATGTTTATTGTGCTCTTGCAATTTTTGCTTTTAGGCTGAAAGCAGAAAAATCAGAAATACAGCGTAGTTTCCAGCTGAAAGCAGAACAGTATTGTGATTCACATGAGAGAAGCAGACCCTTTGTGATTTCTAGGCAGAGCAGGTTCAGAAAAGCATCTGAACTCCTTCAGGATTTTCTGATCATCCAAGCCTGAGGCTTCACTTTTCTAATTCCTCCATCCTCTCTGTGAGTTTTATTGTGAGAGTCGCCGAGTGCTCCCTTTGTCCAGCTTTGCTGTCAGGTATGAACATTCATTACCTTTGAGAAGGCACCAGTGCTTTGTAGGGTGAGATCTTAAAAATACCATGGTCAAGAGGTAATGCACAAGCTTTTAATAAGCATCTGACTAAACCAACTGCTTGTTTTCTTTTCAAGCCAGGTTTTCTTTTATAACTGTTTAAGTCTCAGGAATGTGTTGCCCTTACGCCCACATGTTCATCTTCACTTAAGCCAGGACTTAAGCCAGGCTGTTATTCACACAGAGTTTCCCAGGTGCTTGCTGTCTGTGTGCACAGCCGGTGTCTCAGCCAGCCTCGAGGATTTCTCGAAGGCCTCAGTGCTGTACAACGTGCTCTCCCCTTAGGGTAGACAACAGTAGGTTTAATAGATGTCTCCTTGGATGAATAGGACATGTCATGCTCAGAGCTGGCCCAGGCGCTGCTCACAGCTCTGTCGCTGTTCCGTGCTGGCTGCTTTGCAAATATGCAAGCAGAGGAGAATGTGCCAGGTACAGTGCAGCGTGTTAGTCATGCTGAGGGAGGGTCCTCTGGGACCTCTCTCCGCGAGAGAAGATCCTGCTGCAAGAATTAAAGATGAGGTGTGAACCGAGCATTGCCACTCTGAGCAACTAAAGCAGACCTTTCTTAAGTAAATTTTAGAATCTTAGAATGGTTTGGGTTGGAAAGGATGTTGAAGATCATCTTGTTCCAAGCCCCCTGCCATGGGCAGGGACACCTTCTGCTGTCCCAGGTGGCTGCAAGCCCTGTCCAACTTGTTCTTGGACACTTTCAGGGATCCAGGGGCAGCCACAGCCGTGGTATCTCCACTGTCCCTCTCCAAACAGGATATAAAATGGATACATGGTGCTGAGATCCATTAATCTCTGTTTCTCTTCTTTTTGCATGTTCTGTCAGATGCTTGGTAGTTGAATTTTTCTGTCAATTTTTATCATTTTTGTTTTACATCAAAGAATGGAAGAACGAAGTTTTCTGTTCTGCGTAAGCAGATGAGGTCATGGGCAAACGAGTAAAACCAGGCCACTGCAATCTCAGTGCTCTGATGTAGCCAAAATGACAGGGACAATCTTCCAGTTGGGCAGGACGCTCCCTACCACCCACCACTAATCGTGTAATTCAGGAATATAACTCAAGATGCTTTGGGCCAGATTGTGATTTGAAATACACCTATTTAAATCTGGCATCAATCTTCCCTTCTGCTCCTGTATTAATTAATGTCTTGTGGGCTGTGTTTCTACAGCTAGATGGTAGGCTGCTTTGGATCCGATTCACCGGATCAGGCAATTTAGTTCTCTTTGAAGTTCTCATTGTGAATTATATTTGGATGTGCCTTTATATAACTGAGAATTAAAAATGGGTATTTATGCGTTTTTGTTGTTATTATGTCTTTGTGATTAAATGCCTGCCAGCAATAGCAGGCTGTAGCCCAGGAAGGCCTTTCCCCACCGAGGGCAGCAGGGTGGGTGCAGTGGGGCTGGGATGCAGAGCTCCCTGTGGTGGCACAGAGGGGGAGCAGAGTTTTGAGAACGGCTCCAGCTGAGATTCCCTGTCAGGCCCCGAGGGTCTGCAGGGCAGTGCTGTCAGTCCTGCTGCTACTGACCCCATCCTGCCCCGCTGGCTGCACTTCTGCTTCAAACCAAATTCCTCTTTTGCATTGCCCAGCTCTGTGCCAGCACTGAGGCACAGTCCTGGGGCAGTCACTGAGGACAGTTTTGTGAACCTTTAAATACAGAAGGCACTGTGCAGAAAACCAAACACGTATCTCCCAGCTACAGGCTGGACTTGGGCTTTATATTCTGTATAACCACCGGCAGCTATTTCTCTGCTGGCTGGGGCTCAATCTTCATGGAAGGAAATGGAAGGAGAAAGATTAAGTAATGCTGCAGGCACAGCTGCATCTATTTTTTCCCCCTGTGGCATCACTTTGCCACTTGTAAAATGAATAGCTTCTGCTCACTCCTTCCCCTGCTGCACAGTACAAACACAGGACGGACTTGGACTCTGCTCTCCACCCCAGAGCAAAACAAACACTCTGACTTCTTAGCGGCCAACCAATTAAGCAAGGCAGTTAAATAAGGCCACAAATCAGCCTGTTTTACCAACTTACTGCATCTTGGGTTGTTAGAGCATCCCCCATTTTACATCTGCAGAGGAAAGGCAGGCTTCCCTCCCTCAGCTCAGCGTGTCCATGTCAAAGCACTCCGCTCGTACATTTTAAATACCACATTGGACCCCAGACTATGTCTCCAGTATGTTGAGGAGAGCTTTGGCTATAACCAGGATCTATGTGGAATGTACGGCACATTTGGGAATTCATCTAAACACAGTCCCAGTTTCTTCTCCTCACCTGCTGTCCTCCTTCTCGATGCTGTTAGCCCAGCATTGCTCCCAAGGACATGCCCCAGCAGCAACAGGATGATCTTGAGCACCAGAGCTGAGCTCTTTGTCCCCTCTGTGCAGGTTGGGAGGTGCAAGGTCGTCACTTTAACAGAAATCAGCAGCATCCATCAGGAGAAGCCCACAGAACATTTTGTTACCTACAAAGAAATCTTAGTACAGCCTTTCTCATGACAAACCTTTGGCTGGAGAAACGAAAATATTCTGGCAGTAGCTGGAAGGAGCAGTGCACTTTGGGTAGGATGATTTCTGGCTCCTCAGTCAAGGTGAAACTCTCTCTGAGTTGCTGGCCAGGGTAAGTCTCGTTTCCTCTCACACTTTCTTTCACCTCAAAGAGTCCTTTGAGATTCCTGCCCTGATACTCACACCTTAATTCACCCTTCAGCAACCAAAAGCCCAGTGAAATCTTGACACTACTGAGACCACTTCTCCTGCCTTCCCTGAGCCATCATGTTACCTCCCTGTGCTCGCAGACCTCCCAAAACATTCCCTTTATAGATAAGAGTGGCCCTTCTCTCTCTCCCCCCATACAGGATGTTGTATCTTTTGCCATCAGACCACCACATAAGCTCGTGTGGTACTTTGTTCTTGGCCAATTTGTTTTACCCAGGGGTAGAACCCTCGGCTGTGGGAACTTGTGCTATTTTACCCTGGAGAAGGGTAAATCAGAATCATGGGTCATGAGTAATGTAGCGTAAGTGCCTTCCCTTCTATTTACCTAGAGAATGTAGTGCTGTTTAGGTGCTAAATAATGAATATAATAAAAAAGATGCACTGCTTCAGCTGGTGAGGTGTCCCCAGGAAGAGAATTCCACCAGAGAGGCAGAGAGGATTGAAAAACACGGCACTTGGAGCGTAGCAATATTTGGGATGATTAACTGGTACTGTAGAAGGTCGTGGCAGCAGCATAAAGAACGTGCTGTGGAAAACAGTGATTCTTTTCCATAAATAAAACAGCATTGCCATCTTAAAGGAGCAGGACTTGGAAACAAGCAGAGGATGTAAATAAGTAAGTAGCAGGGGGAATGTGAGAATATCAATCAAGAAATTAAGCCGACAGCATAAATAAGCAGGCAGCCATAGCCTGGGGGGTGGATAGAAGAACACGAAGTCAAGCAAAGATGTCAGTGCAATAGTCGAGAGAAAAGAGAATCTGTGCCGTGAAGACAAATGGTGCAGTGGAAAGAGTCTGAAAAAGAACTTCACCTCAAATACCAAATTCCTGATAAGCAGCGCTGCCCAACACACAGATTAATATAAGCGAAGCAGAGGTCACAGCTGAAGAGACAGCGCAGGATCCTTGCCACTGATAAAACTACATTAGCCTCAAAAAGTGATTTTGTATTTAAGTCACTGGTTTTATATCTCAGGTTATTTTTTTAAATACCACAGACTATATAGGCTGTAAATGTGCCTGGGGAGGAATGCATTATGGATATAAAAAGTGTCAGTTATTCTTTACATTTCTAAAATCCTTCACTTTGAAAACCCGTAAATGAACTGTAGGAGGGCGTTTTTGAGGCAGACAGCTGTACGTTTGGATTTTGCTCTTGAGCTGTATCATTAGCAAATCCTTTTCTTTTGCAGCTAATAGTCCTTGTGAGATGTTTTGGGATATTAGAAAAAGGGAGAGAAGGTCAAAATACGTGTGTGGTAAACTCGGTTTTGTCATTTGATGTATTTTCTTCTATAAACCATCAAACTTTCTCGCTTGTCCTGTTTGGTACTGTGAGCCCAACTTAGTTCTTTGTCATTAACAAAAGCTGTGGGTAATATCACCAGTGACAATTTAGGAGGTGTCTGAAAAGGTGTTCTGTGTTCTTGAGAAAGTGCACGTGTGAGAGGACAGTTTGTGTGTGAGAGTGTATCTGCAGTCAAAGAAAGAGAAAAGAAACCCTCTCTGTTTTTAACAAAGAAAAGGTTGTTTCTTCAAGATTAACGTAGAAATTTGCTGAGAATAAGAAAGTGAGGGTAAAGCAGGCTTGACTGACAGAGAACCCCCACAGCCACTAGAAGTAGTGAACGATTCACAATTTGTTCAAATCTTGCTACATCGCTGAAGCAGGACATGGTGGGTGATGGCTCCATCATTGTCCCCCTGTTGCAGAAACAAGTCCCTCTGTCTTTTTCCAGACCAAATTTCAATTTTTTTCACTTCAGAGTCCCATATCATTTGCAACTCTGCTCAGAGACTCTAAAGAATGGAAGAATTATGTTCTTTCTTTAAAATTTTCCCCTTACAAATCAGTATTTTCCTGCATTTGCTTTTGGGAAAACCTTGATTAGGTCTAGTTTGAGCTGAAAAAATTTCCTGACCTTTCAGGGCTAGGCCCCGGGGTTCTCTTGTTCAGAATATAAAGCCTGCTAATAGGTTGTGAGGGCATTCATTATATCTTTAGTTCTTGGAGGAGTTGTGTGTGTCGGAGGGTGAAGGCCTTTAATCCGTGCTCTGGAGGCTCGGTGCTCCAAGGCCAGCAATCTGCTCCGTTTACCTTGTTGGGTTTCAGGTCTGGATTTCTCCCTGAAGAAAACAGGGTGAAATGATCACATTAAGTTTTGGTAATCTTGAAGAAAGATTAAGTATTTGAGTTTTCCAAATCACTGCCAACCTACCAGTTAAGGATCTTGTTGTCTCCCCCCTTTTTAATTTTTTTTCCCTGGGGTCTTTTCCTCATGAACTTACTTGGCGTGGTTAGAAAATCTTCTGGTTTTCTCCTTTGAATTTGGTTTCATTCTCCAGAGAGTGCAGAGCTCAGTACTTGGTGGAGGATGTCTGCTGGCCTGTGCAATGCAGCTTTATGTTTGCAGCTGCTTCGTGCAAGCTGCATCCCCAAATACAGACACACACCAAGGCAGGAGATAGAATATGACATAAATTACAGAAAACACTCGCTCAGAGATAACATTTGGAAGGAATACGAATAAGCAATCAATCACAAAGCTCAGGGGTAAGCTCTCTGGGACACAGCTTTTCCTGCGTTCAGAGCTGTATTCACACAGCAGCAAAGCCCTTGTCCACAGTGGGATTTCTAGGCATTACTACAATACAAATAATAATAATTTAAAAATAAGGTGTTTAATTCATCGCGATTCCAAACAAACTCTGCAGAGAATTCTGTAACAGCAGAAGATAAACAACTTGAAAGGGAAGGCACTGGATGCCTACTCGCAGCTGTGATAAAAGTTATTACCAATTTAGACTGGCTTATCAAAGAGGAGTATCGGGTGTATCAATAAGTAATTGGCAAAGAAAAACCAGCACTATTTATTAATTAGCACCTATCACTTCTGCACTGATGGCTTTGTTTGCAGAAGAGACAGCCTTAGGGCCTGGCCAAGTCCTGTCATTCATCATTTCTAGTTTTTAGATACTATTTCTTTGCTTTACCCGAGTGAAGTTTTTAAGGTCCAGGGGGATATTTTCATTACCAATCCCAGCTTTTCCCTGCTCTGTTTACCACCATGGTAGGAGTGAAGGTGTAGGTTGTCCAAAACCTGGTTTTGTACTGAAGTGTTTGAACAAAGCAGCTTGAGCAGAGATGGGGACAAACTGTGTGCCAGGGCCTGATGCAGTGAGACACAGGGTGATGGTTTTACACTGAAGGAGGGTGGGTTTAGATCAGACAAAAGGAAGACGTCTTTTGCAATGAGGATGGTGAAACACTGCCTTTCCAGAGAGACAGTGGGTGCCACATCCCTGGAAACCTTCAACATCAGGTTGGACGGGCTCTGAGAAGCTGCTCCAGTGAAAGGTGTCCCTGCTGAAGGCAGGGGGTTTGGAGTGGATGACCTTTAGAGGTCCATTCCAACCCAGACTGTTCTGTGAGTCTCTGAACTGTCCAGGAACCACGACAGAGCAGGTTGTCCTGCTTGCTTGCTGGAGCAGCTGTAGGCAACACATTCATGGGCTGGGCCAGTGCAGGACAAAGTACCAGCCATTGTTTTATTCAGTGCCTTGTATCAAGGCATCAGTTTTGAGAAGACATTAATGAGCATCTTTACACTTCTGTTGAGCACAATGATACTTCTATGGATTTAGTCAAATAGAGGATTTATTTTTTTATCTTTAATGAGCTCTTTAATACCCCTTCTCATTGTAGTCCAGTCACTATAAGAGATGAGCTTTTTTAATAAAAACACAGTCAATTCCTCTTCAATGTTGCCAGCAAACAAAGATTGACTGTTTTTAATGTACATTTCAATTTACAGTGTTTTTGGAGGCCGTGAGGGAAATATATAGTCCTAACATCTTAGCTCAGAGTCGTTGTTCTGTCAATACAAAATCATTATAATAAAAAACTCCTGTCAGCTCTGAACTTAAAAAATCTAGAAATAATTTGATACGTATTTTATACAAATCCATAGCTTACCTCAGTTGGAAGTGGAATTGTGGTTAGCTCCATTATCATTATTGCAAACTTATGATCATAATCATGGCACCCCTGCAGAAAGAGTTCTGAAAGGCTGCGCAGCCTCTCGCTGCTGACAGGGCACTTTCTGTGGGAGGCTTTACATCAAGGTAATGGATCTGGTTAATGTGTTTTGAGCTAGCTGGGGCTGGGATGGAGCACCTGCTCTGTGTACCTGCCCTTGCCACCACGGCCTGAGCGTATTGAGTGCTCTGACCAAGCAGTAGGCTCTCGGGGAAGTGTGTGCTAAAGGTGGGACAGCTCACCCGGGTTGTTCAGCACCTTGTCTAGTCCAGCTCTGGAGATTTCTTAGGATGGAAATGTCACAGCCTCACTGGGCACCTGTTCCACTGTCAGACTGGTAATTTTCTTTTTCTAGCATCCACTCAGAATTTTTTTATCCCGGCTCTTGTCCTTGGCCTCTCGTTCTGTCACCTCTGCACGTCCAAGGGCCCAGCTCTGAGCTCTCTGCACTTTGCCATGCAGCAGCTGAAGGCAGCAGTCGGATCCTCCCCCTTCTCTTTTAACACTGGCCACACTCAGTTTTCTCAGCCTTTCCTCATGCATCCTGTACCCCCGCCCCAAACTGATGTGGTGCCTCTCTGTTCCCTCTTGTTACATATTCCAGATGACTTGGGGTAGAAAGGGATGACTCCACAGAACCCAGTACCTGGAAAAGGAAGTAGGGGTTGGTAGAGCTCTTCATGGAGAAATTTACCTTTGTACCAGGGATGCCACTAAGGCCAAAGGCCTCCTGCTTCTGGGGGTGGAGAGCTCATGTCTGCTGTTCTTGAAGGTCTCTGGCAGGTGCTTAACCCCACAAAAGAGAGTTCAGACAGGTTTGGGAGATGATGCACAAAAGAGCAGCAAGCAGTTTTCAAACTGACTGGATCAGGTGATGTGAGAGGACGGCAATGATGACCTGCCAGTTAAAGAATGGAACAGGAGATTTTTAATATCTTTGAAAGGCGTGCAGTGAGGGGAGTCTGGAGCAGAAAACGAAGAGAACAAAAATTCCCTGTATTGATGAGCTCCTGGTGAAGCAGGAAACAGGGCCTTAGTAATGAACTCCTCAAAGAAATTAAGGAATTTTGAAGGCAACATCTTTCTATCCCTAGATTCATCTTCACACGTGACAAATGCTTTTGCTATGAGAGCAAGCATCTGACCTTTTCCTTCCCACCTCTCCTGCAGCTGCAGTGCTCAGCCTGCTCATTATCACTGCCTAGGTATTAATCTTGGAATAATCCAAGAGAAAAGCCCAGAGAAAGCTGCAGCCTCTGTTCTTAAATACGCCATTGCAGGCTAAGTGAATGGAGTAGCTACAGTGCTCCTCAGCTCAGGGAAGTTCCCTTTCAGGTGAGCCGTGCTGTGGAGACTATCAGTGTGATCCTTTTGAAAGCACTGATGTGAATACACCAGAAATATTTTGGTTGACCCAGTAAAGTCTATAAGATTGTGGGTACACGGATTTATGTGTAGTACAGAAGGAGAAGAAAGCACATCTTCCCACCTCTTTATTCTTTGCAATGTACGGGCATATGCTTAAAACATAGGGAGCACAAGTCAGGGGCTGGAAGGGAAAGGTGCTGGCAGGAGCCTGCTGACATCCCTGATGCTCTGTGACATCCTCGGACGCTGGTTCCTCGCTGTGGCTGTTGCAAGCACAGCTGCTGCTTGTTCCCTTCTTGTCAACACCCCTGTGCTGCTGCTGCAGAGCCTGTAGCAAGCACAGAGCCCTCCCTGTTTCCCTGGGAGTTCTGCTGGGAACCTTCCTGAGCTGTGCTTGAAGACAAGTTGGCGGCAGGGCTGGCTCCCAGCATATGCCTGCAGATGGAATGACAGTGGGAGCAGAGCTCTGCTACTCGCTCAGAAGAAGGAGAGCTGGATGTCAAGAGTGACAGTTCTCAGCGTCTCACAGGTAATGTCTTGGAATTTTAGAAACACTTCTGTACTTAACAAATTGCTCAGTTGTAGCCAGTAGAGTACTCACAGTCCTACCCATTGTTTGTCCACAGTTTTTGCAGAAGACCTGCTTTGTCTTCTTCCCTTCCCTTACTAATCTGGTTTCAGAAAACAAGGAAATCTTCCTCTAAAATTATAGAATCATCATAAAATGGTTTGGGTTGGAAGGAACCTTAAAGATTGTCTGGTTCCAACCCCTCTGCCAGGGCAGGGACCCTTCCACTGTCCCAGGCTGCTC
The DNA here is from genome assembly GCA_013397935.1 of Dasyornis broadbenti. Taxonomy (NCBI): domain Eukaryota; kingdom Metazoa; phylum Chordata; class Aves; order Passeriformes; family Dasyornithidae; genus Dasyornis; species Dasyornis broadbenti. The sequence goes on along the minus strand of VZRN01000634.1, from coordinate 2,201,496 downwards.
CAAGCCCTATCCAAACTTGGCCTTGGGACGCTTCTAGGGTTCCAGGGGAAGCCACAGCTTCTCTGGGCACCCTGTGCCAGGCCTCCCCACCCTCAAGGGGAACAATTTCTTCGCAGTAGTTAATCTAGACCTGCCCTCTGTCAGTTTAAAGAGGGTTACCCCTTGTCCTATAAATAAAGATTTAATATAACATTCTTATTATTCTTAGTAAGAGTAATAATACTGCTAAGAACATTCCTCTACTACCTCGAATATTCAGTAATTACATTTTAATTCATGCCTGCAGATTTAACTGGCAAGTTAGGAAGTCTAGTTACAGGCCTGGAACCCAGTTGGCTTCTCTGGAGACGGTGTCAAGGTGTGCCAGCACATCACTGACATGAGCCAGTAGCTGGCAAAGCACTGCACAGCCTTCAGACACACAGATATGACTTGCAAAAGCTTCTGGATGTGAGATTCTCTTCATTTTACAGGGCTCTTCAATAAATGATCAAGTGCTGTTCTGTACTCTCCAGTAATCTGATATTCATCTTAGGGCAGGGATATTTGTCATGAGCTACCAGCTTCACTTGTCACCGGAGCAAAGGCCAAAGAGACCCAGGAGCTGCGTGGCCATTTCATCTGCTTCCTGATGAAGGAATGGTCTCTTCCACAGCGTTTCTGTATCCACCTCGCACTGTGATATTGCCAGCTCGCATAAGGTAAGGGCAATCCAGGTTACTCGGATGGAGGCTTCCAAGAAATAGCCGGGCTGCTGAGGAATAATCTCCAGGGGATTCAGTAGGTGAATAACAGCACATCTGTGCCACTAAAATGCAGTCTTTGCAATGACACATAAAACCAGCCTCTGAGCACACACTCTCATATGTTATCGGCACTTTTGACAGAAGCTGTGCCAATAAATTCCCATTTTGGTAACTTCCTGTGACGTGTGATTCCACAAAAGAAATACGTAAAAACATACACCAGGCTTTTCCTCTGATCATGTTTCCAGAGAGTTCCTCACTTTTTTTGTATTTACTGTTTTTCCTCAGACTTTTGTAGGAAGTGGAATGGAAACAATAGTAGCTTTGATCAAATATGACTAAGCAGTAATCATTCATTTGCCAACCTAAAGAGTAAAAAGAGAAAATTAATGAATAGCCATGTGCTAATAAGCTGAGGTTAATTTGAATTGCCAAATCCCATAGATGAATTGATTTTGCACTTTCTGCATTTTTTTCTGTACTCTATGCTTTCCCTCTTTAAATTCTCTTGTGGCTTCAGAAGAAAAAGATGTTTTCTAGTTCCTGTCAGATGAGCTTGGATAGTGCTAACACGTACCACAGCACAACTCTGTCACATGTGCTGGATGGGTGTTCAGCGGTTCTCTAAAGAAACTCTTAGGGAAATTGTTCTTTATTTCTCAGGGATACATGAAAATGGTCAGAAAAACAAAAACCAGTTTAAATTTCTGCAGTCAACCTGAAGGAAACACAGGGTGGCCTTGTGCCTGCTGGAATTTACATTTCAAGTAATTCTGTTAAATCACCCAAGCAAGAGATGCCCAACTACAAGGCCTGGGAAAATGCCTCAGCAATGCTATCAGAGTGTTCCAGCTACACCTAATCCTTCTCATCATTTCTCACATGAACAGTCTCACTGATTTCAGCTGGACTTCTCCCAGCTGCAGTTCAGGGGTGGCACCTGAGTGTGCCTATCAAAGCACAGCCCTGGCTCCTTCCTTTGCCTCTCCGCACTTCTCCTGTCCCGCTCTTTGAAACAGGTCAGGCTCTCTCGTCCCTGCTCCCCTCTCCCCGCAAGAAGTGTAGCCCGGAGTAAGAAAGGGAAAGGAAAGGACCTCTTGAGGTTTGGAAGAAAAAGGTGCGGTTGAAATGCCTGATGGAGATCATTATCACTTATCTCTGACTGCCAAACGTCCTCAGCTGTCGATGTGGTTGAGCCTCTCGGTTGAACATATCATTATGACTTGCTGTCCATTTGAGATCAAACCTGTGCATCCATCCAACTTCTCTGTGTACTTTTTCAGCCTAAGAGAGGCAAGTAAAATCATCCCTCTGCAGCATAGCTCTGTCAATAAACTGCCTGCATTTTGCATTAACAAAAACAACCCTTTGACAGTTAGGGAAGATGATTATTACCTAGTGCCTCTTTACTCCCTACCCTGCTCCTCCAAATTCAGCTGCACGCAATAATTTAAAAGAGGAAAAAATAACAAGAGTAGGAAGAAAGAAAACCTCATGTCACAAGAAGCTCAATTCGACAAGTTTAACTTCCTACAGAGAGTTGCGGAGCACAAACCTGTCTACGTGCTCACCTACTCTGTTAAACTTGGCACGATTTTGAGGTGCCTGGTTTTACATTATGTGGTCAGTCCAGCCAGGTCCTGCTAGAAGCACAATACTGTCACTGGGCCCAATGCAATTTTCAGAGAATTTTTTTTTCTTTTTTTTTTTTTTTTTTTTTTTTTTTTTGTTTTTTAAAAAAAATATATTTAAAAAAAAGTTT
>VZRN01000634.1:2160096-2198983 GCA_013397935.1 Dasyornis broadbenti | reverse complement strand
TTTTTTTTTTTTTTAGTATTTAAAAAATAATAGCTTTAAAAAATAGTGCTTGCTTCTTTCTGTATGGGGTATTAGAATGCCGGGGTCTCAGCCTTGTCTTTGAGAAAGTGCCTTTTCAGCTGTGCTACCTCTCTGCTGTTTAGGTCTCTCAGTTGATCTTTATTTTAGACTTGAGCTGTTGTTTCACACTCTGGTATTATTAATACACAGCACCCTGGCTGCCCCTGGGAACCAGCACCTCCTGATACTTTTCCAGTGGACACACAGCTGAGCTTTCAACCTAAATGCATCTCCTTGAGCAAGCAGGCAGCTACAGCCTCAGGTGCCCCTGTAAACCCCATCAGCAGAACCAAACAAGAACAAGCTTAAAGAGGTCTCATTTTAAAACGGTGGGTGCTGTAAAGGGGCAACTGTCGTTCAAGCACAGCACAGAATGCAAAAACCCCAACATTATTATGATGAGAGCTATTTTCTCTCCTGGGAATGGTAAGGAAAGGACATATCTAAACTCTGACATCAGAGAGCTCCTTGATCCTTCCATCACGCATCAGAAAGCTCCTTGATCAGTCCTGTGATTGGTACCTCGGCGTGCAATTGTCATTTTGGGGACTGTTTGCTTGTCAGTTTTCAGTTTACCATGCAGAAGAAGCAGGAAGAAAAGGCTTCCTGCAGAGGTGCCCTGAGGTCAGGTGTGCTGGTGTGAGGGAGTGTCGGAGCTCTGGTGGCTTTGCTCCGGACAGAGCTGCAGGTGTGTCCCAGCCCTTCCCCACTCGCCTTTCCCCAGCCCTGCCAGGCTGCTCCTTCCCCAGCTGTCTGTGCTGGCAGCAGCTCAGCACAACACGAGCTGCAGCTTGGCCTTGTACCTACCCCTGTAAGGCTGTAATTTTTTGTTGTTGTTGTCCTTTTGTACCTGATGTGTTTGGGAAAAGTGCTGCTATCTTGGCAAATATCTGGACATCTTTGCTGTTAAGAGAGCAGTGATTAATGTGCTTTTTTGTTCTCTCTGATTAAATTAAAACATGCATTCTAACATGTCTTGGAGACATTTATAATTGTCCTTGTGTAGCCCAGCTTATCAGGACGCAGTAGCAGGTGTTGTCAGCACAGCCAGCCAGGATTTTTATTGCTGTATGCCAGCCTCTCTGCTGAAGGCCAAGGCCCAGATGCCGCAGCCCTTTGCTCGTGCCGAGCAGGGTTTCCATGAGCATCCCTCCATCCGTGAGCCCGGCATGGAGGCCGGGGACACGGGGGCCAGGCCCAGCCATATCTGCCCCCTCACAGAGACCCCTCCACATTAACCTGCCTGGCTGCGCTGGAGACTGGGCAAGGTGGCTTTTCTGATTGCTCAACATCTGTGAGCACTTGAAACAAACTTTACTGGCTTTATCTTAAATAGAGCTTTCTGCTAGTTTATCTCAAAGTGTGTTTCAGTGGGCAGAAGTAGCAGCTTTGATGTGAGAAGAAAACACATTTTCTGTGTAGAGCCCTCTTGTCCTCACGTGTTGCCGTAACCCTGGGCAGTGTCCCCTCCATCGCCAGCACTGCCCCTCCCGTCATTGTGCTCAAATGGGGGAGCTGGGGCAGGTTATGGTTGCTGAGCTCATCACACCAGCCTTCAAGAATTGCCCACACCCCTGCCATGCTGCTCGTGGCTCATCCTACAGAGGCTGCTCAGTTCTCAAGGCAGCAGTCTGAGGGTCTGTCTGATGGTCACTCTTTATCCAGAGTGGGATCAGCTTTGTGCACATTAAGCTCAGTCCCCTTCTCTGGTGAATTTTAGGCAAGTGGACCAATCTTCTTTATTTTCAGCCCCTTTTGAAGGATCTGACCCCATAGGCTAGTGCTCTATAAAAAGCTATCACTCAAAAAAACCCACAGTTTACAGACTTGGAGGTTACTTTACTTGCTCTTGAACAAAGATAAAATAAGTTTCATTTGAACTTGATGAAATAAATTTCACTTGTACTTTTGCCATCTTTGTGTGAGGAATAAAGACTGAACTGATAGTTCCATGAGTTGTACACGAAGGGTCAGGTTTTCTGTTTCTGCCATTTCATCATTATTTTCCTTTAAAGAAGGTGTAAGTCCATGAAGGTGTTGGCACATACCGGTTGAAAGTCTGAAAAGTGAGTATCAAAAAGTTTAAAAGGCAGGACAGTGTTTTCCATGATGTACCCAACACCTGGAAAGAGGAATGCATACTCATGATACTGTTCTGTTGCAAATCCTTGGCAAATTTTTCCTGCACAGGGGAAAGAGCTAACAATCTCTAAATATGATACTTAACTTGGGGGCAGGTTTGCACTTTTTTGTTTGCGCCTCTTAAGTTTCCTTTGCCCATCAGCCCTGGCTGTGTTTTGGGGATGTAAATCTGTCTGCTGTTCTGAAATGCCCACAGAAGGGTCTGGTCAGAGCTCTGGCAGGGCATTCATCAAAAGGCATCACGTAAGCGATGTCTCTGATCACAGCAGTGGCCACTCAGGGTTACCATCGCTTTGGAAGCACATGTGCAACAGACAACTGAGGTTTTCATCAAAGGTTTTCAGGGCAGCGAGTTACCATGGCAGTTGCAGTAAGATAAAAACACTGTAGGAACTTTGAGAAGGAGTCTGTTATAATTTTGTAATTCTATAGGGCGTATTGTCCAGGAATTCAAAGCACCCCATTAAGTTTCACTGCTCTATTGTAAGGTGGGTAAATATGATTAGTTCCATTATTAGACTGGCAAAATAATAGTGAGGCACTGAAGTGATATGATTCCCCCACTGTGGCATATGTGCCACTGGTGTCAACTCTTCTGTGGTGTCAGCCTGCCACAGCCCAGCAAGGCAGCTCTGGGATGTCTGATGGCCCCTTTGAGCAGTTTTGCAGGCTCAGGTGCAGCAGTGTTTTCCCAGTGGTGTCTATTCCTGGTCTCTCAGAGATTCACCCCTGTAGTGAGTATTTTACATATTTTACTTGATGTATCTAAAAGTGGAGTTCATTAAGCAGTCCTTAAAAAAAGCCCTAGCACACAGTTCATGCCTTCATTAGCGTCTGTGTGCTGTCAGCGCTTTCATCAGCCCCTCACGCCTCATGCCATTGAATCCTACTCTGCCTGCACTCCCACGCAGTGCAGTTGTGCCTGAGACCAAACCTTCCCTGCCTACGCATCCTACCCTCTCCCAGACCTGACCCCACACTGGCCCGTGTCCCTTCCAAAGCTCCTTTTGATCCCAGAGCAGCAGCAGTCGCCCTCCTGGAGCCTCGGCACAGAGAGGTACGGGCAGAACTTCCTCCTCAGCGCAGCATTCTTATTAAAAATTACCCCCATAGGCTGATCGTCGTTATTATTCTTTTTAATCCTGTTGTTGTCTCCCTTAGGCCAGCCAAACAGTGAAAAGACAAACTTTAATCTGTGATTGCTTTTACACTTGCTTGTGTTTCACACACGCTGGGAGGTGCGACGCTCCAGCCCGCACTCTCCCAGTGTGCTGCTTCGTTACATTCCCGAGATTCTTTTTGTTGTTGATTTTCTACCTTTAAAGGTGATCTGTACTCTGAAGGAGACAACAACTCTTTCTTAATCCTGTCTTCCATGCTAGTGTTGCTCTATCTTTGTTAAAGCACAGGATTATCCAGGGCTGAATATGATCTGGGCTTTTCCAGCAGTAAGTGTTTGGGATGGGGGGAAGGCAGCACAGCCATGCTTTGCTGTAAAGCCAGCCTTAAAGAAATTCATCTTTCTCTGGGAAGGGGCCAACTGCAGTGTTACATCTGAGCTCGTTCCAGCTCTAAGATCTTGTCCAATCTGGGGACTCAGGGAGATCAGTGTGGCTGGGGAGGCCAGCAGTGATCCGGCCTCAGTGATCCCCTGCAGTGCCAGCTCACCTCCTGGTTGTTGCGGGGACCTGCAGCCCAGCTCCAGTTCTAAACTGTGATCCAACAAGTGGTGGAGTGCAAATGCCAACTGCAGTCACAGCCACACGTCACACAAACACCCAGCTCAAGCCCACAGTGGCGTCCCTTGGAGCATGAACACAAACTCTTCTGATGGAACTCCTGTGCGTGTGTGTGTGCACTGTGGGCCCACACCTGGGAGACTGCAGAGCACTCCTTGCTTCATGTTCTTTCTCAGAAGATCACGCTCAAGGAGTACAAACAATGGGTCAAACAATTTTTAAGCTCTTTAATTAAAAACCCCAGTGCCGTTGCTGACTTCATCCTTCAGGATCCAGGCTGCCCAAGTCTTCGTGTTTCCTCGGTTACCTGTGGCAAGAAGGGCTGAAAACCCTTCTGCCCTTCCAGCCCTGCTGCCAGGTTTGCAGTGCATCCATCGAGCAGGGCTGGTCTCCAGAAGTCCTGGCACCCAGCAGAACAGCCCCTCTTCCTCTGCCCCTCTTGCTGTGGCATCCAGCTGACAGAGATTGTCTTGTCCAATTTGGACCCATTGCACTATTGTCTGTTATCTCCCCTTTCTTCACTGTTTTGGGATCTCCTCAAAGCTGACATTTTGGTCATGTTTTTAGTGCCTGCTAAATGGTTCTTGTTCAAACCTTCCTAATGTTTTCCTTCTCAGTCTTCTTGCAAAGGGCTCCTGTGGGAACCCTGCTCTTCTCTGTGCTTCATTTCATAATCCTCCACCCTGGTCTCAAATATCATATGGTAAATCTTGCTGATTCACCAATTAAATTGAGAGGAATAATTTGGATTATTTTAAAAATAATTTTAACACAGTTTATATCAGCCCAATTGATTGTTCTCTCATGTAGCCCCTATTATGAATTTTCTGAGAGGGGAAGAAAAAAAAAGCATCGCTTTTATTATTTTTTTCTGACTTTTGGCTTTTATGGCAGCACAGTATTTGACTCTTTGCTCCTTGTCTTGCTCTGAAACAGTTTATCAAATCTCCTTCAACAATTACTGTCTGCTCCTCTATTATTCACTTTCACCAGCTTGATTCTTTCCTATCAATCAGCCTTCTTCTCCCTTCCCAGCCTGCATTCTGTCAGCATAAAAGTCTCCTGCTTGAACTGCAGTACGGGGTAAGCGCAGACTTAACCCTTCCCCGAGTTCCCAGCTCTCCACACGCTGATGCCAAGGCAGCAACTCATCTTCTGTCTCCCTGCTTCAGCCTAAGCTGCTCGAGCTCTCCATCAGCTGCTCGCTCTTTCTCTCCATTTGCAAGTCAGGAATTTCTGAGTCAACAAAATGGTCTTCTGCAGTTTTTGCTCACCATCCCAATAAAGCTCCAAGTTTCACTGAAACTTTGGTGGGTGCTATAAGGTTTTAGGCCTAAAACAAAAGCTACTGCAATGCTACAGCTTCTCGCTGATTTCTGTGCGCTTCAAATGAATCTCTGTCCAAGAGATTCACCATGGAATCTCCTCTGTCTGTGTAAGTGGGTTGAAATAAGACGGTGGGGAGCTTGTTTTGTTCCCGAAAACAAAAGCTGTCCATTCGTTATGACGACAAAAGTGGATCCTGCTCCATGTTCTGCTGTCCTCTTCTTTACCTTCCAGCCCCTCTGCATCCTCCCTCCCCCAAGCTTCTGTAGTGCCAGTGTCGCTGGGCGCGTTCACCTTCATGTGTTTCTATCATAAAGACTCTCTGAGAAAAAGGTTTTCGTAAGTAGAAAGTAGAACTCCGGTTTTATCACAATCATTAATAAAGCAATTAATTTGGTCTGTGTGCTGTGAAATTCGAAGACCTTTGGTAGGTCATGCTTAGAAGTACATGTCTTTTGTATTAGTGCAGTGATAAAATTCCAATGGAAATGAGAAATATTTTCCTCTCTTTACATGGAATGCGGAAAAAAATATGCTAGAATTTTACTGGATTATTAAAAGGGATATGTCAGACAGGCTGTGCTTACTCTATGCTTTTGAGTATCAGAAAAACATGTGAAACATTACATTTTTTCCAGGAAAAAAGTAGGCTTAAGGTATAAAAATACTGTTGATTTATGAAAAGTGTATAATCCTGTCCAACCCCAAAGCCTCAGTGATGAAAGTGTCCTGCCCCCAGTGGCAGCAGGCTGGGTGTAGCAGATGAATGCAGGGTAGGGAAGGACTCTTATGTTCTCCAGGCTCTGGTGCCTGGCCTTGCTGCTCATGTGGAGGGGACTGGAAGGCCAGTAATGGTGTCTGGGCTTCCCATCAATTCGGATCAAAGCTACTCAGCTGGCTGAGATGTGCATCCTCTGAACCCTCGTTTTGGGTTTCTGTCATGCCTCTTTAATCTCCTACAAAGTTACATTTCCATTAAAAAAATTTCCATTTTTCCTGCTTATTTTCGTTAAGTGGAAAGTCTCCTTAATGATGTTTTTTGTGATTCAGAAGCTCCTCATCTAGGTCAGCATTTTCAGAATGCCAGTTTCCCAGTTGTTATATCGCTACGCCTCAAATCCTTAATTCTAAACAATGAAAGTCTTGGAACAGTTCTTGCTTTCCTTTAATTTCCTTCCTTCTGAGAGTAGAATTTTTCCTCTCATCACAGTCTCCATCCCAGCTTCAACTCATTTATCAATTTATAAGGCATGCTTCTTCCAGAATACTTTTTCAGATACGTATTTTTAGATGAGAGCTGTTCCATCTTTCCAAAATGATCACTTCAAGCTCAGCCACCGAAGCTGAGACATACAATATTTAAATTATTATTTATAGTACAGGAACATGTGGAGACTTTCATTAAAGATAAGGCATTAGCCTTGTGCCTTGAATGAGTAAAGGCACAGTGAATGATAGTCCCTGCTCTGAGCACTTTGCTCTCTTCAGCCTGGGTGGACTTGCTGGGAGAATTTAAGGAGAAATTTAACCCAAATGTGTGTTGGCAACACTCAGGGTTGAATGCAGCCTCCCAGTTTTGTCAGAGCTGCCCAGCCCTGCCTTCCCCAGCTCAGGGTGATGCTGTTTGTGTCTCAGTGCCTGACAGGCAAGAGAGACAGCAGGATGGGGTGAATCCAAGGAACAGGGGATCTGGGAGCCGTGAGGGCACGGCCACCCATGGGAGATGCCAGGTGAGCACAGCTGGGCACATCTGCAGGGGAGTGCAGCAAGTGATCCCCTGAGCTGCAGCCAGGGCCGTGGAGCTCCAGGGCACGATGGGGAAATACCACCTTGAGATAACAGGATCCATGTACAAACATGGCCAGACAACTCCAGATTCCAGTATTTTTCCAGTCATTGTTAGACGTCCCTGTTCTCCAGCGTGTCCCTAATTCTTTTGATTCCTCAGCTAGTACCAACTCATGATCTGTCAGGCTTCAGCACAGCCTGGTGCATTTCTGTACCGAAAGAAACCTTTCTACTTGGATTACCATTTATAGCTCCAATTTTTTTCTCTAAGTGGTGTAAATTAGTTCTGTGTGACTTGATGGATTCTCTCCCTCCCCCTTGACAACAGTGATAAAAGATCTGACCCCTTTCTGGATGTTTGTAAACCAAACATACAAAATCTAATTTGTTTAGGGCTGAGCTTTTAATTGCTTCACCATCACAACGTGAAGCTGAATGCTTTAGCAATCTTGGGGATTGATCGACTGATTTATAATAAGGGACTTGACCCAAGAGGGGTTATCAGCCTTGGATGAAGTAAAATAAATCTTTTTGGATTTGTCAGGATGTTGGTACAGACTTCGGTGCGGCAAGGATTTGGTATGCATCTTCTGAACCCTGCTGTGGTTGCTGATGAAATGTCCCAGTGAAATGGTCTGCCAAGCTGCACTTCTTATCAGGACTGAACACTATAACAGAGAAATAAAGCTTAACGACACTGGCCAGGGTTTGCTCTGCTCCCAGGTGTCCGAAAATCAGGCCGTGTTCCGGGACCCAACAGGAGGATTGAAACCCCTGCAGGTTTGAGGGGCGTTTGGGTTTTCATTGCTTAAAATTAGGATAGCAGAACAAACCCAGTGCTTATATGCAGAATATTCCCGGTCTTAAACTACCTCTAATTAATTTAGGGCTTTTTGCCCTGGCCCACAATTTATAAAGCCTTCTTTAGCCTTTCAGAGGCAGCATTGTTTTAGCCTTCTGCATGTGCTGATTAGTATCAAGTCAGAATAATTCTTTTTTCCCCAGAGAAATCCCCTGTGTTTTACTCATAAATAAAAAAGGAAAGGAAGAAACATTCTTGATGGTATTTTTGCGATTTGACTTTGCCTTTAGAATAGAACTGCACACATACAGCACTTGTCGTCCCTAAAACTTACATTTTGAAAGTTCTTTGAAGATCTAAATTACAGATCTTTCATATGAAAAGTTAATGAAGGACTCTAAACAAAATAAAATAGAAATGATGACATGAAAGAGCCTTCTTATGGCTTCAATAACAAGATAAACAGTTTAATATTCCACATACTGCATTAAAAATAACAGCTGGAGATGAATCCCCTAACTCAGCTCCACTGGTTTCCACATCACCCGAGGACAGTTTGGAGATTGGTGACTCTCCCTCTCTTGTCACCTCCCTCTGGCCCCCAGAAAGGCTGAAGAAAGCCAACACGCGAGAAGTTTAAGCAGACACCACAAGTACTTTAACAAACACAGTAGTAAAGTGCCGTTACCACCACCACTTCAGTACCCCCAAGTGATAGACACATCCTGTATTGACAGCCTCGAATTTTAATGAGCTATTGCTGTTTCAGACCGTATTGATTGGCTTTTTTTTCCTCTTCCTCCAATTCAGCAAGAAGAAACACGAACCAGCATTTCATTAAAAGGGGACTTTGTCCAGTGTTTCATATTTCATGAATACTTGTGAGTGAACACATCCCAGAAAATAACCAATTAATTCAGCCATGCTAAGACTCAGACTGAAAACTCTGCCACTACATTAACAGAAGCCTGGGGAGGCACAAGGTTTAACATTTTCTGCTGTATAAAAAGTTCCCAAACAAGATTTCATCCTCATCCCTTGATTCACTTCACTTTCTACCTCTCAGCTCTCCTGACAGCTTCTGCCGTGTGTGTTGTTCTGTGTGACTATTGTACCGTGCTGTTCTCAGCTCAGGGCGTTTCAGATGCAATCCCCATTTTCCTGTGAGTGTTTTTTGTTATGGTTGCTTTTGACAACATCACAGATTCAAGTTAGAAGTGACCAAAAGAGCAGGGGAAGGAGTAGCCCGCAATAATGATTTGCAAATTGTGTTAATTTCATAGTGGGATTCTGCTTTTTGATAGGATTTAATGCGTAATGAGCTCCTGAGACGTTATTTTTGCTTCAAAGCTTTGCTGAGTACTAGATCCTATTAAATTCTTGCAGTGAACACACCAAAAAATACTTTGAGCTAATTTTAATAATTTTTAATTGAAGGAATATTTTTATTCCAATTTGAATATTCAAGCTGTTCAAAACTTAACACATTCTCAAAGTATTCATCAGTCTTTTCTTTCCACAAAATCTTTTTTTAGGCAGCCTGTGGCTTTTGGGGAGGGGGGCAGGTTTTTCTGTCTGAGATTTGTTTTTCAGACCCAATTGAAACAAATTTAGGCATATTTTGCTATTTATTTCTTTTTAAGTGCCTGCGTGCTGCAGTCTAATCTCCATTCTTTTTATTGCTGTTTTATAGTCTGCCATTATTGTTTGTTTCCTTTACGTTTTCCTAAAAGCAGAAACAAAATACAAATTTCCCTGCTAGTCCTTTCTTGTGTCATAGCAGGAGCTGGATTTGTGTGCATGTGTCATGCTCAGTAACATATGTATTTCGTTGTTAGCAGTGTTGTTATATTACATTAAATCTTATGGATTCCAACAGAGCCTGGCATCCCAGGCTGCAAAACAACTCGCAGGAGCCCAAACAGCATCACAATCTACATACACAAGCAGGGAATGTGTTTGCTGCCACGCTTCAGGAGGAGAAGTAGACACAGAGAGTTTCAGTGACCTGGCTCAAGCCTTCCCAAAGATCTGGAGTTGGTTTCTGTAGCCACAAAACTCTGGGTTATCCTCTTGACCTTATCCCTGCTCTCCAAAACCCCAGGGAAAGCTGGAGAGCAGCAGGCAGCGTATGACAAGTGAAACACAGCCCTGCAGTTTGTCTCGTGCACAACTCTGCTCATTTTAAGCACAGTATAGACCAAGGAATGGGTGGGAAAGAGGCAGCTGTGCTGAAGGGAAGCCCTGGCTGTACCAGCTGAGCCCTTGATGCTGACCACTCGAGCCACGGACAGCGTGAAGAGGTTCTGAGTCCCACAGCTCGACCTGCAGTGGGATTTGGGGCTAGCAGAGGTGAGTGCTGGTGGAGCTGGCACGTGGGGTCCCAGCTTGCCTGCCATTTCCTTCCAGGTGAGTGCAGCCAGACACGCTGGGGCACAGGTGAGGTGTGGTGTGGCCTTGGCCTCAGCTGTGAGCACGGAGAGGTTTCAGTTTGCTGCCCTGGCTGCCCAGGGCTCTGCTCCCAGCGCAGCCGGCCAGGGCCTCCTTACTAGTGGGAAAGAGTGACCCTAATGACTCTCTTAGTCTTTCCACCTCCACGTCAGTTTTTAGGAGTCAGAGACAGATGGTTGAGAGCCTTGAGATGTTTGGGGTGACCTTGGGGAGGCTCTAACTACAATGCAAAATTGCAAATGGTGAATGCAGTAAGCAGATTAAGAGTCTGGCACTCTGGCAAATCTCAAGACCTAGTCTTACGTTGCTATTTTTCCCCTATGGCAAACTCACAGATTTCAGAATGACTTTGCTGTAGCAGTGACTTGAAAATTATAGTGAGTGAGTGTTCCCTTTTAAATAATGGATTATGAGGCAAAGATTAATTTTTGCTCAATTTTCACACTAATTCAGTGCCTTGCTGCCAGCAGAAGCACAAAGAAGGACATGAATTCACAGTGGCTTTTTCTCTTTCAAAGTCTTAACATGCTTTTATGGGATGGGACTGTTTGCTATAAAGTCCTGTCATTCACATCTGGTGCCTACTGAACCACAGGACTTTGACATCTTCTGGAACATCCTTTGGTTCATGTCAGCAGCGAAGAGCTCAGCCCCTTCCCAGCCTGCCCAATGCTGCTCTAAAGGAAACCAGTCCTCCTCTGCTGGGGACAGAAGGTCACACACAACAACTCCTGTGACAGCCACCGCTCTGCAGCTGCCAGGTGCCACTTGTTTTTCAGGCCAGTTGAAAAAGCAGGGAGAGAGAGAAAGAGAAGGAAACAGAGAAAGACAGACAGCTGAGAAGAGGTGAAACCAGAAATGCTATGTCCCAGAGGCATTTATCAGCCCAAATGAAATGGAAACAGTGAAAGGGAAACACTGCTTTGCTTTTCTCAAAATTGTATTTCCAGTTGAATGAGTTGAAAAGAAAATATCCTTTCCTTTTCCTGTGATTTTGAGAGAGCTGTTTGCTAAGTCTGCAGGCTTAGTAGGAGAGACAAGGAGTATTTATTTTCTGTATACGTTGGTAATTTATGAGGTTGCTATAAATGCAGAGTTTATGGAAGTAAAATCAGGCCATGAAATAAAAAGGATTTTATTCAAATATCCCAGCTTATTAATTCTTTCTAATTCTTCACAGAGGAGGAGATGAGTGAGGATGCACACATGGTTTACTGAATATTAAGAGGGAGAAGATCCAGTAAAAGCAGCAAATGCAGGTATAATTTAAAAATAGAAAAAGATGAAAGATAAGTGAATTTTATTAGGGATTGAAATATAATCGAATTTTCCTTTTCCTATTTTGCCATCAAAGATGGCAGAAAGAAGTTTGCTATTGTGGGAAAGGGTCTTGCATTACTAACAAACCTGTGCAAAGTGGCTTTACCTTCCTGTGCAGCGGGGTGTGACCGAAGGGATGTAAATGCAGCTCTTATCTGTGCCACATGAAGGGGTGGAGAGGAGATGTAGAGCCTTGAGCGAGAAATAAGATGGCACAATTGCTTTCACTGGGATTTAATGCTCCACCAAGAGCAGAAATGGGGCAAAAATGTCCTTTTTTATGAGTAGTATTACCTGTCTGTTCCACTGAGTGTCCATCAGTATGCCTGGCGGTGTGGTGTGTCATTGTCCTGCCTTGAACTCCAGAAATGTCCAAGAGGATGAAGGGATGGGGAAAGATCCTATTATGTCATGTGCTGTGAGATCCAGAGAGAGACAGAGGCGCTGCTGGGGTGTCACAGAGTCCCAGGGTAAGGTGCTGCACCTGAGAGCCCCCAAAGCTCTCAGAAATCCCTCCCTTCAAAACGCTTCCTGGCAGAAAAGAGTCAGCACGGCATGACTCTTCAGTGCGCGCTGGCTGCACCTCAGCAGCCTCTCCCTGGGCACACCACGCTTCCCAGTGGCTGCTTTCCATTGATGCTTGGACCTGGAAAGAGAGAATGCATCAGGTGTATGGAATGAAGGTGGATTGAATGCTGGAGCAGTGTGTCAGGGGATATTGCTCTCACAGAGCAATTATTTGCAGGCCTTCACCAAACCAAGTCCTTTCTATTAGCTAACTTTGGAAAAATGCAAATGTCCCAAGAAATACCTCCTGTCTGGGCAGAGCCAGAGGCCCTGCACTGCCTTTTCCCCCACTTTATTCTCAGGGTTGTAACATGAGCGTATTCAATAATTGGCAGCTGTCTGTAGGGCATCTGCTTCCCCCTCAATTGGCAAATGTGGGGGACCTGTGTGCGAGTAGAGTCCACGTCCTTCAGGGACTGTTTTCCTGGCTGAGGGGAGCAGCTGGCACCAGCAGTCACCACCCAGCTCCCTGGACTAAATGAGATGGGAGGACAGAAGCTAAGATCTGTTTCCTCCAATTAAACTGATTAGGGAGGGCTCTGTAGTTGAGGCAAATGGCATAAAATGAGGAAAAGGTCACTGTGATGGCTCTGAGTGGAGGCATCAGCCTCCTTTGCATCTTGGCACCTCCTGACCTTGCGTGTCCATCTGAACCGCTCATCTCTGCAGGGTTTGGCTGTGATCACCGGGGCCCCGCCAGTGCAGCTCTGGCAGAATGCACATGAAAGTTCCAGTGAGTGGGAGAGGAGCAGCTCTGCTCCTGGATGGCAGCTCCCAGATGACACAGAGCAGGCTCACAAGGCAGGAAGAGACTGGAAGCGCGTGATGAAGCCGTGGGACAGAGGGGTTTAAAGGGAGCCTGGCTCCGGAGTTCCTAGTCCAGTGGTACTCCACGGGGGGCTGCGGCAGGGGCTGTGATGGTGAGATGAGATGACTGCACTTCACACAGTGCAGCAGTGCAGGAGCAGTATCGCAGTTCGGGATACTTTGGTGTCTTTTTTTGGAATGCTTTTGATAGTAGAGGTGGTATCTGACCTTCCGCATTTGAGATCTGATGGCTCAGGGATCTCCAGCTATAATATTGGCCATCAGTCCCAACTCCCGTATACAGAACTACTGCCAAGCTAAGAAAAGCCTCAGAGAAAGCTGGCTGTTCTAAGAAGCAATTCCCATTGTTGCATTTGCTAAGACTTCTGGGCCCCTGAGGTCTACAAGGGAGTGTCTGAGTTGTAAGTATCAAAAGAAATTAATTATTCTATATTATAATTAAGTCTTTTTTAATTAGCTGAATAATTGGAATTTCTCTTGCGTTACAATGCAGGTTTTCACATACCCAGATAATCTGAAACTTTAGAGGGATTTACCTGAGAAATTTCTAGCATCCACAATTCTCTTTCCGTAATATAAAGAAGTAAATAACAGTTCTAAGGTGGCTGCAAGAAAGGCAGCTCTCTTTAAAAGACATCTGTCAAGCCAAACTTGTCCCTCAAAATGTATGTTTTGTAAAAGCCTTCAGATAATGTTGGGTCGAACTGTTTTAGTGTTATTGTGAGGAAATCAATATTTCCCTGCAGCCTTTGCAGCTCCCAAATTGTAGTGTGTTGTTTGTGCAGAAGAAGCTGAAAGTGAAACTGTCTAAAAATGAGAGTGAAGTAAACTGCCCTCTTTCTATAATTTGCCCTAAAAGTCCCGGAGGTAAACAAAACAACACACTTGAGCAGTCAAAACTGAAATATTCTCTCAATGTAAACAGCTGAATTGGGGGATGTTGGTGGCATTTTGGGAGGGCTTTTTTGCTTTCCTTTCAGCCTTCATCCTCCTGCCCACCTCCTTCCCATCTCCATCAAAGCCCTGTTCCTCACGTGCTGTGCTGGAGGCTGCCATATAGCAGATGTCACAGGCTTTGTCCTCCAGCAGGAGCACCAAGGAAGTCGCGCAAGATCCCCATGTGCTTCGACACTGAAATCAGTGCATTGCCTGCAGTGGGATCCACACCACTGGAGAAGGGAAAACCTTTTCCCATTGCTCTGAGGTGGCAGCATTCAGAGCATCAAACAGAGGTGGGGGCAGCATCTCCATGTGATGGACGTCTTTGGGACCCATTGGGCTGGCAGAGCTCAAGGACAGCACGCCCAGGTATTCCTGAGCCCTGCTGTGAACTCTGTCCTGTGACATGGACGTGACTGAATGGCTCTGTAGGATTAGGACTTGGACAGGTGATAGCAGGAGGAACAGAGTTTACTGTCTTGGATACTGTGGCTGTAGGTGGGTATTTTCAGTTGCTGAAACTGAGTTCAGAAAGGAACCACATTGGTTTGGTGAGTTTGGCTGAGACCTCTGTCAACAAAATTAAAAGGGAAAGTCTGGGAGACATAACTTGCTCACAGACACACACCAGCATGGATGCAGCGGCCCTACAATGTTGTATGTTCACCTGTCTCACAGAGAAAAAAAAGATTAAGCCAGTTTGTGGGAACAGGAGGTCAGGAGAGCAAAGGACCAGAGGAAAGCAAATTCTGTGCTGACTGGCAGAGAGACGCCTCCCATTGTGTTCTTTGTGCTTGACTGAAACATCTTCACAGGATTTTTTTGCGTCTAATCTGGAAATAATTTTGATTTATTTTAAGCCTTCTATTAAGACAAGTCACGCAGCAGTGGCTGGCTGGCGACTGCGTGTGCAAGTGGACGCCTGCGTGTGCTTCCAAGGGGCTGCTGCCTTCTTCAGTTGGCACCGCAGTCAATTATTGTGTTTTCAATTATATATAAAAGGCAATGATGGAGGTTTTCAGCTTTTATAGCACCACAAATCACAGAGTCCTTCACTGTACATGCAGCGTTGCTGCCACAGTGTTGCATGGGAGATCACAGCTTTCCATTGCAGAGGGAGTGGTGCCATCAGGGACTCCCAGACTGCACGGTACCGCCATGGGGCAGGCAGACCCTCCCAGGCAGCTGCTCCTCCGCACGGTCCTTCAGCCACCAGCCCCTGGCTGACACACAGGGAAGGTCAGTGTGATCCTGGGCTGTGCCGTGGAAGGGCAGGGAGATCTATTTGCTGTGTGCTTCACATGGTCAACAGCACGCCTGTTAAGGAGCTGTGCAGCTTGGATGGGCAAGGAAGGATTAAGGTGAGGACATCACTCCTGAGAAGGGTCATGGTACAAAGAGCGGCATTGGCTGCAGCACAGCTTCTGTGTTTAGTCACACAATCAGTCTCTTGCCAGCTCAAAGTAACTCGGTAGATCTGAAATGAGTAAGCGGGAAAACTGTTAGGAGCTGGGATCTATTTCACAGAATGGTCATTTCATAGTACATAATATTGTAATGTACTTACATTTGCAAAGTTAGCCCTAGAAAAAAAAAAGAGCTTGGACACGCAGGTCAGGAGTGTTTGTCTTTGAAATCAGGCAATATAAGGGAAAAACGAAGGCTGTAATGGAGCATGAACAATCCTCTTCAGTAGCCAGAAGGTGCCACCTACCATGCAGGGATCTGAAAAGGATTCGCCACTGATAGACTTGGTCTTGACTTTGGCATTTGAGTACTTTAATGCACATATAAATGCCCCAAAATTGCCTAGTGCAAGGGCAGCACTAGTACTTGTCAGCTGCTCCAGTTTCCTTTAGTAAAAGAGATATTAGCCAAGCCATTTTTATTCTGCTCTGTGCTGGCAGGGAAGGGAGTGTCTGAATGCATCACCAGGCTGCGTTTCACCTGTGGCAGATTGGTGGTAACCCAGCAGTCACATCCAGGAGAGCGAGGCTGTGAGAAGCTGAGCAGGCAGGAACAGAAATCAAATCATTGCCACATAGAGTGAACAAGAACACTTGAATTCTGAGACTCCAGTAAGAAAGCAAGTAAGAAAAGTAAACAGAGGTTGTCAGCTAAACTGGATATATTGACTGCAGTACAAACCGAGGAGGAGGAGGAGGAGTGATCCTGGTGACTGGAATGGAGATACTTGGGATGGTCTCATTTCACCCAGAACACACTCTGGACCCCTGTGCTCCTTTGCATAGTAAGGATACAGGCAAGGAGGATCCCCCCATGGTAAAGAATGAGGTTTGTTCAGGGAGACAGGGACCAGCGGGACAAAGAGACCACTGAAAGGCACAGTTAACTGGAGCTGGTCACCACTGAAGGCTGAGCTTTCACCATGGAATGGACACTTAAATAGAGATATTTGTGTTGAGCGGATTGAGAATTTAGGGGAACATCCCAGTCAGACCATTTCTGGTGAAGGCTGGAGGCAAAACTGGCTGACTGCCCACTCACTGGACTCTGCTTGGCACTGAGCTGCAGAAGTGGTGAAAGAGTCTAGCCTATGGTGGCTGTGATGAGTGTTGGGATTTTGAACTGGTTCTAAACCTAAGCTGAAAAAAAACTCCCAAAAATTATAATAATTTTTTAAAAATAAATAAAACTGATAAAGGACTTCATTCCTAGGAACGGGCTCCTGCTGCATCTGCTGCACTGTTGCTGGGGGATAATGAACTGGGATTCGGAATTGCAGTGCTGGATGTTAGACATGACTGTGGGACCTGGGAATGCTGCTACCATAAATCAGGGGCAGGGGTGGAAGGACATGACAGGAGGACTGGAAGGATGCTCTGGATAAAAATGGAACTTAGAAGTTCTTAGGCAAAGTTATTGGCACCTAAGAAAATCATTACTTTCACTGATCAGGGTCCAGAGGACAAACAAACCCAAAGCTATGGAGGAGGAGAGGGACTTTTACTGTCCTGCAGTTTGTGGCTCTCTGCCCACAGGACGGCAGAGGGTATTCCATCTGGACTGGATAAATCTTGGAAATGGCATTTGAAGTAGACATGAAATAGGGTTTGGAGGGAACTAGAGCCTGGGAGAAGATCTGGCTAGATGGAATATAAAATCCATTAGCGTCTTAATGCATAATTTGGCAGAACTGTACAACAGCAATGAAAAACAAGCTATGGGAGCCCAAACTGTTATTATATTCTAGTGCCTCAGTGACTTTTGAAATTGCTATTTTGCAAGAGCATGGGTGCCCATAAGGTACCCCAACAGACACGAGTGTACAGTGGTCTCCTCTGGTGCAGGGAGTGTATCAGCTCTGCCCCCACAGACACTCCAGTGCAAACTGCTTACTGGAGAACGTGCTTGAGGTTTTTTGTATTCAACATCATGTACAGGATAAAAAATGGGCTTTTCAGCAGCCTGTTCCTTAAACAAAATAGGTTAGTTTAGATCTGACTAACTGTGCAAGGATAATACAGAAATAGAAAGACTCATAATTACCTTACCTACAAAATGATGTTTTCCTGTAAAGGCTCCTGAAATAGTCAGAACAGCTCGGGATGAGGGTCAGTTACCTTTCTGCAAGTATAAGCCTGAGATAAGTTGGTGTATGGAAAGATTAATGCCTTTGCTTTAATAGCAGGGCTTGATCCAAGACTGCAGAAACGATGTGAGCACCCAAGCGAGCCCAGAAAGCCTGGTGGATCAAGGAGTGCCAGTGCAATGACCCAGTGTGTGTAATTCCCCCGTGTGGCTGGTATTAAAGGGAAATAGAAAGATGCATCTGACTGTGGATTGCAGAGCATTAAAAGCTGTAACTCTGCAAACATCACCCCTTCTTGTTAAAATGCCAGAAATTACGGCTGCAGTAGTACAAGGAGCTAAGTGGGTTTTGGCCATAGATCTAGCAAATGCATTTTTCTTTAGCTCTTTAGCAGAGAAATGTTGGTAAAAGTTCGGAGTTTACAGTTCAGGAGGAAAAAAAATATTTCACTTGAGCTCCTCAAGGATTTCACAAGCTCCTGCGATCTGTCACATATACATCACCCAAATGTGGGAGAAATTAGCCTGCAGGTCCAGGAAGTGTGTGACATCATATGCAGCTCACACCTGAACTGGGTGAATTCTGAAGAACAAGCGTGTCAGCAGACTGGAAGATTTGGCTGCAATCCAGGAGGAAGGATTGAAAGTCAACAGACAAAAGGTTCAATTAGTGCAACAAGAGGTAAAATATTTAGGAGCAGGACGAGGTATTGAAGGCCAGGCTCCTGATAAACAGAGTGTGGAATTAATTCCAAAGCTGCCCAGCCCCACTGCTCTGCCTAGCTAAGAGCACAGCACGGTACATTTAATTGTATGCGGGATTTTATTCTGATGTTCACTGAAGTGAGTCATCCTCCAGCTAAGCTTTTAGAGAAAACCAGGCAATGGGAACAGGGTGCAGGAAAGCAGGCAGCTCAGGCAAGCTGAAGCCAGCCTAGCCCAAGATGCAGTGTTGGGCTGTCTGGGTCCAGGGAGCCTCCTCATGCATGGTTTGCCTCTGTCAGCCAGGAAAAAAGTGCCAATTTGGCACAAAAAGAACTATACCGTGTTCCAAGCTATTGTCTGTGCATCTCAAATCTTATTGACACCGCACCTCCTTGTCAAAAGGAATGAGTATATTTAGTCTGGAAATCAGAAAAATTGGATTATCTTGTTGGAGGAAAGCCAATGGCACAACACCCTAGTCATGCATCCTTGAAATACAATGTGTTCAATACAGCACAGGATGGTGCAGATGGAGCTCTGGGCTGGCAGCACAGCCCCTGATTTGAGTGACTGGGAGAGAAGAGCTGAAATAGGACACGTGGCACAGGCACCTCTGTGCTCCCGTGGTGGAGGGTGCTGAACATGAGTCAGATATTGCAGCCTCCCGATGTGCAGTGGCCTGTGCAGCTTTAATTGCCTCTGTCAAAATACATCCACATGAAACTGAAATCTGCTTTACAGGTTGGTCAGGGTGGTGCAGAGTGAGGCTGGCACAAGATGTGCTCCAGCCCGTGCAGAGAGGAGCAGGAGGCAGCGGGGCAGGGCTCACCTCACTCAGTACAAGTGGCTCAATCCCACAGGCATTGTCAGCTGTGCTTCCCCACGGACTGAGCAAACAGGGAGGAAGGATTTCACTTTGCTGAACAAGTTTTTTGCCCATCTAGTTACAAAACAGCAACTACCCAGAGCAGAATGCCCAAAAGCCTCAGGATATGAAGAATTTAGCTTCTAAAGGAAGCTTTAAGGAAGTTTGTACAGGTGAATGGCAAAAACTAGGATGTGGAATTCCCATCTAAATGACTCCACAAACAACTCCAGTCAGCCATGATTCTGTTCGTTTTAAGACCTTCACATGGAGTGAGATATGACTCTGAGAGAATTGGTGGTTAAAAACTTCCTTATCAGATGAATAGCAACTGAAGGGTCTCACAGATTAATGAATAAAAGGATCTGACAAACGACTGCAGCAGGATAATCAACAAATAGCTGAGTAATTAGGGCAAAATGCTTATAGAATAGATAAAAAGGTAGAAAATGGTAAATAATCAACATGAAGAATGGCGAGTAGGGACTCAGGTAGTTTATCACGGGCTCCCAGGAAAGAGCACACCTTGGGCTGTGAGTGGGATGGATCTGGCACTAGCACAAATAAAGGCATTTCCATTGTTTATTCGTTCAAGTAAGTTCTGACAATGCGAGGCAGCTTCATCAATCATAGCCAAGGCTTTGGAAAGGAGAAAACCACTAAGCTATAAGAAAAGTTGTCTTTACTTTTCAGATGACAGAAAGGAGTGAGGGTTAACCATCACCAGAGCTGGATCAGCGCAGAAACACGGATCTGTGGTGGGTAAGAACAGCTCCTCCAGCTGTGTTGGACACCAGTGTTACTGAAGCTGGCAATGTGGTTGAGTGGTGTTGGGGTCTTTCTGTTCTGCCCACTGCCAGTGCATGCAGTGTGGTGGTGTCTGTGTTTTGCACTAGGGAGACAGAGCTGTCAGGGATGTTCCCTGAGACACCCACGTCATCTCCTCGCTGGGTTGCACCCTCCCTCTCATGGCACAGCACCTTGTGTGGCAGGGTGGGCGCTCAGGGGGATAAAACCAGTTTGCAGACCTTGACACAGCAGGGACTGGGCAGCAGCAGGGGCTGGAGGAGGAGCTCTCTGGACGGTATCCAAGACCCCTGGGCATCCATGACTGGATGTGTACAGGGATGCCTTAAAGCTGCACTGGCCCCACTTTCCCAGAGCCAGTCACGCTTTGCTGTGGCTGTAAGAAAAACACCGGCTCACCCAACAGTTTGAAAGTCCTTATGCTTTATTTCCTTTTCTCCTCCCTCCATTTCACAGACCCATCCACTTTAATTTAAAAGTCCTGTGTTACCTCTTTCCTGAGAGGCCAGCGTGTGTCTAACAAGTAGTGTAGACACAGCCATGCACTATTGTTCCTGTCACCTCTAATCACACAGCCATCACCATCGTGCTAAATCCCTTCCTCCCATCTGCATTCCTCTGGATTACACCACATCCTCCCTCGGCCCTCACTGCAGTGAGGGCTTCTCTTTACTTCTCCATCTTTGGCCCTCCCCAGCCTGTGCAAGCAATCCAGCGGCTCCGAAAGGGAAAACTGCCTTGTTATGGTGGAGGGTCCTTTTCCTGTCATAGGAACTTGTTTCTTCCGCCATAAGCTACAATCTCCTGAGAGGAAGCAAGCTAAAAACGTCTTTGAGCAGCCTCTTCTGTTCTGCCCTCCTGGTGCAGGTTGAAAATGAGAAGAAAAGGGAGGGGGGAAGATTAAAAAAATAAAGAAAAGAAAAAGATCTTCAAAAAGGAAGACTCTTCTAGAGCCCAAACAATCAATGGGACAATAGGAGCTAGTGATTGCAGCTCCGCGCTCTGCTCCCGCCGGACGAGGATTGTGAACCCCACACCTGCCAGAGGTGCAGAAAGCCCTCGGTGCTCCGCCTCGGCTCTGAACGTGGCCTGGGGGACGAGCTGAAAAGCTCCCTGCTCACGCTGCAGACAAAGCCAGGGCAGAGGTAAAACCAACTGGGACCTGCCTTCTAATCAGGCCCACGCTGGGAGCTCATGGCATTCATCCGAGCACAGTGACACCGAGGCAGGAGGCCCGCGTGACCCCGAGCTCGTCCCATGCTGCCTCACACTGCCCAGAACTGCATGTTCCATTTAATAAACTCCATTGATATCTTTAATAAAGACACCTCACACTTCCACAGTTTCATGTGTGACCTCTTTCTGTTTGCTACCAAAAACACAAAGTAAGAGAGTCAAGGATCATTAGCTGACGAGGCAAAACTGCCCCTTGCCTTGCTCTTCTATTTTTCTTGTGAATATCAGCTGCTTGGGAGGCAGCAGTTGCTTGTAATCCTTCCTGTCTCCCTTACAGAAGGGACAGGCTCCTGTGAGAACTTGGGAACAAATTACAACATAATTGCTGCAGTTTGGGCAGCTCCAGCCCCACTGCTGCTTCAGACTTCTCATGCCATAACTCCTTTTCTGTCCAAAGGCTGTGTCAGTGGGCCCCAGAGAACCTGTAGGGTCTGGGTAATGCTGTCAGCCCATCTCTTCCCAGTTTTTTGGCAAGGAAGAAGGATTTGCTGACACCAGGGACCGGAATAAATCTATTACCACCCCCCAGTGAACCTCCTGAGGGTCCCTGGCTGTGCTGCACAAGCCAGGGGATGTTGACTTCCGGAAAAGGTCATCTGCCTCAGCAGGGAAGAAAAAAGATGGATCTGTACCTCTGTAATTCTTTTTTCTAGGCAGGCTAAAGAAAACTTTGTAGAAAAAAATGTGTGGTTTAAAACCTAAAGAGTCGAGGGTTGATTTGGTAGATTTTCTTTTAAGTTTTGAGCTTTCTGAGTTTTTTTAATCATTATTTTATTTGGTGGTTGGATTTTTTTTTTTTTTTTTTTTTTTTTTTTTTTTTTTTTTTTTTTTTTGTCATTAGAAATAGTGTCAGTTGTCAAACAAGACTCCAGATTGATTTGGGTTTTTATGTGTAGCTTTCAACATCCTCAAAGGCATCTAATTGTTCAGGACATACTGAGTATCTGCACTTACAGAAATCAAGCCTCGAGTGGAACTCCCCTGAAAGCCAGGCACCGGGAAGCCAAGATTAGTTTTCAGAAAGTAAGTGGTTTTCATTTTTCGGTTTCTCAAGGACTCTTTCAAGGGCCAAGCAGATGGCTGGGAGATCTACAGAAAGGAAACCTGCGGTTCTAATGGGGACAGAGTGTGTGGAGGGGGTTGTTTGTTTGGGGTTTCTTTTAGCTAAATTGTCTTTTTGTTTGACAGCAATTTACACTATTTATGCAGCTGGAATGCCAGTGCATTTTTTGTGTGGACTCTTCCTTCTCAACAAAGGGCTGAGAAAATTGCCACACTAATTCTAGGAGCTTCCCAGCAGCTCTGAGGCATAACCAGAAGAGCAATTTCCAACCTGAAAATATAAAGGCAAACAATAGAAGAAAAGCACGGTGCAGTTCAGAAAGCAGCTCTGGCTCCATTCTCATGGAATTTTCAGCGGAGCCTTGGGTATGTATGGCAGACCAAGCCAGCCTCAGCTGGTTTTTCAGAGGAACCGGAGGCTGCGTTGGCCTTTTGGCAGCAGTGCCCTGCCTGAGAGAGGCTCCTTGTCCCCCGAGGTGTGAGGGCTGTGGCAGAGGGAGGCAGCGGCAGCAGAGCCCGCAGGTGTCCCCACGTCCCCAGCCCCGAGGGCCTGGCAAACCCAGCCTTTGTGCCCTGCTAAGGGGAAACTCAACTCAGAGCTGGGGCGTGAACTCATGAGCTCCTGTCTCCTGCTCACCGCCTGGGCTGACCAATCTGCCTGGCGGCATTAGAGAAATAGCGCTAATCTCGCACCTGACCGGGGGAGGCTGAGCTGTAGGAGAGGGGTGGTCCCTTCCTTGGGGAGCCCCAGGTATTCCGGGGAATCCTGCGCCCACTGAGCACGGGTTTCACAGGAGAAGTGCACAGACACCCCCTCATGTTTGCATGTATTTGCTGTATAGCTGTCCCACACATTTTTCTTGCTAGCCTGTCATAACCATTACTAAAATATGCTTATCTCATATATGCAAATAGCAGGATATTTATAAGATTCTTTGAAATTTCCATAATTGTGCTGTAAAAAAAAATCTCTTTGCTTATCTCACAAAGTGTTGTAACCACAGTGTTACTTTTATTGAAATCCAAAAATCACTCAGCAAAATAAGAATAGTTAGAAAACTGTCAGGTTTTTATATTTTTGAAATAGAAGGGAAAGAAAGTGAGCAAACCAGGCTTTATTATTTTAAATTAGAAACTTTAATGCTCACCGAAAAGGATATAAACTGTAAATGTATTTTAGCAGTTCCTAGAGAAAAAGGGAGAGGTTTTAATAATAACACTGTGTGCTCCTATATCATTTTCATTAGAAAAATCTTGGAGCACTTTCAGCTTATTAAAGAATGGAATGCCTCAGAAGGCTCTTGGGAGGTACTATAGAAAAGTAAAGTAACAAATATAAATCCACATTATTCTCCATACTGTGATTACCTGGAACTTCCCAGCCGTGCTGGGGATGTAGAGCTCCCTGTCACAGCTCAGGGTGCCAGCCCCTGGCAGGGACAGGACCTGCCTGGGGCAAGGGCTCCCACTGCTCATTTTGGGGGTGACTGAACAAACACTTGGAAGGTTTTTCCCAAATCTTGTGTCCTGCCCCATGGGGACACACAAGGAGCTCTTCAGGGAGTCTTCTGCCTCCTTTGGGGAATCCTGGATGCTCTCTGGCCTCACATGAGTGGGTTCCTCACCAGGTTCCTCACACAGGAATATGTCCAGGCAGGCTCCAGTAAATCACCGAGGGAATGGTGTGGAGAGGACAGAAAAATAAGATATTAGCCTAAATTTAGCAAGAGTCATAAAATGTTCACAGGAACAACAAAAGGAGGAAGAGAGGCTGTAAAGGTAGGGGATATTCCCTGGTCCGATGAAGAAAATAATATTAAAAACTCCCCAGTGTTTAATTTCAGGAAATACAATAGACTGAGCGAGTGCCCAGAAGAGGAATAGCGTGTTAACATATCTTAGATAAACAGGAGCCAAGTTGTTACCCTGACAGAAAAACGAGAGAGCCCGTCAATGCAATGGGGGAGAATAATAAATTAAAAACCAGATGGTTCAAAGATGTGATTGCATCTTCAGCTTCAGCAGGAAGAAAGAAGGGAATACATATGTATTGCAGGCAGGCCAGGAACACAAAAGCTGGGGAAAAATACAGGAACAGGAGAGGCAGGCTCATCATAATGAAATTAATTAAAAGTGCAGGACCTCAAGTTATTTTAGGTCCCAGTGGTAGAAATACCAGAATTCCAAGCTCCATTCTTCATTTATACATAAAGTTTCCTATTTCATCCATGCTCAGAAAAGGACCTCTTCCTTTCTGAGCTAGATAGTGAGTCAAGGCAGATGGGAATTATTCCGAGCTTGGAGAAAACAAAGAAGCACAAATTAATGGCTTACTGGCAGAAAGGCAGTTTAAAGCACTTTGCCAAAGCACATTTTATTCCTACACTTATCCTACATACATTTTTTTTTTTCTTTAATTCTGTTCAGCACAGAAATGCATGACTAAGCAGAGATGCATATCTGTATTGTGCATAGGCTGGAGGGGGCATTAAAACAAGGAAAAAGCAGACAAAAGGAAGGGGGAAAAATCTCTAATGGCTGGTGCAACGACTTAACAACTTGCTTCATGGCATTTAGCACACAGAAAATAGAACAACCCCATCTTGCCAGCGTGAACTCATCTCATCCCATAATTTCTGTGTGGGTTTACATGCATCTGCCTGCATTCTGTCACACATATATGCACATATGTATACGCACACCCATCTCTTACTGGTTCACATGAAGAAGCACTGATTGGGTGTGGAGGAGTCCTCATGGCCATGGGGACCTTGGCCAAAATCCCAGTTCTGCCATAATAGGAAGTTTTGACTTTGGCTTCAAAAGTGGCAGGGTTTTACTCCAGCTTCCTTTGCAGCAGTAAAGCTTTAAATCTGCAGCAAGGCTTTCTCTGCCCAGGATTATATTCGCCCATTTCTGTGAGAAATCTGGAAATTGTTTAACTGTGCAAATTTATCATGCATAAACAATTTAAGTTATGATACCGATAATATTTCAGTCTTAATTTGGCGAGATAATGGAGGCAGGAACTCAAACTGTACTCGTGTTTGAATAGGGCTGATTCTTTCATAACTATTAACTCTCAAGACCTCCATTTGATGTCCCTTGGGAACAGATTCCCTCTGTGCTTAGGGTGCTACACAGAGGAGATCAGGGGGTGGAGGTTCAGTTCTTGTTATGAGACTTTCAGCTGCTTTCTTAACTTCCTGTCACCTTTTTTCCCCTTGTGTAAAATTAGGATAATGGCATTTCTTCATATGACAGTAGCTTAAAGCATTCATGTCTAAAATGCTCAGGTGGAAGGTGTTATACACTTCAGAGATTATTGTTTATTACCATGATTGCTATTACTGATATTTCTGAGAGTTTCACTCTCATGTATGTAATAAGGGCAAAATATTATGAACATTTTGCCTGATTTTGAACTTAAAACCAATTTTGTTCTGAATTAATTCCTTTGAATAAAATTATTCCTGAACTACATCAACTGGGGACCAGCGGCTGACCCCAAGTGTTTAAGAACTACAGATAATCACGGATGAAAAGAGACAAAAATACTTTTTATCTAAGGAGTATCTAATGTTGTGATAGAAACTGAAATTAAAGTATTATCCAGAGAGAGAGAGAGAGAGAGGGAGAGAGAGTATTCTTTAATTAAAATCAGCTACCTCAAAAGATGGATTTTCTCAGGAGTGAAATTTGCACTGTGCTGAAGGCTTTCCACTTAAATCCTTGATGATGCAAGGAAAAAGAATTCTCAGGGAGTAATATTGGCATTAGCAGATAGCCACATGCCACTGCACAATAAGGAAAAATTTGCAGAGAAAAAGACATATGTCCAATAGAATGGAAAGATGGACAGAACAGGAAACTCCCAGAAACACAGACACATGATTATTCAGCAGGAGATGAACAGTTTGGCAAAGAAAGGGACCCGAGATAGAGACTTGAAGATAGAGAAAGAAAAATGGAACCAGAAGCAGCAGAGATCAGTGAAAACAATCAGCACTTTCTGCCAGGAGATATGTTAAAAAGACTGAAACTAAGGCTTTAGATAATATCCAAAATTATCCAGCACCCCTCCCAGCATCTCCATAGCAATTCCTGGTCCCAGCCAAGGACACGTTGTGGTTCAGGGCATGGGGATGGTGTGGACCCACCATGGAAACAGCAGGTGAGAGGCACAGCATCCATTTGGAGCGGTTCTGGGCTGTGGGCAGACAGTGCCTTCCCCACCCTGAAGAGACAGAGATGCTGCTGCTGCTGCTGCTGGCAGCAGGTGCTGGAGGGGAGCGCTTCCGACAGCGCCTCATTGGGAATCCTGCTCCCTTCCCAGCTGAGCTGCCATCACAGATGGCTTCCTGCAATACAGAGAAGGCTCCTGGCAAGGCAGCGTGCTGGATAATGCTAGAATTGGATGTGTGGCAGTATTACCTCACAGAAACACCCATTCACCAGCATTTATTTCATTGTGTGCAGCAGAGTAGATTCGAGCAGCTACTTCACACTGGTTTCCTCACACATGCAAATCTCTCTTGGATGAATCTTGTCTAACAACCAGGTGGGCTCCGTGAGAAGTGGTTCTGCTGCAGTGAGGAAAACGTATCTCTTTTTTTTTAATCTTTTTTTTTTTCCTTCCTTTTTCAAAAAAATATTTCAGGGCTAAAGTGGAGAAGCTGCTGCAGTGGTGTCACATCTCTGGAGAAATGGGCAGGGGTGTGGACAGCAGCAGAGCATGTAATAACGGCAAAATACTATGAACATTTTGCCTGATTTTGAACTTAAAACCAATTTCCCTCTGCTTGGAACACCTTATTGCCTGGGAGAGGATACGCATAGCTCCAGTGCCTATAAATACCTTGTAGCTTTGCTCTGTGTGATGCAAATGTTTTTGTAGAAAGAGCCTAAAACCTAATTGTTGCTCTAATATTGGCCACAATACTGCAGCCAGGCAGGATGGGATATGTAACAGGGGACTTTTTAACGTGTCAGATTAAAAAACCTGTGCAAATCTTGGCTGAGCTCAGGTTCCCAAAGAGCTGATGTGGATTCAGGACAAATTTCAGTTCAAGCAGAAGGGTTGGATAATCATTAAAATACGTCATACAGGTAATCTGTCTCATAGTCCCAGACCTTTAGAGGTATTTTAATACCCACGGTAGTCCAAGTGCTAAAACAGCTGGAGAAAATTTGGCATTAGCTACCAGCATCTCCTGAAAGGAAAATAGAACTCACAGCAGTAAAAGACCGAGGCCTTCTCGGTGATGTGACTTCCATGGGAAATCAGTGGATCATGCTGAGCTGAGCTCCACGTTCCCAGAGCTGTGGTTTCTCAGGGCAGCTCTCAGCCCTGCCAGTCCTGCTGGCGCAGACACCGCGGAGCCACCGCGAGCACAGGGCTGGGCGCTCGTGGGAGAGGAGAGGAGCTCAGAGTCCAGCCATGGTGGTGCATGCTGGCGAGCAGCGTTCACATATTAACAGATTTCCACTCAAACTGGCAAATAGGAACGTCTATGTTAGAAATGCTGTGTGAAAGCCAAGGCAACAAAAGTCAAAATGTGCATATGAGAATATGTGGCACACACAGTATATGTCACAATGTTTACCATCACTTCAAAACATGCACCCGCCCACAGTTCTTCACTAGCAGCGTCCTGGAACTTCTCCAATTGGGATTTGCTATATGAAGCAAAAGTCAATTAAAATCAGCCATTATTGTACAGATCATGAGATCCATAGTACGAGATCCCATACTCATCCCAGATGCTCATTAATAGTAGCGTGTTGTAAACAAGTCCAGGACAATTGCTTGGGGTTTGTATACTTTTCTCATTGCTGTGTTTGCTCAGTTAACATATAACATTTTTAAATGGGTTGGATTAAAATTTTTAGCAAATATCAAATTCCCCAGAAACACAGTTCTGTTGCATTCTGGAACTGTTTCAAATGTAGGTCAGAGTCAGTAAGTATGTTTAGCTAATGAAAACAGAGGCGGGGGGAGAAAGATTTGGGGAAAGGGAGAAAGATTTGGGGAAAGGGAAATGATGTCTGCCCAGCTTGCTAGCAGAGCAGCAACTCACCCACGTTCCCTGAGCAGAGCCTGCTGCTGGGTAAGGTGTGGTGACTCATCTCTGCATCACACGAATCCCACATTTTTAGCTTGGAGTCACCACCTGCTACAGGCCTGGTGTGCTTGGTTGGGTTCCCTCAGCGTCTTGAGGAGCTCTTCCATGCAGCTAAGGAAACATGATTTTCCAGGGAGGTAAGCTGTGCAGTCTCGTGTTCAGAGGCTCACGTGACAACAAATCCAAGCGCATATTTTTATTTGTGAAGAAACAGCATTTAGTGGCCTGATTCAGAGAAATCCGTGTAAGAATGGCCTTGAGCTGAGATCATTCTGTGGGGTTGGTAGAGGCTTCCAGTCTTTCGGGTGCGGCCAAGCACCAAGGTCCATCTTCCAGCTCCCAGGTAAGGCCTACCCAGAATTACAGGTGAACCTGACCCTTCATTCCTGCTCAGAAACGAACACTGACAGGGCTCTTTTAGTCAAATAAAACATCAACTCAATATGAAACAAACATCTTTGTTTTGGAAGAAGATTCCCCCACCCCTACACACACACAAATGCACACACTAATTTTTAGGGCTGATTTCTAAACAAAAAATCTGTAATTAGTGCAATTTTATTTGTAATTAGCTGGGATAAGTTGTTTGCGTTATCTGTAGCAATGGACGTGCACTTGCTTTTTTGTTTTCAACTCTTTCACTACCTCTTTACGCTTAGTTTCAAGGTGAGATCAGTATCTGGAAACATGATGTAATTTATGCTGTTATCATTTTATGAACTTCAGCAAATTTACTCCTGATAATGCATTATAATTATACTCATGATCAGAACTGGATTTGAAAATGTAGGAAGCCTGGTGCCAACTGCCACTGTGTCTGACCAGATCAGAAAATGAAAACAACAGTTACTGGCATTTATTGTCAGAGGAGCTTCCACTCAGATTGGCAGACAGATATGGACTGCAAAAATTAAATGGCTGTTCATTTCATACGTATACCTAATTTCTGCGGATTTTGAGACTGGCATCCTAATCTCTGTCACGCTTGTTCCCATTTTCTTCTCAGTTCTCCTTTAAGAGAAGCTTTCCTACTCTAAAGCCAAATGCAGTGCTCCCTGCTGTGATGGATTCCTTCTTTTTCCTTCCTAATTGGAGCCATTTCATCAGATCGAATTTTGACAAAGATAGTAATTGTCATCCAATTTTAAGGCAATGACAAGATCAATATGAATTCTCAGATGACAAGTATTATTACTGGGTGAGCACAAAGAAACAAAGAAAATGAAAAATCCATGTTCGAGGGATCAAAACAGTTAGAGGCACATGCTTGCCTTGATCCACGTGTATGTGAATCCTGTTGACAACAATAGAGGCTGTGCCTGTGGATGGATGGGGTAGAACAGATGGCCTTTGCCAGTCAAATAGTGCAGGGAAACGAGCACCCAGTGCTTTAGTACATTGCAGTTTGGGTAATGTGGGAGTCAATTAACTTGCCACCAAACAGGCTTACAGGGAAAATTACCCACAGCCCCATCTCAGAGAATTCTGCTCCTCCTTAACATTTTGTGCTCCTTCTGTTCCCCGAATGTCAGGAGTAAATACCCAAGAAAATCCTGGTTCTTTAAGGTAAATATATTCCAAGTGTATTTATGTAGGCAGAAGTACTTGATTATTTTTATAACATTGTTTAAATGAGATGATCTGATTAGTTAATGGTCCAAAGAGTTCAGACAGAGTTCAAATAAGGATCTAAAACGTGTAGCAGCGTCTTCAGATGTTTTCCACACCATAGTGGTTTGGGGAGAGATTTTGCCATGTATGCATAACTTGCCAGATACTGTCATTTTGTTTTAGTAGGTTCACCCTGCAACAAGACATTTCTTCAAGGCATTTGACCCTCAGAGTTCAGCTCTTGTTCCATATTTGCTACTCAATGTGCATTCAGGTTCCCACTGCAGGGCTGCTCTGCACACACTTCTCTTGCTATTAAACCAGACCTCCTGCTTTCCCACCCCCAAAGCGTTAAATCCAAGGAATTAGACCCTGCTTGGGTTTTTTTTTGTTTTTTTTTCTTTTGCAGTATTTATATTCAAAATACATTTTAACTGAGGAAAGGCAAAATAATACATGCTTGTCGTACTAATTGGCAGCTGCTATGGCTAATAACCATGACACGTTTCAGCTCTGTCCACTTCAACCCAGCCAAGTCATTAAAGGTTTCCAGGCAGAGAATTGGGTTATGAAACCCAATGTACACTGGTAGCTACGCTGGTATCCCTGCATTGCTAAGCACGTCCTTAACCACCCAAATGCAGGTTCAGTAGGATTATGATCCGTGGAGGAAGGCCTCAGCCAAGCACTGAAAAGATGTTTGTGAGCCTCCAAAATATAAATAAAATATTTACAAAGAGAATAATTGACTTTTGATGTTTACTTCAGGCTATGGTTAAGCAGGCAGTGTCTGTACTAAGCAATGCAGTGACCACCTGCCACAAATGCTGTGATATTTGACAGATCCCTTTCTGCCAAGAACTATAATTCCTATTTAAATCTAAATAGAGGAGCCATGAATGCAGATTTCTCATCACAAAGACGCTGATGTTAATCCCCAGTACAGAAAAATAAGAAAAGCCAGAACGTTTTATTGGATTTTATATGGAAGATAATTAAACAGTATTTCTTCTTTACTTGGTATACAGCATCCCATCAACATTCCTGCTGAAATTTGTTTATAAAGAAAGCCAGAAAGTTTTATTACATTTTTATGTAAAAGAAAATTAGCATTTTGTATATTTGAACTTAACATTAGAATAACAAAAAGCGAGTAAACAAAAACTGACCAAAGAATGATGAAAATGAACAGAAAAAAATGTAAGGATAGCATAACACTGTTCTCATACACACCATTTCATATTCTAAGCATGCAAACCAAATAAATGTTTGTGTGCATATGTATGTATTGTATATAATCATGTACCAAGCGATTCTGAAAGCCTAAGCTCATGAAAGTTAGGAAATGCTAGAATTAGATGTGCTTGCACACCCCTAATTTGGCCTTTTTGATTGTGTACACATGAACGTATGCTGGGTTTTTTTCCACACACACACCCCATGGAAAATGGTGCAGTGTAGGCAGAAAATTGGCTGTGAGAATGATGTAATCTCTGAGAGAGCTGCTTTGCAGGAGCCTGTTTCTTTTCTGCCCACAACCCAGTTTGGTATTTTGGATGTACCCAAGGAAGTTCTCTTAGCATGTTTCCCAGCAGGTGGGTGCTGCCAATCTGAGGCTGTACGAGAATGTGGCTGAGGGTGCATTTAAAGCGAGCTTATTAATAGAGGGGAGGGGGGGCAGGGGGAGCTGTATCCAAGGCTGCATCCTCGGCATTTAAAAATGTTTCACTTCAGCCTGTGCTGCCATTTACTGCATTATGTGATGCATGTGGATTTTCCAAACAAAAGATGTTTATGAGGAGAGTATATTTTAAGATCGCTTTCATGACTGCACAGACCCCTCTCCAAGCAGATGGCCTGACAGTTGCAAGAAAACTATTCATAAGCCAGAAGTAGCATTTAAAATTCTTTTTAGAAAGGCAGTTTGTTCTCCATATCCATGCACATTTTAAGCAGGTACTAATTCTGTCCAGCAGCACCTTCCCCGCTCCCCGGAGCAGTCCTGACCCAGCGGCACCGCAGCCCCGGACCCGCACCCTCCCTGCTGCTCCCAGCGCTGCCTCCTGCACGGGGACCACTGGAATGCCAACTGCACTCGCTGCTACCTTGGAGTCATGCTGCAGCTACAACAGTTTCCCTTTCAGACCCAAAATGGGTGGTGTCCACAGCGAAAATGTTTACTTGGCATTTGTAAGTGTGTAGAAACAAGCAGGACTAGCGAAGAATTTTCCAAGGACATGAATATATTTAATTCCATTTTCATTCTCAGCCTTGACTGTTACCTAGCTGTAGTTGGAGTTCTTTGGGGAAGATAACCAGCTGAGAACAAAGTAACTAAACCTGAGCCACTTCACCATTTCTAAGTTCACGTATTCTGGGAGAAATCTATTGGCAATGGCTTCATACAGCTGCATTTGCTGACCCTTTTAATTGCCTTCTACAGAGCCTCCTGCTTGAAGGAAACAAGCGCTTCCATATCATGCACTTGATAAATAAATAATGCCATCCCTCTGGAGACAAAAATTCCATCTCCAGCACAAGGACAGGGACTAAGCGTCCTTCCAGTTTGGGGAGATGGTTTGTTTTTCCTTTTCCTCCACCTCAGGAACTGAGACATTATTTGTCACATCAAACACATTTAGAAATATTTCTGAAAAATTTGCCTAATATCCTGCAGCAATGAGTTGCAGGGTTGATTATACACCGCACGAATGTTTTCAGCATTTTTCCTTCACCTTTCCATGCATATTTGTGCTTCAGAGAAAACAGAATAAATAGCCCCTTCTCTCTGCTTCTGTTATATCATCTTTTACTCTTGTGTTTTGTAAAGTAAACAATGCTAGTCTTTTTAATCACTTTTTAGATTGAAGCCTCTTTCCTCATGTGTTTAATGTGCTTAATCATTTTTGCTGTACTTTTTTACTGCAGAAGTACATACATGTGGGCATATACCCCCTGGAGCAATCAAAAAGTCTACTTAGAACAGGTTTTAAGGCTTAGCAGAGGTTTGCTCTTCGTTCCCAAAACAATCCCTATTCACCTCATTCTAAATTCAGTTTTAGAAACAGGGGCCCCTGGCACAGGTGCTGGGATGCGTGTGCAGATGTGGAGGTTTGAAAGTGAGGAACAGGACAGGGAGGGTGGGCAGGCTTCACCTCACGTTCAGCTGAGCGGGCACCAGGCCGGCCCTGACTTGCTGCAGAAATGAAGCCCAGAGACTGAGCCAGGGTAAGAAATGGTTTCTGCTGTGTGAGGATGAGCCTTCCTAAGCCACACCTTTCCAACAGATAATTTGTAGACGATGTCGTTTCGTCTTTCGGAGGCTCATCTCCACCCCAGGCTGCCTTTGTCTGTCACTCACCCTGCACAGCACTGCAACAGCTCTTTGAACACCCATGGTAAGGGTGGGTCTGGTGCTGCAGCTCTGCTCTGCCCAGCCCAAAAGGGAACACGAAGGAGGAATAAGAAGCTGATGAAGTCTCAAGGAGAAATATGCTCTCCAGTTGGGACCACTGTCTCATGGAGGTGCAGTCAAGGCAACTGGCACTTGTCTTTTGGTAGCCTTTTGTTCTCTGCCCTGCAGAAGCTTTTTTCTCATTCCTTTCTGGATCCAGAATCTCTGTGTATTATAAAGGCCAAAACTTTTCCTGGGGGGACACAGCACACACTTCATCAGGGGAGTGCCCTGGCTATGCACAGGTTAGCTGAAGACCAAGCCCAAAAATATTTTGGGTAGGATTCCCCCAATCTAATTTTAGCCCTCTAACACTTTATTATCTAGTCTAAGCTTGTTGCTTAATCTTCTGCAGTCAACAGAGAGATGAGTTGCTTTATGCCATCACAGAACAGGGGTCTGAGAGGGGACAGCTTCCTGCTCTGGAAGAACCTCGCCTTCTTCTGGCACAGAATTATTCAGGTGATGAGCTGGGGGCTTCCCTTTACAGGCTGTAGAGCTGCATGACTGAAAGGATCCAGAAGTACTTGCTCACAGATCTTACTCCCTGACCCAGTGAAGTTTGTGTTCACACATCTTGGTGTGAGCACTGGGCAGTTCTGGGGCACAGGGGCTCCCACAGCCTCAGGCTGCCTTCCAGCAGGACTGGAGTGAGTGTTTGTGGCCAGAGTTCCTGCAGACCCATTGCCAGGCATGCTGCAGCAATAAGCAGTTACATTTCTTCTTTGAGACGGTGATAGATGGGTACTACATAAACTTTGCAATATTCAAATACGTGTTTAGGGGAGAAGAGGGGAGGGTTGGTTTTTCCCCTCATCTAGTTTTAGCGTCTCTCTCGAAATCTCTTAAAAGGAAAAAAAAAAAGTTAAGGCACTTAACTTTCTTTTCACTCTTAAAATCAAACTGAATATATCTTGTCCTTGGAAAGTTCTTTGCTAATCCTATTTGTAGTTTTAAATGCTATGTAAACATTTTCACTGTGGATTAATGTGCTGTTTCAAAGCACTGGAGATTTTAAGATTGCCATTAATTCAGAGAAAGAGACTTCTGTTACTACTATAGTTCTTTTGGAACTTAATTTCATTCAATGCTCTTTTGGAGGCTTTGCAGTGCAGTGCTAAATGAATGCTATCAAAGGCTGTATTAAAGAGGATTGTATATAGTTGACCAGGGTTCATACCAGGGCCTAGTTTTAGACAGTATCTTACATTGAAAATATGATTCTTCAATTATACCTTCTATTGCAGAAATGAAATTACCTTGAATGCTTGGTGTAGTAGGCTTATTTCTTAGAATACAATAGTAAATGGTCAAATTCTTCCTCAGAGTAAAACATATCTGATTAAAAAATGAAAGAGAGAGAGAAATGTGAAAAGCCAAATCAGTCATAAGAGCCCTGGGATCAGTGAAAGAACAGCTTAGACAAAGGCTCTCCATTTGAGAAGCCCAAATAATTCCAGGATTGTCTGAATGCTTCAAGTAGAAGTGTCTAAAGTGCCTAACGTTCTGCCAGCTGATTCAGGGTGCTGCAAAGGGACCAGAGGGCCAAAGTGAATAGACAGAAGCTTTTAAACACATTCCCACTACTCACAGTAACCAAAGTGATTTGCAAATACATCTTCTTAGCAAAACTTAACATCTTTGAGATCACAATCATAAAAAATAATTGATACAATTAGAGGTATGAAGCTACGTTTTGTGTAACTGCAGCTATTCACATTTATTACATTTCTAAGAGTTTTCTTGTCTGCTTTCCCAACTCATAATATGCATCTGATTTATTTGGAGAATAATTGGGATTGCATTCCTTCCCTGGTTTTTTATTTCTGCAATGTTTTGGGTGTGGCTTCATGGTGCAGAGGGTCCAGCCCTGCAGGGACAGCCCAGGCCTTGGCCAGCCTGCTCTGGCAGGCAGTGCTGGCACCTTGGGCTTGGCATGGATTGAATTGAGTGGCTGCTGCTGCTGCTGCTGAAAATACACACAACCTACCTACTGTGGTGCTTCCAAACACTCTGTCTGCCTAATTCCAGGATTACAGCGCTTAAGGACAGGTAAGGATGATGAACAAGTGGAAAGGATCTTATGTCCTTACATCCGCAGGGAGTTCTGTGCCTCTGTCCTGTTGGCATTAGTCATGTAAGCCTCTCATTCATCTACCTTGGGAAGACTGATTTGCTCAGCCTTTGGTGTTTTGCTCAGGTTTTGATGTGCTAGCTGAGCACTCAGTGATTGCTTATGTGTATGGGAATTAATTATGAATTTAGACTATATAAAGCAATCTTGTGGACTCATGCTTCATTAGTAATCTGATCTGTTAGCCACTGCAATGCTGCCGGCCTTAATTTACACTGCAGATACCATCGCTGGAAGGCAGAAGACATTTGTGTGGAAGGTGGGATGTGGAGTTTCACCAAACTCTTTGCATTAAATTCTTATCATCCCCCTCTTATGAGGAGAGCAGGATATGATGAGAGGCCAGAGCATGAGATGAAGCGTTGCTCTCCCTGCTGAAAACTTGTCCTATGAAAATGATCCCACTGATTTTCTTTCCCAGAGAAAGCAAATTAGTCAGAGTGCAGTGGTCTGGCCTGCATGGGCTGGGCATGAATGTGCACCTTGAGACTCTCATGCTCTTGTGGTCTTCAGAGACAGAGTAAAATATCCCAAGAAATACAGCTGAAAAGCAGAAGACAAGAGTGAAGTGGTTATTTTCTTCTTTTAATCCTTCTCCTTCTTTTCTTATTTGTAAACTAATTAGAATTATTCTTAGGAATGTAGAAAGCAACTTGATACCCTGAGCCACCACCTGCAGGATTCTTATTGTTTGGTAAAAAGGAATCATTTTTGTTTTCCAAAAGAGACCTGGATAGGACAAAGAAACATTTCTATATTGTATGCATTAGCAAGAAGGATTAGACAGGCTGTAATCTTGGTCAGTCTGACTTCTACAATTACGGAAAATTACCATGATTGATGCTAGTTGCAATTTATCTTATTGCACAAACTGGTACAGGATGAATCTTCTCTTTTGAAATACATATTTCACTAAAACTAGAATACATATGAAGTGATTTCTTTTTCTTCCTTTTCCCCATCAGACTGATAATAGTCTGTGTAGGAAAGGGCTGAAAAACACAAAAAGAAAAAGTTGGAGCTATTTGAATTGTCATGGCAATATCCTAGATTTTTCAAGAAGTTTGGTTCTGTTTAGCTAGTCACTTTAATTTTCCTTCACTAACTTGTCTCCATTCTCTGCCACAATGATAATTCTTTATATGACTGTCAGCCCTTTGCATTGTGACAGCTTAAATTAATGTTTTGATATTTCTCTCTTTGTAAGAATACAACAAAGAAGACAACTGCCAAGGATAGGACAGAAACTATATGAATGTAAAACAGACATGGCGCACCAATAAAGCCAGAAGGAACAATTTTCATGTTATTGTCTTGTTAATAAGCTTTTGCAATAACTAATCCTGAACTCTTTGGGTTCTCTAGGCTAGTATGGCCCTCGTGCTTCATCTGGATTGTGGTGAACTTCTTCCAGGGGACCTTGGACATTTCTAGGAATACTTCAGCCCATTTAGGTTGGGGAGGTTTAATACCTCAGGCAGGCTGATTCAGCCTCTGGTACTTCACTAACCAGAGATGGAAGCTTTGGTGGATTCGCTTGTTTTACCCTCATAATCACAACAGCACTTCTGTACAGTGGAAAGCCTTTTGCAAACTAATACATGTTCAGCTCATTTTTACACACTTCCTCTCCAAGTGTTAACAGGATCAATAAGAATTCCAAAAGGAAGGCGCAGGAGGAGTTGGAAGGATTTGATTTGGCACTTACAAAAGAAATGATGAAAAGGAATTGTCTTAAGATTTTGTGGAGGTTTATACCAATTCTTATTTAAGGTTCAAGGCCTTTAGCAGCATCGTTCCTGTTCTTAATGTATGCTCCGAAAATCCCAACCCATCTGGCATTGCCGTAAATGAAGCTTGACTTCAATGAGGATGGTGTTTTTCAATGTTCTTTAAAAAATCCTTTTAAAAAGATCTGAGATATTCAGATGCAGTTTAATGTTTCAGTATAGCTGAGGATTTCATTATTACCTTCTCTCATTTTTATCATTTTCCGTCTGCTTTTCCTCTCACACATTCCTTCAGGACCTGGCCTCACCTGAGAGATGAGGAATTTAAATGAAAGTAGAAAAAAAAAAAAAAAAAAAAAAAAAAAAAATCAATTAATCCATTCTTTGTGGCAGAAGCCACCAGATGATGCTGTTACTCTTACAGCTTCTTAGCATGTGAGCAAGATTTCAGTTTTTGAAGGAATGTTGCATTGTTATTAGCTTAGTTTTACAGTAATCCTCTGAGAGAAGCTACCAGCAGAGTGTGTTTTCTGCTTTATTCTCTGTAGGATGCAGTTCTTGGGACAAGTTACTTTCCTTGGAGTTAAATTTCAGTGCCATGCTGCAAAGTAGTGTGCTCTAGAAGGAGGAGAATCTTCTGTGATTACTGCAGATACCACTGTTACAGGGTAAAAATAATAATTTAAAAAGGCATACAGAAAACAGGTTTCACTCAGGAGAAAGTTCGCATTACTTTCCATTTTGTCCACAGATCTGTGCCAAACCCTCAAATTCTGTCCACACAGAGAAAGAAGAGAGACTTGTCACAGATGGAACACACTGAAGAAGGAAAGGACGCTCTCATCACTGCGGATGTGCTGGGCCATATCTGAAAGCCATAAGGAGAGCACTGTTTGGATCTCAAACCATCCTCTGACCCGAGCCTCTCCCTCCTTAGCAGAGTGCTGGTCCCAGAGATCTTCAAAGAATAGATCAAAAATGTGAGCTGTACTATTTATCTCAATGGACCACAAGTGCTGAATGCTAGGGATGAAAAATTTAACATCAGATTTGTCAAATGTTTCACTGCTGATGGGATCATTTTAGCAGAAATGACCAATGGCAGTGCTTATCCATCAAATTGAAGGTTTAATATAAAAAATAAATAACATGGGAGATAGGGCTTCTAGTGGATGATTCATTTATGCATTTTAATTAAAACACTTGATTGTTTAAATGGAAATGAAGCAAACTCAGAAATGCCAGTGCATTGCCTCAGCATGCTGAAAATCTCAGCGGCAGCAGAGGCTGGGTTCACTCAGGTATGATAATGATAGTGAAGCATACGGGAAAGTTTCTCTATCTCTGCAGAAGGTATTGCCACCAGCTGCTCCTGACTCTGCTCCTACCAGCAGGAACAGCCCCCACACATGAGGGCTCCTGCCCCAGCCGAGCTGTGCCCAGACAGGGATCTCAAACTGAGCACTTGCACTGCACGGCACATGTCAACGTTCAAACAGTGCCAGAGCTGAACAAGGTGAGATCAAACCAGTCTAGAGACTGCTCTCTATATAACTGAAATTATCTTTGCCCTGGGATTTCCAAGATTGAACACCATTTTATGTAAAATAAGTTCTGTTTATTTTTTATATATATATATATATT